>PVLD010001786.1:0-187840 GCA_004027595.1 Dinomys branickii | reverse complement strand
GGGACTTTCCCACGTCTCGCCCCGGCAGCCTGGTCCGCCCTACCACATCTCCCCCGGCATCTCAGAGAAATACGCCCAGTTTAAACTTCCCAGCCGAGGTTCCGGCATTCACGCTCACCAAGTCTGTCTCGAGCTGGTGGTGTTTATTAAGGAGGTTCGCTCCCTTGCTGCTCACCCGGTCGCCATCTTCCCACTAGTCCCCCACCTTCTTAATTTTAGTTCACTAAAATTAAATAAATATTTGACATTTAGGTTCTTGGTCCTTCTGGCCACATTCCGTGCACTCAGTAACCAAATATGGAGTGGCTGTCATCGTGGATGGTACATGTATGGAGTGCATTCATTATCACAAAAAGATCTGTTGGACAGCACAGTTCTCTCTTGCCAAGGGCTACACCCTTGTGCTCCTTGTCTTCTGCAAACTCTGAGGTCATTTGCTACCTACACCTTTCTGCCTGCCATGCGAGGGTCTAGCTACATCTTTCAACTGCTTGGCTGTCATAAGCATTGAGAGTAAAGTGCCACCATTTTAAGGGTTTTGTACTATGCTAAGCACTTTCTGAGGCAGGCATCAGCTTTTTT
Organism: Dinomys branickii; assembly: GCA_004027595.1. NCBI lineage: Eukaryota > Metazoa > Chordata > Mammalia > Rodentia > Dinomyidae > Dinomys > Dinomys branickii. Next base: position 187,258 of record PVLD010001786.1, on the reverse strand, counting down.
AAAACTGGAAGAAGTAAGTGAAGTGACTCGGTTAGGCCTTGCAGCCAGCAATTTGAGCCCTGTCTTTTCTGGGTCACCACTGACATAGGAGGCTGGTTGGTTCATTGTTGTGTTGCGGTGTCCTAGGCATTCCAGGTTAGTAACACCCCTGGCTTCTACCTACTGGATGCAAATGTCTCCAGACATTGCCAGGTTCCCCTGAGAGACCACATCACGCTCTGATAAGAGCCACTGCTCTAAATGGTCAGTCAGAGTTGGGCAGATGTGTGAATGGATGCTCCGCAGAATGCTGACTTCTTACTGCTAGCAAGGGAGGAGCAAGACGACAGCTACTCTTGGAGGAATGAAAAAGCCCTTCCTTTAGGCTCCCCCCCAACTCCCCACCTGGAAAATGTTCTGAGCTGCTCCCTCCCACACTGGGCAGAGACAGTCAGCCAGCCCACCCCGGCCACCTGGTTTGCATGCAATGCCCCAGCGACCAGCCCCATACAAGAGAGTGGGCTCTTGAGTCCTGCGGGAGAAGACAGAGCCTCTTTCCAGGCCATCCAGGGCCTCTGTAACACTGACATCAGAAGAAGGACAGCTGTCGTGAACAGGGAGAGGGGACCCAGGGCCTAGAAAGTGACTCTGAAGCCACAACAGGCAAAAGAACATGCTCCCCCAGGGAGAGGTTACTAGTTTATAAGCAGTTGAATAAGGCAAGTTAAGATGGTCTTTTCAAAATCTGCTATGGTAGCTCTGTCCCCACCACACTTTCAGCTGTTCTACCACCCCGACTTCCTCTGCTTATCTTTTGTTTGATTGTCTTGTAAGTATGGAGACAATACGTACAAGGAAAAGTTCCCAAGGAAAACAGTTTTGTAAAGAAAAGTGTGTCTAAAACAGCATTTTCTCACTAACTCTCTGGGATATTCTGTAGACAAAAAATAGGTCACACAAATTCAAGAAAGGTCAGTTAGTCTATCTTCTCTCTGGGCTTCCCAATGCATATTTGTAGACAGAGGCTCTGCGAAATCCTGCTGCAAAGAAATCTGGGTCAGAAGCAAAATGCACCTTCTTTGGCAAACTCAAGCAACAGGCGACCAAACCTCCTCACTAGCCCTTTGGGAAGTGAGATCATGGAAAGGGCAGGTGTAAAAATACATCTAAAACTGAGAGCAGCCAGGTATGGTGATGAACACCTGTAATCCCAGAACTGTTGGAGGCTGAGGCAGGAGGATACCAAATTTGAGCCTAGCCCAGGAAATTTAAGTAACTTAGCCAGAATCTGTTTCAAAATTTATTATTATTATTATTATTATTATTATTATTATTATTACTTTGGCAGAAGGTTCATGAGAGGCTGAGGCAAGAGGATCAAAGTTCTAGCCTAGCCTGGACAATTTAGGCTGCTAGGTGAGACCTTGTCTCAAATTAAAAAAAAAAACCTTTAAAGCCTAGAGGAGATTCAGCCAGAAAGATCTCAAGTTTGATTCCAGCCTCAGCAACTTTGCAATTTAATGAGGTCTTGTATCAAAATAAAATAAAAAGGGCTGGGCATGTAACTCAGTGCAGAGGCCCCAGGTTCAATCTCCAGTGCCACCAAAAGAAAACACAAGTGTGATTTCAAACACAAGCATCTGCTAGAACACAGAGAAGATACACTTTGCAATAAAGCAGAAACCTTGACTTACAGACCCACTGGGTTCAGAAAAAATTTCACAGGCTCGAATTTTTAAAAAAGAGAAAGAAAACTGAAAAAGAAATAGAACGTTTTTCTACAATGAATATGCAAAGAATTATTCTTACAAAAATAATGTGTTTACAATTTTATTTTAAGTTCAGAATTTCAGATGTTCTCCATCTCTCTTTCTCATGAGTCCAACGTCTGGCTTTAATTAAGAGTATTGCACTCAGCTTTTAATGAGCAATAAAATCCAGAGATGAGCAGCTACGGTTTATGAACAATGATCATCACCAGGCGGAAGCAGCCCCTGGCCGGTCGTGCCCTCCCCTGAAGCTGTTTCCTCCTTTGTCCGTCTCTCTTCCCGCCATCGCTCTCCTAGAGCCGCCAAGAACACCAGGGCTCCGGGAAGCTCCGGCCTTGTCAGGTCACAGGGCCAGTATGTGGCAAAGCAATAGAAAATTTCCCCATCACCCATGCCATCTTCTAAAATGATGGCAATAACCACCCAACACCAACGAAGGAGGTAGCTTTCTGTCAGGAGGTATTAAAAGTGCTTTGTCTAACAGAAGAGATTTGACCCTGTTCAGGGAGGTGGTGAGTGCTAACTGGAGGAAATCAATCAGTGGTTGCGAGTCTTGGCAGAGGAAAGAAACAGAAACTGAGACAGACAGAGACAGAGACAGAGACAGAGGACAGGCGGGGATACCACCCTCCCTTCAAAGTCGCATCTACCTTTTCCCACCCGGCTACAGCTCCTCCAGTTCCCACTATCTCCAGGGACATCCTAGATATTAACAGATATTTTGCTACTATAAGCAGAATCTCATATTTTCTATGTATCACGGATGTGGAGAAATGTAATTATATAAATATTTACGGCATGATCCAAACAAAAGGCAGCTCCGGGCGGCTTTCGTATTTTTACGTGCACTGTGGCTGCCTCTGCGCCTGCACTGATTCAAAACATTCACTTTTCGTGGTCATTTTGACTCTGAGAAAGAGGCAGAAGTCTCATATTGCCAGAGCTGGTGAATAAGGTGGGTGAGAACACACCACAGTGTTTTTATTTGACAGAAATTGTTATCAACATTTGCTCAACAAGAGTGATCAAAACCTGCAGCGAATGTGCAAAGTTAAATATGTATTACCATCCAAGTTACATTTCTATTTATCTGCCTCAAAATACTCAAAATCCTCCCAAACTTCAGACACACTTATCCTATTGTTCTTAGCAACGTGTCTTTAACTGCAAGACCTTTTTTGAATTTAAACACTCACTATATCTTTCAAATGCCCTTTTTACTATTCTACAAACTAGCTAAATTTGTGTATATAATTCTGTGTGTTTACATTTTATTTGCTTTCTATATGGGCATATATAACATTTGTAAATAGAGTTTAATTTCTTCCTTTCAGATTTTTATACATTTATTTAATTTTCCTATTTTATTGCATAAGCTAAAACCTCCAAAACAATGTTGAATAAAATAACTACTAGTCTTTTCTTTATTCTAATTTTAAAAGAAATATTTTTAACATTTCAACATTAAGTCTGAGATTTGGTTAGAGGTTCTTGTAGACACTGTTTTGGGTTTTTCAGAAAATTTCTTTTATTCTTACTGTTTATAATGACTTTTTACTCTATTCATTAATCTTATTCAATGCTTTCTCATCAAGTGAAATCTATTCCCTATATTTTATTAATGCAATAAATTGATAGATTTCTCCAAGGTTGAACCAACCTTGCTTGCTTGGAATACAACCTTCTTCGTTATAATGCATCTCCTCTCTTAAGACATTGACAAACTTGGCTTCCTTAAATTTTGCTTAGAATTCTGTATTTATAGTCCTCAGTGTATTTGAGACTAATTTTCTTCTTTCATACTGTTCTCATCTAGTTTTGGTGTCTCTGTGTTACTAATCTCATGAAAATAAGCTATGGCATAGTCCTCTTTTGGTTCTTTTTTTTTTTTTTTGGCGGTACTGGGGATTGAACTCAGGACCCTGGGCCTGCTAGGCAGGCGCTTATTCCACTGAGCTATATCCCCAGCCCCGGCATAGTCCTCTTTTACTATTTTTGAAAAGATTCTATATGATTAAATTTGTATGTTCCTTCAATGTTTGGTAGCACTTGCCAGTAAAGGCATCTGGGCCTAATATTTTCCTAGTGAGAGGATTTCGTAAGTGCTGAATCAACATCTCTGATGATTTTAGGATGTGGTAGATTACCAAATGTTCACAATTCTCCAGTTTTCTCTGGATTCACTGCCCTCTGACCAAAATTTGTATTGATCTCTTCACCTTTTTGTTTTGTTTTTGGAGTGTGTGTGTGTGTGTGTGTGTGTGTGTGTGTGTGTTGAAATAGGGAATTGAATCCACAGCTTTCATACTGAGCTCTATCTGTAGCCCTTTTTGATTTTTTATTTGAAACAGGGTCCCACTAATTTCCCAAGGTGTATATCCTGATTTGGGAGAGGCCTTGTAAATTTCTTAGCCATTAGAATCCAGTTCTCCCATTGAACTGGATCCCAGCAGGCCTCTGCTTCTCTGCACTATCATTGAACCCTGTCTTTGAAACCTGTCTTTGAACCCCTCAATACAATTAACTGGGGGTCAAGGGACCCCACAGCAACCAGCACAGTCATCTCAGCTGAGGCCGCCCTGCAGCCAGCTGCCCCTGAAACACATTTGGAACAGAGCCCAGCTTCGGTCAGCAGAGCCATACACCCACCTACAGCTGACCAAAGACACAGGAGGAAGCCTCATCAAGACCAGAGGAACAAGCCATCTCATCTGATCAATAATCAATGTTTATCATTGGAAGTCATTGCCTGGTGGGGTAATTCCACGGCAATAGATAATTAATACATAGGATCATTTATATTTGTTTCTGCAATCAGTTTGAAGACTTTCCAAAAATGTATCCATTTCACTGGGAATTCTAAAATTTACTGCCACTGGATAAGGATGCCACTCACTCAGTGTAGGGGGTACAGACACATGCATGAGGCCTTGGGTTCCCTCCCTAGCAATAAACAAAGAAACACATAGTATTGGTATAAAATTATTCATATGAGTTTTACACTTTTAGTTTCTGAGACATCCATAATGTTGTCCCACTTTATTTTTTTGTTTGAGTTTTCTTTTTATTTGATCAATATTCTAGGAAGTTTATCAGTTACATCCCTTCAGTAAACCAAACAGCATTTGCCATCCGTGCAGCGCAGTTGTTTCCTTTCGTGATGCCTGTGCTTTCCCTTGTCACACCCATTCTTCCGTTTTCCCTGACTTCTCCTGGTGTTTGTTTTGTTTTCTTGTTGTTCATCTGCATTGCTTGTCTGAATTGACTGTTAGCTAATATGCGTTCAACCTTTCCTTTTTAAAAATTTAATTATTTATGGATGCAAATTTCCCTTGAAGAACATTTTTATGGCATTCCACAAGTTTTACAATATAGTATTTTTTATCACTCAGTTGGAGTGCCCATTATAATTCTTTTCTGACATATGGACTTGAGAAGTATATTTTTAATATCCAAATGAATGGGGGATGAGTATTTATACCTTTTTATTAACTTTATTTTTTATAATCAGAGAGGGCAACAGTCAACTCATATTGACTCACAAGACTTGACCCTTAAAGATTTAGTGAGCCTGCAAACCAATTCTTTAACCATTGGTAGCTTGAAATCAGTGATGGTAGAAATATTTATGCTACAGAAATAGGGACCACACTAACCAGGGTGCTTTCTTTTCCCATGGCTCCAGTTTACCAGCATACAATTTGCCTGTGTTAAATCAACTGTGAAAAATGTGTTTCCACTTGCTTTATGCCCCAATACATATTCTAACTTATGCAGTGTTGCATGTATGCACCAAAAAATTTTTTTCTGCTTTAAGAATAACATACCATACAAAGGCCTCTAGATTTTTCTTGCTAATCATAATGCTTCAATCTGCATTTTTATTATTTATTACTTTTATAAATTATTGATGAAGAACTTTTAAAATCTCTCATTATGGTAAGAATCTTGTCAGTTTTTCTTTGTTCTGAGACAGTTGTTTTGGGTATTTTAAATTTATAGTTTTGGAAACTCATGTTTAGAATTTTTCGATTTTTCTGATGCATTACATTTTTAGCTTGAGGGGTGTGGTTTATTTGCTGAGAGATTGAGTGAGAGCTGAAACCCAAAACCACCCTTGCTTCCACCTTACTTTTGGTGAATAAACAAAGATGAAAACATCCTTTGAGAATTTCTTCTCATAAGCCCATGGCAAACAGACACAATAATCCCAATGTCTCTCATGGCTAAAGGTGCGGTTTCAATTTGTTCTTTTGTTTTGTTTTACCTCACTTATAAAGTACATTTTATTTTTTATTACTCTCACAAAATACATAAAATAAACTATAAAGAAGAGTTTATTTTGGCTTACAGTTTTGGAGGTTTCAGTGCATGGTGGACCGCACCATTGTTTTGGGCCTGTAGTGAGGCAAAACATCATGGTGGAGAATGTGTCATGGAGCAAAATTGCTCATTGTATAGAGACTGGAAAGCAAAAGAGGGAAGAAGAGATTATTCTCCCAATGCCCTTCCAAGGCACATCCCAAGGATCCCAATGATTCCAAACTCTCCCACTAGGCCACACCTATTTAAGGTTTCTGCCATAGAGGAGGACCAAGCCCTGGGACTTTTAAGATCCAAACTGTAGCTTGCAGATGCTTACCCTTTGGTCTCCTGGCTTTATGTGCAGGTCCAGCCAGCCAGCCAGCCTGTGCTACACCTCTTGCCTTCTACAAAATGCAAGTTAAAACCCAGGAGTTAGGCCACCAGAGGTGAGATTTACTCTGAGGGCAAATACCAAATCTAAAGATACCCCTCCCAAGATTTAGGGTCACTTTTAGGCTGCACAGAATTCCTTTACTTCCCTGCCTAGTCATCAGTTTATTTTTTTAAGGCACCTTTACTATCTTGTCATTTGGGTTGTATTTTGCTAGAAAGGGTTTCTGTGAACATGTCGTCCACAAGGCCAGAAACAGAAATTCCTCCCTGTGTCTTTTTTATTCTCTTATTTTATTTGTGATACAAAACTTATTCATATTTGTTTACATGATTTTTTCTACCTTCCCACTAGCATGTATCACCCATGAAGCTAGCGATCCCATCTCTATCTTTACCAGCATTACTAGATGTTTAATAGATTTTTATTAAATTAATATATGAATGAGTTAATGGAAAGTTCAAAGTGCTTAGGCACTACTACTTAGTAATAAGAAGGCAGTTTCTTGGAGAAGGTATTCGTTCCACATTTCATTTGAGGGGAAGCAGTGGGGGTTCTGTGCAGTTAACATAATTAGTGTGCGAGGCTGGAGGAAACTGGAATCCAGACCATCTGGAGAATCGCCAAAGGCAAGGTACCCTGCACCTCACTCCCAGGGTGTCAGGCCACCTCGTTTCACAAAGGAGCGAGGAAAAGGCGTTCTGGAGGCTTAAACTGTCTAAACATATTTAGTCTTTCTGCAACCTACATTTTACAAATTCGATACCCATGTTTGAAAATGTTGTCGGCTTATTTTTCCTTAATATACTCTTTAAAAAAAAGTATTGTGTACAAGTTCGGGTTAGTGAAAGGCCAGATGCCCTGAGGAAACTGTGTGCAAGGTGAGAACCGAGGACCAGCACCACCCTTTACCCTTTGACCATCCTATTCCCAGTCTCTGCTCCAACAACTTTTATTCATCTGAGGATTAAAGCCAGTCACCAGTGGACATACAGTTATTGCTTTATGGTGAAACACAAGCACCTAACCTGGAGACATCAGGGACTCTGTCACCTTTGAAAAATGATTCATTTTTTTCTAGGTTTTGTTTTCTACTATTGGGAAACCTGATACATTTCAAAGGCTGAAATCCTCCCTAAACTGAAATAACCTGTGGAAAGTAAGTAAAAACCAAGTGTAGGCTAGCACAGAGGTGGTTTAACACCCCCCTGCAAAAGGAAAAATACATGTACTCATACTGTTATCAGACAGGCTAGGGACCAGCAGCATGTTCCAGGTTCTAATGTGTCCTGATCAATGAACTGGAGGAAGTGAAAGGCGACTGTTGTAGTCAGGGGTTACAAGGGGAACATTTTTATACAGGACACATAACTTACAGGATTATTTTGTAACAGTCACCCAAAGAGTCATATACAAAGAGAGTATAAGAAATCTGTCCACACTAAAGACTGAAAGAATCCAGCTAAGGGCCTGAATCCCATGGAAATGTCCCTGTATGAGTCCAGCTGAAGACGTAGGGCCCATGACAATGCCCCTCATGAGTCCAGCTGGAGAGCAAGAGCCCATGACAATGTCTCATGCAGGCCTGTTTCAAGGATATGCTCTAAGAGGGCCCCAAGGTCAGTGGTGAAAGTTAGGAAGTCTGTGCCAGCAGAATAAAGGATCTGTGCTAGCAAGCTGAGGGACCTGTACTGGAGCCAGGAAGCGATGCTCAAAATAAGAACCAGAATTCCCCCAAAAAGTACCACAGCCGTCCTCACAGACACCAAGATTCCAAGCTCCTCTGATGATAACAGCTGACTCTGTGTCAGGATGGCCAGCATGACAAGCTTCTCCATTGAACAGTACATCATCTTCCCCTCTGGAGCAAGGAAGCGATGCTCAGTGCAAGGACCAGAGCTCCCCCAAAGTGAACCATAGACATCCTCAGTGTCAGCGAGGTCCCGAGTTCCTCTGAGGATGAGAACAGCCTCAGGTGGGCCTCCCATACCCAGCACCATGCTGGTTCAGTTCAGCTAGGTGTTACAAGTTGACAACCAGTTGTCAATCCACGACACCTACCACTTATTTTAGGGCAAAAATAAGAAATAGAAAAATAAAAAGGAGAAGAATCACAAGAAAAGTCTTCAGGGGAAAAAATGTTTTGAAGGAAAGAGAAGACACTTCCTGCAAGCAGAACAAACCACTGGAAGAGTGAGAGGGCGGTGGTGGCAAAGCTCTTTGCTGCTGTCCGTTATGTCTTCTCTGATGGTTGCTCCAAGTGTCCCACCCGATCCTGTGGTAGAAGATTGACATCAGGTGCCAGCTTCAGCGTGTTCTCATATCAGAAGATTGTTACCAGATGCAAGGCTCGGCCTGACCCCATGTCAGGCTCAGGGGCCGCTGCTCTGTACCCATGGTTAGTAAGTCTCCACAACTGGCAGGTTGTGTCCAAGCTCTCCAGCCACATCATCATGCATTAGCCTCCTACTACAATACTACCACGGTAGGGAAAAATGAATCGTAATAGGGTTCAACCAAGTCACAGTTTACCCTGAAGCCAACTGTACTAGATTTAAAAAATCTGTGATACATAAATACACTGAATAATTCACTATATAATTATTACATTATTATATAATAACTTGCTGAATAAACTCTCCTAGACTCCCTTCATCAGTCAGTCACAGTGTTCCTCCACTGGGCCTCAGACATCTTACCATGGAGCAACAGAAGATACCTAAACACCATTCTGGTCTTTAGTGACAAAAGACTTTGCCCCTGTTTGTCATTTTGCCAGCCAAGCAAATCCTAAACTCGTGTTGGATTTTACATCAGTTGACTTACGGGGGTGACTCTCAGGGGTGAAGTTGGGTGGCGCTTACTTTCTGCGTTTCTTTTCCGTGGGTAAAGTACTGCTCTGTTTTCTCTGCTTCTATCCTTGCATAACTCTTTTTCTTTCTTCTCTTCGTAAAGAAAAATTAACATCATTCCCAAGATAAAAGAAACTTCTAACAGCAGAGAAAATACAACTGGATAAATGGAAATTAGCTTCTTTTTTTTTTTTTTTTTTGATGAACTGAGTGGCCACAGTCCCTGCAAAGAGACGTAAGCTCCAAACGGCAACCACAAGCGTTGCGGTACCAATCAGCAAGTGATTTTTCCGCAATAGATTTTCCATCGGATTTCATTTGACCTTGAACACTGTGTTAGCAATGAATAATTAATGGTACTTATTACAGTCATATTCCATTTAAGTGGCATTATCAGAGAATTATATGCCCTAAATGAGGGAATTGGCTAGATACTAATACTCGCTCCCTTTATGCACTAAAAAATCTTCATCATAACCATTTCTTATGCTCTATTTTCCAAAATGTGCAGCAATCCTTTGTGACTTATTGACATTCACTGAAACATAAGCACTTATTCATTCAACAAATACTTATTGGAAGTCTTATATGTACCAGGCACTGTGCCAAGTGTAGGCATTATTATGATGAGTAGAAAAGACAGAGTCCCTCAACTTATCAAATCTTTGTTCTGCTGGAGAAGAAAGATAATTAAGAATTATGTTGAACTAATGCAAGTACTAGAATAAAAAAGAATAGACTGTTAGGAGTTACACTGAATTGAATGGCAAAATAGATTCAAAGTTGGGCGACGTTATCACTGATAACAAAAATGTGCCCCGAAAGCCTCCCTGTATTAAAGACTTGGTTGTTAGCTGATGGATTCGGAGGAGACGAATGGATCCTAAGGGTGTTAAGTTTATCAAGTGAATTAATCCATTGATAAATTCCCAGCTCCGGGGATTTGGGGGAAGTGGGCCTGACTGAATGGGGGGGGTCGCCAGGGTACGCCGTTGAGGGTTAAGCAAGAAGTGATTGAAAGTATGGTGAATGTTCACATTTTAAAAATTTATTACAGTAAAAGACACATTGCTATTAATCCCCTCAAATACGTCCCCCCACACACGCTTCACACACACTTATGCCATTGTTACTGCCACTTTTTGAAGCTAGAAGTCCCTTTTGATGAATATCTTTATAAGGTCTGATAAAAAAATACAGTGAAGACTGCTGCTGAGTGCCATCTAAAGGAAAGGCAGGCTTCTAAAACCATTACAGTGCATCCCAGTCTACCTTACTCACCAGATCTGGTCCCATGTAACTTCTGGCTCTTCCCTAAAGTCAAAACGACTATGAAATGTAAACATTTTTAATCAGTTCAGGATATCAAGGCAGCCACACCACAACAAAAGACACTCAGAACTGCTTCAGAAAGTTATAAGAATGGTGGGGTAGATGTGTGCGAAGTGAGGAGTAACGGCAATGTGTCATGTAGGGTGGGAAGTGTAAACACACATTGTACGTTTCAGTCACATCCCATATCTTGTCCTTAGCCCCTTCTCTCCAAGCTCTTCCTACTCCCCGCTCCTTGGCTTCCATGAAGTAAAGAGCTTTCCTCCACCACTCTCTTCTAACGTGATGTTTCTGTCTTAGAGCCAGCCCACCATGGACTGAAGCTCTGAGACCATGACCCAAAATAACCCTTTCCTTCTTTACACTGTGGGCATTAGGTATTTTGACACAGCAATGGAAAAGTGACTGAGAGCGCTGAGTACAGCTGAGTTCTCTAAAACTGTTCGCCTCTCCAGTGAATGGCCTCTACTGTGTCCCGGTTCTTGCGCTTGGTCTTGGTGATCTCTGTGGCTCTCTCTTCCCTTCATTCAGCTGTAGTTTCTTGCTTGGTGTAGGGTGTTGCTACTGCTATTCTTTTGCTACACAGTAATTTACATAAAATGATTAAGAAGGGCAAAGACGGTACAAAGCTGGGAATAGTGGTACATACCTATGATCCCAGTACCCTGGGAGGTTGAGGCAGAAGGATCTCAAATTGGAACCCAGCCTTGGAAACTTAGTGACATACTAAGACCTTGTCTCAAAATTAAAAATACAAAATAAAAAGGGCTGGAGATGGAGCTCAGTCTCCAGTTCCCAGTACTATATATATATATATATATATATATATATATATATATACCTATATACCTATATACAGGTATATATATATATATATACCTATATACCTATAGGTAAATATCAGGCTGAAGAGATAGCTCCACAGTACAGCCTATGCCCAGAATGCATAAGGCCCTGAGTTCAATCCCCAGTAGTACACACACAAACACACAAAAGGATGGTAAACATATGGTATAACAGTTATCCATTACTCTAAAACAAATTATCCCAAAATGTATCCATTAAAAACACACATTTATTATCATATACTTTCCATGTGTCAGAAATCCACAGAAACACAGCTTACTTGGCTGGATCCTCTACCTTGGAGTCTGACATGGCTGCCTACAGTCAAAGGCTAGAGTCTCTCCTGAACACAGGGTCCCATTCCTCAAGCCCTGAGGACTGAGAGCTTCAATTCCTTGCTGACTGTTGCCTGAAGGCCAGCTCCAGTTCAGCAGTTTGCTCCATGGAACCCAGTGAGAAACAGCATCACTGGCAGTGAGTTGTAACCTAGCCACAGAAGTGACATTCCAGCACCTTGGCTATGTGCCATTGGTTCCAGACACGGGGTCTCCACCAATGCTGAGGGGGTGAATACTAGGACCACTGGGCACCACCATGGGGACTGCTTCCTCCACATAAGAAGCACATAATGGTCCCGCTTCTAGAAGTCACAGAACACATCACTAACCAATCCTGGCTCTCTCTCTCTCTCTCTCTCTCTCTCTCCCTCTCTCTGAGCCCCGAAAAGTCTTCAAAATCCTGTATAGTGGAGAACTTCAAGAAGCCTGTAACATACCAATCACTTGACCAGAGCAAACAAATTTGCCTTCTCTTATCTGAATAGTAGGCATTCTAGGTCACTGCAACAAGGAAAATATTTAAGTAGAGAATCTGGACAGAAGCAGGAGGCTCTAGTTAGAAAGAGAAGTACAAGCTGACACAAATACAGGAATCATTTTCCAGGCGTATGGGAGGAGGGGCAAAGCCTGTAACGGAAACCAAGTCTTGATGAAGACTTAAAGACAAACCTTTTACAGTAAGGACTGTGAATCAGGAAACGCACATCACAGCGTGCAAAAGCCCATAAGAAATTAGATCATATTATGGTTGGAGCCTGGCCACAGAACTGACATTCTAACACCTCTGCTGTATTTTACTGGTTTGCAAGGCAGTTACCTGTGTCTGGCCATGCTCACAGGGATGAATCTAACACTGGGATCCCTGGGAGCTCTGACTAGGACAGAGATGATTCGTTCCCCTGGCTACAGTGGACAGGATTTATCATCATTTTACTCAATGAAAAACGCTAAACATGAGCATCAGATGCCACGGACTATCCTTACGCGACTATCGTCCACCTGCCTTACATTTGGCCACCTGCTGCTGTAGCTCTAACGTCAGTTCCCAGCTTTTCTCCCCTTACCCACCCCTTACATAAGCATAAAAAACAAACTCTTCTTCAAAAGGAGCTCCTCTATACCCCTGTGTTTGAGAATCACACATTTCTGCAAATTTTAATACTGGTTACATGCTCAAGACCTTAGTTTTGTTTGTGTTTGTCTGTTCCTGCTTTGGACTAAAGTCTACTCCTCTGTCCGCAGAGCTCCAAACAAAAAACAAAACCCCTGCAAAAAATCAATAGTGACCTCCAAATTGCAGAATCCTAGTCTTCCAGAGAGTAAGATGTTGAAATGCTTTATCGTAAAACACTTTCAAACTTTTGGAAAATTTTCAGTAACAGTACAATGAGCCCTTGCATTCCCTTCCCCCAGATCCGTCCTATTTCCCTCGTTGCTCTCTCAGCATGTATATTTGTATTTTTCTCCTGAACCCTTGAAAGCAACTGGTAAGACATGCCATCAATTAATTTTTCTTTAATATTTCACTGTACATTTCCTCAAACTGAGAACGAACAATCACAGTGCATTCTTCAAATACTGATTCAATTTAAAAAATTGATTCAATAACGCCTCTAACCCATAGAACTCTTTCGCATTTACCAATTACCCCAGGAATCCTCTATATACGTTCATGATCCAGTCCTGGCCACGTACTGCATTCAGTGGTCAAACCTCCTCAGCTTCCTGCCATCTGGAACAGTTCTTCAGTATTTCCTTCCCTTTTGAGACCTGGAATTTTTCTTTTTTCAGTATTGGGGAATTGAACCCAGGGCCTTTGCACTGAGCTATATCCCTGGCCCTTTTTTATTTTTTGAGACAGAGTCTCACTAACAAGTTGCAGAGGCTATGCTCAAAATTGTGATCTGCCTGCCCTCGGTCTCCCAGAGTGCTGGCTTACATGCATGTACTATCACCCCCAGGTGAGACTTGGAAATTTCTTAAAGGTACAGGCCAATTATTTGACAGAACATACTTCAGTTTCAGTTTGTCTATTATTTCCCAAGAGCGGATTTGGGGTACGCTTGTTAGGCAGTACATAACACCAGAGAGGTGATGGTATGCTTTGCTCAGTGTATCTTATCAGTGGAGACCCAGTGTGTGTCCACGTAAGGTGATTTCCAGGTTTCACCAGTTGATTTGTAAGTATTTTGTACTTGGTAATTAAATGAGTAATTCATTAATACTTTGTGGGTACGTCCTTTGAAGCTTTGTAACTGTCCTCTTCTCCATCAAATTTTACTGTCCATTTATATCCCCTCCCACTGATGATTCTTGCTTGAATCTTATTTCTTTGGTAGTTGCCTGAAAGGTTTTTAAGGGAGTCTTTGGTGTGCATAGTATTCAAGGAATAATCCTAGAGCTGCGCTGTAAGAGAACAAACCTGCAGCAACCAGGTACAGGTTCCAGAGCCTCCAGGGGCCAAAACCCGCAGCAGGAAGGCTGAGCCAGGCCCAGAGCTGCAGGCCTCCCGCACCTCTCCCACTCCCCCTCCCTGTTCCCAGCTGACTTTTCCTCTCCCACAAAAGGGCCAGCCTTCACTCCTCCTAGTCTTGTATGGTGCGTTGCCCCAGGGTAAAAAAAAAAAAAAAAATCCAGGACTCTAAACAAAGAGGTGATTCAAAATCTAGCCTATTTAGTGTTGAGAAAGTGAATGATTCTAATGACAGTTACAAATCCTTTTGTAAGGCAACTCGTTTTCAATTCTTTGCTTTCAACAGAATTGATGGCATATCTGATGGAGTTATCAGCTGCTAGAGCATTAAAAATAATTTTTGATGACAGATCACCACATGATTTTTGGAAAATATCTTGGGAAGGTTTAAAAAACTGAATGCTGCAAATTGAATGCAAAACTTTACATTCCTGTCAACTTATGTGAACAAAGATTTTCAGTCCTTTGCTATGATTAAAGTAAAAACAAAAGAAAAAAAAGTTAAACCCTGTCTCATTTGGGCAATGAGAAATATTCAGGAGTTAATGGGAGAGAAAACGTCTTCATCTTACTTAAGATTTACATTTCCAGGAATTTTCCTCCTCATGTTTCACAATTATTTATCGAAGTTGACAATGCTTGTGTTGTTTTGAACAGCTGAGTGCGAATAATAACACCATGGACAGAATGGTTTTAACATCTAGAACGTCAAATTCATAGAAAGTATTGATGATATAGAATTAGCTGGTGATCAAAAAAAGTTTCTCGAGCAGTAAAATATATTTTATTGTAGTGAACTCTGCAAGAGATAGACTGGAAAGAGGAAAAAAGGAGTAATATTGTGAAATCCCTGTGATATTCAGCTTCCTCTTGATAATTTAGAAGAGTTACTAAAACCATTTCACAGCATCAAAATGTACTGGAAATCACCCAGTCTTTTTTTTTTTTTTACAACTTTTTAGCATTCTAGCTCTATTTTTAGCATTTAGCTCTCGATTTAAGAACAGTTTGTCAATAACATGTTCAAAGCCATGTGAGCGATATCTCAAGAACTTTGCAAGAAGTCAGCATTGACTATTTCACACGATTCCTGTGGCCTTAACCTCCTGTTTGCTAGGCAAATGTTCTGTTGCCCATTCAGGTCATGTCCCTACCTTGTTTTTTTCCCTCTAGGAGCCATCACACAGCACCCCACCCCACCCCCAGTGTTCCTTCACCCCTCAAGTTGTGACCACCCTTGCCCATTGGCAGGAAACAAGGCCAGATCGTCTAAATAAATTCTCAGATTGAAGAGTGTCCTCTGGGTATTGTATGATTACTCTTAGACTCCTACTTTGCAGAGCCCCTCCCTGATGATAGTCAAGATCTCAGAACCAAAGAGGGAAAATTAGCCCTAGGTAAATCCACAATGCTGTTACAATGGCAGCCATCTCCCTGGGGACGTGTACGCCTTCCCAAGCCCCAGCAGATGGTGAGTAAAGCACAAGAAATGAACAGTGTGAGGAGGAAAGCTTTGGGGGGCAAGCCGAAACTCCAGGAGCCTTACTGTTATGCGGATCTCTGGCCCTTGCCTGCCAGTGGTCCTGACTTCCTGAGTGAACTTAAGGCCCAGGTAGAAAGTTCCTAATGGAACACCCACGCACAGCCCTGGGTGATTTTGCTACATTTCCTCCTTGTACCACAACCTTCAGATGGTCTTTGACCCAGATTTACGCTTCTCACATCCATTCTTCTGTTTCCATTCTCAAGGTTCAGCAAATTTGAATGATTCATTCAGTTGGCTCAGGGTAAGTGAACTTTTTATGTTCAATATTTTCATTTTTATATTTATTATTGCCTGATTATTTATATCAAATGACTTTGTATATTATACTTTAAAAATTACTTTTAGTTGGAAGTAAAACCAACAACAAAGATGTCAATAACTGAATTGAAGCCAGGTACAGTGGCGCACACCTGTAATCTCAAGCACTCCAGAGACTGAAGCAGGATTGCCATGTGTTCAAGCCAGCCTGCATTACATAGTGAGTTCAAAGCAAGCCTGAACCACGTGGTGAGATCCTGTCCCCAAAACAGTAAACAAAACCAAAAAATGAGTTCTAACATATTTAAGTTATACGCAAAGATGGACAGGAAAAGTAGACTTATCTTTAAAAGAAAAACCTAATTAAAATTATGTGATCTAATGTTATTGGTGAAAGTTCATGGTGATACAGACCTGAAGTTCCTTCCATCTATAAATTTTTATCAGTCCTACAAAGTTAACTCTTACACATTAACAATATTGTAAAATTTTTACAATTTTAACCCAATAATTCTGTGTCTATGAATCTAGTTAAAGGCAATGTAAGTTGCCAAATATGTTCACTGTAGAATTGTATACTAGGTAATAATACGGTGATAAGTATCAATGAACAGAAAACAACTGGATAAGAGATTGAACACATTTCCTGGAATATTATACAGTCTTTAAAATGTCATTATTAAAAAAACCTTTCATGTTACAAGATAATGTTCAGATTATAAAGCTAAGTGAGCCTCAAATGTGTTAGAAAGAAAGAGGGAGGAAGGGAAGAAAGAAGCCCAGAAATACATACAAGTAAGAAAAAATAGACAACCATGAGGGTAGGTTTGAGATTTTCACTTTCTTATTCACATTTTTTTTAGATTTTAAATTCTCGGCAGCGTGTCCCTCAATTTGGCAATGCAAAACAATATTACTTCAAGGAATGTATTAAGTAACTTCTGAAAAAAACACATCTCACAGTCCACTAGCAGTGTATTCAGAGTTCCCAAGAGGTAATCCATTCTGAGAGTTCCCTGTCTGTGGACAGCAGCTTGACTGGAGTCAGACCTGCAGGTGGGTGAATCACGCCTCTCTCTTGCGCGCGCTGTCTCTCTCTCTCTCTCTCTCTCTCTCTCTCTCTCTCTCTCAATCTCTCACACATACACACACACACTTGAAGAAGGATATTCCTGCCTGTCCCCTGAGAGCTGACTTCCTTTCCTTTATCCTGAATAATTTAAATGGAGCTGAAAGAAGCTATTCCTTTCCATGAGCCTAATATTAAAGAGTCAAAAGAACTATGCAATGAGTTACTTTCATCTCTCAGTATTATCATGATTAAGTGTCCACTCTTACATTATTAATTCATTCAACACATAGTTTTGAGTGTCTGTTAGACACCCAGCTAGTCACTCTGATGGAGACAGAGTCTAGTTATCCAACCATGTGCTTCGTGAAACAACAGTGTTTCCTATAGTATTTACTCACTGTAGGACAAGCTGTTCAAGGCTCTGCAAATACAGTAGGAAACTAGACAGGCACAGTCCTTGCCTTCAAGGAGCTCGCAGTGCAGTGGGAGAGAGGTACATATAGTAAATATCAATAATTATGGTTACAGTATGCACCATGCAGGAATCCAGTGGTGGTGGAACACAGACCAACAATGCTATCTATATTGAGAAGATAGTGAGGAACGTCCTCTAAGAAGGGATGTGACTAGGAGAACTGGCAGAAACCACACCGCAGGCTGAAGCCCCAGCCAGCAGAGGGGCCAGGGACTCAGGGAAGAGGACAGTGCTCCAGAGGACAGGGCTCAGGAGGTTGTGAGGGGAGGGGAGCAGCCTCCTTAGTCAGAGTCATGAGTTGGGCTGGCTCCAATAAAGTTTGAGTCCAAGTTTATGTCTTCAGGAGAATACTAAATAGGCACAGCTACTATGTAAATCAAAAGTGAACTTTTTTTCTATAAAAGATCAGGTTGTAAATATGTCTGGCTCTGCAGGCCTTAGGGTCCTCTGTGGAGGACTCCATTCTGCTGCTGAAAGGGAAGATGGCGGACATCTTCATGTACAGACACAGGCAATAGGTCACATCCAGCCCGTGACCTTGCTGTTGGTCAACTCCTGATAGCATCACATAATAAAATCGTCAGGAATCGATCAAAAATGCAAGGAGCAGGCAACTTCCTGAGGCGAGGGCTGTGCTTGAAGAGGTGAGGAAACTTCAGCTGCTTCGTGAAGGAGGAAAGGGAGATCCAGGCAGAGGGAACTGAAGGAGCTAAGGCCCAGGGGCAGGAAAGTCCCGCACCTATGGGCAAGACAGGGAGAGCTGGAAATATATTTGAAAGTGTTTGTTTTTATTCCTCAGATATGTGGGGGCCTGTGAAATATCAGGCACTGTCGTAGACAGCTAGGGACAGGAGATGAAGGGTAAATGAGGGCTGACCCTTGAGTTCTCAGACCTCAGAAACAAGGAAGGTTGGTAGACATGAACAAGGCACCACACAGTCAGGTCCAAACAGAAAGTCAGAAAAGGGCAGATGAAGACAGGGCAGATTAAAACATTGTCTTGTTTACAACTTTCTTGTAACTGTTCTATTTAAGGTCTGCATGGGCAAATATATGCTACCAAATTACAAACGCGCAAAAGGCTTTACAATGAAAATTCTCCCTCCAGAACTCTGCTCCCCAGGCCCAACCAAAGCCCCACCTCCAGAGACAACTGATGTTGCAGTTTCTTCTGGGTCCTTCCAGAGACAAACTCTGCAGATCCAAGCAAATGAGCATTGTGGGTTCGTCTCACCCTTTATGACTTAGATGATCGAGCACAACTTGAAGTGTGAATTTTCCAGAGAAAGGGCTTTGAGTTTAAAAGGAAGAGATAACAGAGGCCGAGAGAAACCCACATCCTAAAGTTGGGTGAGGCAGGCAGGAGACAGTGCCACTGGAGAATCAAGGAGCACCGGCACTCTCCCATGCTGCTGAGACCTGAGTGGGAGGCAGACAGAGAGGAGGGGCAGATCGTGGCAAGCCTCTGTCATTGCGTTGAAGAAAACGGAGTGAATCTGTTCAGCGCTGGAGTCCAGTAGAGGCTGTTAGCACAGAGTGACATGTGCTAATTGGTGTTCTAGCAGCCTGCACAGGAGAGATACCAAAGTGAGCTTTGAATGCCGGATGAAAGAACTGAGCTCCAATCCTGTGGTCAGGGAAAGACTAGGAAGGCTTAATAGAGGAGGAACCAAATCAGAGGCATGCTATAGACAGATCAGTCTATTCGCGGTGTGTCCTGCAGTAGAGCATGTGTTAGATGAAGAATAACAGAGAGAAAGCCAAGCTACTAACAGTGCAGCTACTGCCAGGAACGATCCAAGTCTCTCCTCTACCCTTCCCCCTTGTTTCTCTTCCCCTCCCCTCCCCTCCCTTCCTCTCCCCTGCCTTCCCCTTTCCTGTCTTCCTCTACTTCTCCTCCTCCTTCTTTAGTCTCTTCTTCTTGTTCATATTCCTCTTCCAATTCCTCTTCTTCTCCTTCCTCTTCTCTTTCTCTTTCCTCTTTTCTTCTTCCTCCTCCTTTTTCCTCTCTCTCTCTTCCACCACCAAAGTACTGGGAATCCAACCCCAGGTGCTCTACCACTGAGCCACACACCTCAAGTCAATTTTAAGGAAGAAATCTGTGTGAGCTATCAACTGCTGCATAACAACTTACCCCAAAATTTAGAGGCTTAAACCGAGTCAATCTTTACCCCAAAGCCATAGGCTCTTACGCTGTGCACCACTAATCAGTCATCTTTATGAACCGTCATGTTTTGTCCTGAGTTATAAGGATGCCTCATGCAGTAAAAATACTTTGGGAAAAGGTAAGAGACGGCCATCATGTAAAATAAGTCAACTGAAAGTAGAAATCAAAAGGTCACTGTAAGTAGTGAAAGAGGATGCTTCACTAGAAATACATTTTTAAAAAATAAAAGCAAAAACAAATAGGCAAAGTTCATTTAAAAAGGAAAACTAGGTCAAAAGTCAGCCAGCTTCTTCTGAAAGAAGCAGATTGGAAACATTTTTGGTTTTGTGAGCGAAGAGCTCTCTGCTCCTACTACTCTGGTCTGCCGCTGTAATATATATACACAGATGTTAATAATAAGGAACGAATGAGTGTAGCTGTGTTCCAGTAAAGATTTATTTACAGTATCAGGTGGTGGGCTAGATTTGGGCTTTCAGCTACAGCTTGCCAGTCTCTTCTTGGGATCATGATTATGCTAACTATTTATAATCTATATCTAATATGTAATTATTTGATTAATTATAATTTCTAATCCTTATAAAAAGAACTGTAGCTGTCAGCATAATTTTTCTGACAAAACCAGTGATAACATGATATAGTATGAGCCCTTTCTGGTTGATTTCTGCAGTTTTACCACATGTCAGTTGTGTACAGTTATTTCAGGGCTTCGTTGCTTTTCTCAAAGTCTTCCCCAATTCTGGGGCAGCCAAGGAATTATCTTTTGAAACTGTGATAACCTCATCTTCCTAGATTTCTTCTTCTTCATTTGTGAACTTAATTCTGCAGCACCCTTGTTGCTATGTGACTTGAAAATAGTTCTCCAAAATCTTTTGGTCAGTTTTATGAAACACTGCACTGATAAGTTTGCTATCTGCTTTCAAGGAGATTTTTTCATGTGTTAGACTCTTTGCCAGGAGGGCATCCACAGGCTAGGGCAATCAAGACTGTTACATAATGAATAAAACAGATGCTAAGGAAGGAAGGATTTGAGTAGGAACTGATTTTGTAGCACTTTTGTCATTGGTGAGTATTTTCCATGTTACCAGGGTCTTACCTTCCCTTTACAACCTGCTTCCTGTAGGTTTTCATATAAAGAGTACTCAAGTAATTAACTAGATATTATTTACCCATCTTATACATGTAACTTCTTTTGCATTCAATTTTTCTATTATAGCTAAGACTCACTTTACTTATATATCATTTACTTAAATATCATTCCCTGGCCAAATTCTTACTCTCTAAACTCAATAGCGAAAGAAGCTGAGATAAATTCTCCAATAAAACCCTTGATATCTAGAAGTCAGGAGCTGAATAGCTTTAGAAAACACTATATTCCTTTCTATGCAAACTCACTATTTTGGGTAACCAAATAATTATCTTTTAAATCTGTGATGACTTTTCCCTGGATTTTCTCTTGTTCATTTGTGGACTTAGCTAATTCTTCTAGCTCCTTATTTCTGAGGGTCTTGAAAATAGTTCTCTAATATTTTTCGGTCAACTTTATGAAATCCCCTGCATTAGTAATATTTGCTATTCACTTTCAAGGATATTTGCCGTGGTGTGGAAACTTTTCCTAGTGGCATCCAAAGAGCAGCTCACCAACTCATCCAATTCCAGTTCATCTCTGCTTTGGAGAGGATACTTGTTGGCTTTTTCCTATTTCTTCCAGCACTGAAAAGAGTCTTTTACTATCTTCATCTTACAGATAAAGATTCTGAGACCTTAAGAGAGCGAGTAGATTGTGCACTCTCCCTGCTAGTAGTGAGGAAGTGAGACTCAGAGCCAGGTTGCTCTGGGAAGCCCAGGATCTTCCCTGCGTCTGCCCTTCAGAGATGGAATCCACACTGATCAACAGCCCAGCACAGTCATCTCTCACAAGGTCAGAGAGATAGCTTCTTGAGTTCTTTAAATCACATTTAATAATGCTAATTTTACATTATAAGCAGGGATGCTAGTGCTTTTTTTTAATCCTGTGGTATAAATATAAGGAGATAGAATTTCAGTACAATCCCCTTTTATCAAGTGAAGTCTCAAAGTGAGGTCTTAGGCCAGCAATGTCAGTGTGTCTCACATGTTTATTGGAAATGAATGTCTGGGGCCCTCTCCCAAACAAACTGAATGAGAAACTGTACAAATAAAGCTCATCAATCTGTAGTTCAACAACAAATCTTCCAGGTGATTCTACTATCCACTCAGAGACCCACTGAGTCATAGGGTGAATGACAATAGTTTTGAGGGATTCTTGTATGAAGGACCAGAACATATGGTGTCACAAATCCAGGTGACTTTTCAACTGTCATGAAGCTCTGATTAATAATTTTATGACTTTTCTGGTCATTTATTCATTCATTCATCTGTTTAATAAATGCATACTGAGACCCTATCTTGATTACGCATTATATGAAGACACATAGACCCTAGTCATTCTGACAAAGATGACAGACCAGAAAGCAGTCACCTCCGGTTTACCATAGTCACTGCCTTGCAAGGTAAGCGCGGGGTGCTAGAAGCCAGATGTTTTGCCTAATCCAGCTCCAAAAGTCAGGGAAGACTTCCAGATCTAACAACTCAAGGGGGAGTAGAAATCTAGTACTTTCTGATAAAGCTTCATGGCACTGGAGGTTGTTTTGTCTCTGTCTCAGAACCGCAGCTTGCTTCAGGTGAAATGGAGGTGGCAAGGGGGCGGCATTTGGGGAACCGCAGCCTGTTGCTCCCAACCTGTTGGAACGCTTGTCTTCAACATGCGTGAAAACCATATGGAAGGTCAGAGCTCCGTGTGTTTGCTTGGTAGAGAAACAGAAAGTTGGATAAGCAAATACGCATCCCTCCCCAATCCCCACTGCTGACGTCTATTGCCAATTTAATAATTTCCCGTGCTTATTTCAACATAGTTATGAAGGCAGACCACAACCAGGCCATTTCGGCTACCAGCTGTTAGCACACTCCCCCTTCCAAGAAAGAAAGAAAGAAAGAAAGAAAGAAAGAAAGAAAGAAGGAAGGAAAGGGATGTAGCTCAGTGGTGGACACATGCTTAACATGTGCAAGGCCCCGAGTTTGAGCCCCACCACCATCACCAAAATAAATTACTAGAAGAGAGAGAAATCAGTTTAGATTCAATAAGCCAACCACAAAAGAGGTTCCCATCTCTTCATCCCTTCATTCAACCGAAGTCCTCTTAGCCTGTTATGTACTGTTACTGAGCCAGTTGCCAAAGACCTGGTGTGGACAAGAAGGTCCTTGACTTCAAAAAGATTCAAGGACAGAAATCAAATGTGTCACTTGAAATATAATGCCTGACTGAAATACAGAGTTTTCTGTGGGGTTGCTATTTATTGAGTATATGTCAGCACACACAGAGGTGGTTAATATGTTAAAATATTTCTGTATTAGTCGGGGAGTGGTATATGATTTTTTCTAATGTCACTCAGAGCTGGCCACAGAGGGAACAGTGGGGCCTAGAGCAGGCCCTAGAGGGAGGCTGCAGCTTTCTCCCAAAATTGCAGAGATGGAAAATGAAAGGGTGATTCCTGGTCTTTAGAATAGTGTGGGAGGAGATGGATGAGTCTTGCCATGACGGGTAGCTCAGAGGATCTTTCGGGTGATGGAACCATCCTCGGTCTTTGGTGTTTCTGTTTTTGGTTTTGCAGTATGGGGATTGAATTCAGAACCTTCACATTGAGCTATATCCCCATCCTTTTTTTTTATATTGAGGCAAGGTCCCTCTAAGTTTCATAGGCTGGGCTTAAATGTATGATCCTCCTGCCTCAGCCTCCCTGAGTGCTGGGATTACAGGAAGCACTCTCTTGACCCTCTTGACCACCTCAATCCTGGACCTTGATTGTGATTGCCGCATAAATCTGTACATGCGATATAACTGTCTAGAACTACAAGCACACAAAACCACACAATAATGCAAATATGAAGTACAGCTAAAACTGGTGAAATTCAAACCAAGTATGTGGACTACACCAACACTCACACCCTGGTTTTGATATTATACTGAATTATATAAAATGCAGGAACTGGGGTGAAGGGAGCACAGAGCCTCTCCCTGTATGATTTTTGCAACTTTTGTGACTGTATAATTATTTAAAACTAAATTACCTACAGAAATTATGAGGGTAACTTGATAAACAGTCTACACTATGACATCACTCGGTAAGCACATTTAACATATTTGGAAAATCAAAGTGTGTCACGAGCTGAACTGTGTCCCTCCCAAAATCCCTCTGCTAAAACCTTACCCCCAATGTGATGGTATTTGGCTAGTGTTTGGAGATAGAGCCTTTGGGTGGTAGTTAGGTTTAGATGAAATCGTGTGGGTAGGGTCCTCATGTTGGGACCAGCGCCCTTATAAAAAGAGACAACAGAGAAATATTCACACTCTCTGTCTCTGTCTCTGTCTCCCCCACCTCATGTTAGCACCCTGATCTCAGATATCTAGCCTCCAGAACTGTAAGAAAATAAACCCCTCTCTATGGCATTTATTATGCTGTGCAGCCCAAGCTGACCAGGACAAAGGGAGATTGCCATTATTCATCCAGTCAGTTGTTCATTTGCATGCTTGTTCGTATTACTCAGCACTGAGCGCACACACTGTCTACCCTCACCTGGTCCATGGGACCATAAAGCATAGGAAAGCTCTGTGGGAAAGATAAAAGACACTGTCATGTGAACTGGGTGGGTGACAGTGAGCCTGGCAGGATGTGCCAAGGCCCTGGGGTGGGACTAGCACCAGGAACAAAGGGAGTCCCGCGTGGATGGATCCCATAGAAAAGGAGATAAGCGAACCTGAGAGGTAGGTAGGGATCAGATCCAAAAGGGCCTCCTGGATCCATGACAAGTTGTCTTGATTTTCCTGGGGCAGATTCTGTCACCCTGGCGTGACTTAAACTGCACCCACCTTCATTTTCAAAGGTGTGCTTTGGTTGACCATTGAAAATGTCACCCTATGCGTGGGCCATAGGGAGGACTGCTCCTCACTCTGCAATGACGGACAGTCATGGCAGAAGGTTAAGAGAGAGTGCTGGTTCTCCTTTCTGTCTTAGAAAGGCCTCTTTGGCCTAGGGCCTCCAACTGGTGCCAGAAGGGAAAGCAGGCTCACTGACAGGTTCGCTTATTTTTCACAGAAGTAGAGACAAATGGGGTAGGGAGGTGTGGCCCGGGCTCCAGAGCTTAAAGGGTCCTTTCAGCCCAACTCCGAATCTGAGGTTAGTTTTAGGGTGGTCACATGGCCATCCCCATGGGTTTGCTGCTTGCTTTACCTGTACCCCATCTCGTCAACGTCACCCACCACACCCTAACCCTCCACCTCCGCCCTCCGCCTCCACCCCTAGGTAAGTGTCAGCCGAACAGCTCTGGAAATTAGGGGCTAATTAGGTAAGGAAGGCTGTGCCAGGTCCTCTACTGCTTCTGCTGACTTTCTCCCGGTTCCTCTGCAGCGTACCCTCCGCTTATGAGAAGTGGCCCAGCCTTCTACCTCAGAGTGTTCCACCTCCTTTGCTTCTTGTGGATCAGAACCATCTCTACAAAATTCTTCTTCCTAGTCTCTACCCCCTTACCTGCACCCCTACCATCCTGACTTTGTCAGCCACACCAGTGGTCATCCATTGGTAATTCTTTTAACATCTTCCCAAACTTCCC
Source organism: Dinomys branickii (assembly GCA_004027595.1). Classification (NCBI taxonomy): domain Eukaryota; kingdom Metazoa; phylum Chordata; class Mammalia; order Rodentia; family Dinomyidae; genus Dinomys; species Dinomys branickii. Next base: position 161,773 of record PVLD010001786.1, on the reverse strand, counting down.
TGCCTGGCCGTAGGCACAAACTCTCTTCTGGAGACTGTTACAGTGCAACATTCATGCTCACATAAAGCACAACTTTTCTATCTTAAAATTTAAAATCAAATCTTTTCCTGCTGTAAAACCGAAGTGGCTCCCTGTCCCTTTAAATCAGACCCTCCCAAATGTGGATCAGAGTTTGTATTGGCATGATGTTGAAAAGAGAATTATTTCCCAACCTTACTAAGGAAAGAGCTTTTCTGGCGTCTTTGTTAGGGAAGGCAATTTTGATATAACTGACATTTCTCAGATGCCCATCTTGGGAATATTTGATGTGAAACCAAAATTTCTGGCAGCTGAAACCCCAGCCCAACTGCCAGGCCTGGGCAGAGATAAAAGGACGGGGATGCACAGCAGGCAGATGGGTTACACAAGAAGCCTTTTCTCCGGGCCCAGCAAGATGAGCTGGGGAAGGGGTCAAGGAGGGCTGGGGGAGCTCAGGGGGAGGGAATTAACAAAAAAGGCACTTTTTCAGCTTTTCATGGAGAGGGCCCATTTCCCATGTTTCCAGCCCATTCTGAGCACCATTCATCGAGAGGCGCCTTTCTTCTCTGGCCTTTTATCCCAGGATGCAGGATGCCGAGGCGTTCCTCCGAGCTTCTCCGGAGACCCCGGCTCCCACACGCCAGCCCGGGCCCTGCAGGCTGGGCCCAGCAGTGTGCATCTTGCTGAGTTCTGCTGTTTCCTGTGCAGCTTTGAAAGCAGGTTTTCATTGTCTTTTCAATTTTCTTTCTTTTGCCTCCCTGCAACTGGGAAGTTAAAAGTTGGAGAAGATAATCTCAAAAAGTAGGCACGAATTAAGAGCACTTTTCCTTTTCTTTTCCTTTATTCTTTTGCTCTTTAAGGGGAGATGAAGGACAGTTAAAAATGAGAGAGCATGCTTTCCTTATTTTTGGTTTATTTGCTCTTTTTTTGTGTTCTAAATACAGATGAGAGTCATATTTTTTAACACTAAAAGTCAGAAGGAAATCCATCAAACACTATTCTTTTCCCATCAGGATTTCAGGATTTCTGATACCTGAGAATGGGTTTATTTAAGCCCAGACTTGAGAGACAAGCCCAGGCAGGCGACAGCAACATCCAGGAGCTCTCACCACCCCCCTCCCCAAGAGCCCACAGTGAGGTCCTGACCCCAGCCACACGCCTCCTTGCTGTGCAGCCTTGCGCAAGTCCTTTCACCTCTCTGTACATCAGTTTTCTCCATCAGTAAAACCAGAATAATAATTGCATGCACTTTATAGGACTAACTGAAATATGGTCTAGGAAATACTAAAGAAATATTCATTTTATTATACGTTACTATTAGATATTTAAACATATTTCCTTCTAGGCAAAGACTGATTGTCCTTCATCTTTCTACCAGTCTTTATAATAAAGCAGAAAGCAATATCCTTATATCTGAGGCCAAATGTCTTGGCATATGCCCCACCTGAGGCCCTTGGCACGGAAAGGCCCCACACAGGGAGGCTCACAGGACAGGTTTCCTGGGGAATGGGTTTGGGGAATTGGTGTATTAAATAAATATGGTTATCTGCATTATTTTTTTTTCTTTCAAAGGCATTTCCAGTATAAAATACAGGCCATCTCGCCAGAAGGAAATTCCCCAAGCCCCTGCACACTTACATGCTGGCTTTGGACAAGAGTTGGGCCAAGACTGTTGCTCCTGGAGTCCATTCTGCTTCCTTCAAGGCCCCCAAGTCACTCAAGGTCAGGTGAGTCCCCAAGACACTCATGACCCTCTACACCCAGCTCGAAACAATTGTCCTGAGGGAAAAAGGATTTTCCAAAGCTCTGCCCATGGGTTTTCTGATGTCCCAATTTTATGCTTGTTATTATGACTTATAAAAGCTTGCTAGGTTTGTTTTGAAGACAAGGGAAAAAATAACATTACGCTATTTTCAACAACTGCAAATATTTCAAATATGACCCAAGGCAATAAAAACACCATAGTTCCCAAACCACAAACCCCACTCCTTGTTAAAATCCAATTGCTGTCTGAGTGTGGGATGGAGAGTCAGGAAGCCAGTCCCTGAGTATCACACACTTCATCTTTCTTTGGGTGACTGTGAAATACTGTTTTCTCCACCACTGTCCTTTGTGTGTGTCACAGCCTAAGTTCATAAAACTACTGAAAAATCATACTTCAAATGTGAGTTGGGTTTTACTGTGGCACATTTGAGGGCCTGCAGCTCATAGATGGTCTTACAGCTGGACCCAGGGTCACAGGGCTTGGTGGAGAAAGACAAAAAGACTGCAGATAATCTTTGCGGGGGTTACTGGGAATCAAACTTAAGACCTTGTACTTGCCAGATAGGCACTGTGCCATGAGCTAGATCCCTGGCTACAGTGCAGAGAATTTCAGTATCTCTTGGTGTGAGAGATCAGAAAGCACAAGGGGTGAAAGAGGCAACCCCACTGTCTCCCCCTGGTTTTCATGCACACTCAGGAGCATGAGGATCAATTCTGGTTCACTTTGAGTTATGCTGTGCCAAGCCCAGTGTCTGACACTGAGCATGCAACAGACGTTTGTTGAACGAATGATCTATTTAAAGAGTAAGGCCTAGGAGGGAGACAAAATTGGCATAACTAACTTTATTTTTACTATATTTAAGTAAGTGCACTGTTTTATGTTAACTGTATAGTTTAAAATTCAAACACAATATTTGTGCCTACATAAATAGTTGGAAAAGGTAAAATGTCATAACACTAGGTGTTTGTTATTAAGGTTGGAGCTTGCCTTAGGATTATGACAACTTGATTTAAAACAAGGAATGGATCGTCCCTTGCTCCAATTACTCTAAGTTGCAGAGTTTTGCAACATCGAATCTGTCTTTGGGATATAAACAGATGGTGACAAAGGCTGTGAGCTTTGTGGAGTGGCTGCAGCTGAACAATGACCTTTCTAAGTGACAGAAAGTAGCCAGAGGAGGCGCTGGAGCCAGACGTGGCATGGAGCAATTCTGAGGGCAAACCAGCCGGGTTTACAGTGTCCCAGATTAAAATCATCCACTTCCCTCAAAGTTACAATAATGGAAGACTTGAACTTGAACTTAACCAAACAAATCACAGGTGAATTTTATGCTCCTCACATTTTAGATAAAAATTCAGGGATGTGTGTGCAGGAGTTGTTGTATGACCTGTGCCTCAACATATGAAGATAATCTTCTCTCTTCACCTCAACACTCCTTCAAAACCTCATACGCAAGACCTGTCTGGCACAAGCCTCTGTGATTACCATTGAGCAACAAGCTTTGGGTGGATTAAGTGTGGAGGATATCATCTACTCCAGCGGCTTACAATTCTAAGAACTCTCTATTTCACATGCTACCGGATCAGGAGCCTCTAGGGTGTGTTTGTGCTCAGCCTACATATCAATTGATAGATCTAAAATGTGCTACCACCTTAAAATTAAGAAAATTCTAGCCAGGCATGGTGGCACATGCCTGTAATCCCAGCATGCTGAGAGCCTGAGGCAGGTGGAGCAAAAGTTTGAAATCAGCCTGGGCAACCTAGCAATTTAGCAAGAGCCTGTGTTAAGAAAAATGAGCAGAGGATGTAACTCAGTGTGAAGGCCCTGGGTCCATCTCCAGTACCATGGGGGGGGGGGGGGAACAATGCTTTATTGATTAAAAACAATCACCAATACAATTACAAGAGAGGAAACCAAAAGTTCAAGGGAGGAGACTTTTGGAAGAACCCGATCAAGTTCAAATCTCACTCTACCACTTGGATTTAGGCGAGTTACTTGCCCTATTGAGTCTCCCTCTGTTACTTCACATGTAAAAATATAAATAATGGGGCCAGGGACATAGCTCAGCAGCACAAGTACCTGCCTGGCAAGCACAAGGTCCTGAGTTTAATTTCTGGTACCAAGAAAAAAAATCCTGAAGAATATAAATAATAAGATCACCTTCCCTATGAAGCTATTGTGAGGCCTGAATGACACTGTGCTGCCAAGCACTCCACAAAAGGGATGGCTCACAGAAAGAGCTCAGTGAGATTAAAAATAATAAGCCAAGGAGACATATTGAACTAGAATTCAAGGGTCCGCCCCAAGACCTCTGCAATAGAACTTCCCACAGAGAAGCACTACAGAAGGACATGCTCAGCCTCTCTCCACCAGGAGATGGGCTCATGCTATTCTGACAACCACCAAGCCACAGTTAAAAATACAAAATAAAATAACCAATACCACCTCCCTAGGCATCTACTACCAGCTCAGCTGGTTCCCAATCAACACCTTCTTGGGCCGCACACCTGGGGTATGACTTTGCCAGCAGGTCTTTAACCCTGTCCTGGGTTTCTCTATCAGATGAGAAGAGCCAAGGCAGAGGGCTGGAAGTGGGGGGAAGAACCCCCATCATGGACTCTATATGTCAGTAATACGGCATTATTAAAGACGCTCATATAGTTGACCAGCTCATCTAGAGCATGGTCTAGCAGCTGGTCTAATAAATTGAGGTGATTTTGTGGAAATGTTGAGGGAAGATGCAATTTCAAGGAATCTACCACAACTGTAATGTGATCTGAAGACACTTGCCACTCCTGCTGGTGAAAGGGTAGCAGGTCCTGCCACAATGGGTATGATTTGCTGCCTACAGTACGAACAGAAGGAAATGTGAAATTTCATTTAGAGAATGTTGACAGGTAAAACACTTTTTCTTCCCCAGGGAAGCTCATTCAGATTAGGAAACACTAGCCTTGGTGCTTTGAAACTTTCTGCATTTCCAGGCCTCTCGAGTGCTGTGCAAAAGGCCAACTTGCCTGTTGGGTAGGGTAGGCATAGTGCCTTGGGCCTATGAAACCTCTAAAGGGTCATGAGAATGTTTTAATTTTAATTTATTTTAAAATTAGAAGGAAAACCCAGGTGAAAACCCTGCAATCCCAGCACTCTGGGAGGCTGAGGCAACAGAATTGCAAGTTGAACCACAGCCTCAGCAACTAAGCAAAATCCAGTCTCCAGATAAAAAAATAAAGGACTGGGAATATAGCTCAGGGCAAAGGCCCTGGGTTCCAGTATCACAAAGAAAAAGAGGAAGCGGAGGGGAGAGGAGAAGGACAGGAGAAGAGAAAATAAATGTAATGATTATGGTTGTGTAATAATAAATGCAGTCTGATTTATCTACATTTTATACAAATACAGTCTGAAATATAATGTTGGGTGTTTTCTTGGTATTTTCCCGCACTTTTTTATGAAGGAACGGCTTATGAATTCACAGGTGCCTTAGAGCCCTTGAAAGTCACACAGTGCAGCCCTGCCTGGAACTCATGCTCTTTCCTTAGGAAACCCTGACTTTGAACCCTTAAGTATAAAACAAGCAATGCGGAGAGATAAGGCATGTCCTTGGCTTGGCTTGCCCTCTCCACCTGAGCAGCACCCTGCTGGGAATCTGCTTTTTCTGGGCACGACCTTGGTACATTGGGATTTCCAAAAAGAGCTCATGTTCTTCCCGTTCCAGTCACAGTCAGCAACTTGGCTGAGTTTGCCTGGGACTTTCTCATTTTAGCACCAGAAATTCCACATCCCGGAGAGCCCCTCCATCCTGGCAAACCAGAAGAGTTTGTCACCCTTCCTCCAAGGTCAAAAGGTCCAAGAACCTCTGTGGATAAATGGAATTGTGTTCTGTGGGTTCCCCTCTGAGCCCCATCTTCAGAGAGAAAAAGCCATAAAGTAACCAAAAGCACTAAACTTTACCAACTGTGGCCAAGTCCCCTAAGAGAACCTTCTTCATCTAAAAGTAATCTGACTGCTTTAACCCGGAAAATAATATACCCTTTAATGGAGCTCAATGGTTCCCATCCGGGACCCATTTTGGACCCCATCCCAAGAAATCCTGGTAATACAGTAGCTGGAGACAGTTTTGGCAGTCACAGTTACCAGGCGAGAAGCACTACCAGCATGTAGAGAGAACAGGCCAAGGATGCCGCTAAAACCCTACAACCCAAGGGGTACCAGCCACAGAGACTCAGCCCCCCTGCTGTGTCAATAGTGCTGAGGTTGCAAACTCCTGACCTAGACTAATCACTGAATATCAAGCACTGGATAAAAAGGCTATGACCGAGAGAATTTCAGAAAGTGATGCTATTACTATGTTATTCTTTTCATTGGTTTCATTTTTAGAGAACAAAGTGATTTTCAACTATTTCCTTCAGATAAATGTAACCTGATCCCCCAAATCGGAAACCCAAATGTTGTTACTACAACTGGACTCTGCTGAATGAAGGACAGATTTGCTGCTGGCTGCCCCCCCCCACACACACCAGCTCTCCCCCTCAAAGGCTGCACACCCCAAGGCCCGGGCTTGCTCGAACATTGACCGGTCCTTGCACTCTCTGGGTTCCTGAGTGCCTGCTGTATACCACTGTAGGCAGTAATTAGTCCCTCTGGACCCGTGCCAATTAAATTCTCCCAGGGTTGCCTGTTAGCAGAGTGTGGGGAGGCGGGCTCCGTGGCAAATATATCCTGCTTTTCTCATCCAAACTCCTGCGTCATCAGCAAGAGGAGCTGCTTCTCAGGAGGCCCGCAGCTGTGTTCCCAGGCGGGTCAGCCAAACATTCCTGGCCCAGTAGTGCGCTGACCATCCCACTTGTAAGGAAAAGGGAAGAGACCTCTTCTGAGAAAGAAGGGTTTTGGAGAGGCCTTCTTTGAAGATTCTGCGTCCCTGGCCCTGAGATCAATCTCTCATCCTGGGAGTTCTGTCTGGGTGTCTGATTGCTGGCTCCACGCCAGGAAATGGCAGCTGAGACTGCTGAACCCACCCATCAATTTGCAGGACAAAAATGAGGGATCGACCCTGTAGACTGCACCAGCCAAGTCTTTGTGTGTGTGTGTGTGTGTGTGTGTGTGTGTGTGTGATATTGGAGATTGAACTCATGGCCTTTTCATTGAACTACATCCCCAGCCTTTGTTTTATTTTATTTTCCATTTTGAGAGAGAGTTTCACTAAGCAGCTTGGAAGCCCACCCTGGGTTCCACCTTGTGATGCTCTGCCTCAGCCTCCCAGAAGGCCAGGATTAGAGGCATGCACTCCTGTTACACCAGCCAACATTTCTCAAAGCATATTCCACGAAACATGTATTCTCAGAGCCTTATAAGTTGTTAGGGGTAAAAAAAAATGTGGGCACACTAGTTTGGAAAATGCTCGGTTGAAGAAGACTGCACAGATTTGCAGCAGGACTCCTCAAGCCTTGAATATGTTGGCGTGTTTTGTGACCATCTGAGAGGAACAAGTGGCTCCCCACGTGGTTTGACCCTAGGTCTTCATCTGCAGTCTTCCAACAGCAGAGACAAACCCCAGTACAGTTTATCTGAAATTGATTCCAGGGCTCACAACGCTGGGCGTCAGGAGAATGAAACGAGGAAAGAACAAAAAGCAATAAAACTGGGTGTGGGGACTCAGGCATGTAATCCCAGCACTCTGGGAGGCTGAGGCAGGAGAAGCACAAGTTCCAGCCTAGCCTCAGCCATTGAGCAACTTAGCAAGCAAGACTCTCTCCAAATAAAAAAGAGCTGCGATTGTAGGTCAGTGCAAAGACTTCACCAGAAGATTAAATCTCCAGTACCCTAGGGGAAGAACCATGATATCAAGCTGTTACACACGGAAAGAGACCAGAATTGAAAAGTGCAGAGGCCCCCAGGGATGTTAGACACACACCTCAAGATTGTCCCACTGAAAGATGAGCACCGCAGCTCAGAGCCCCGCTGACGGATCCTGGGGGCCGGGCACCCGCACTTCCGGGTGGGTGTCCCCGGATGTGGGCAGAGCAGGAGAGAGCCTCGGGCAGGAAGTGAAGGGGTGCTGGGAAGAACTTCGGACACAAACTCTGGCAGGGAACAGGGAACTTTCTTCCAGCACTGCCGCCATGAGGAAGGCAGAGGGGGCCGGCTGCACAGCCTGCTCTCCACAAAGTCTTTATTTCTCTCTGGGACCTCTCAGACTTAAAGTTTTGCAAAGCAGGAAAGTTTGGTCTAATTTGGTCCCCCAATCTTACACACGGGACAGAGGCTCGCAAGGGGCGTGACATACCCAGGATACAGCCCAGGACGCCAAGAGAGGGACACCGCGTTCCCAGTTCCTCGACTCTAAGATGGGACCGAATGCAATTCCCACCTATGGCGAGGGAACACTGCGCACTAGGCACAGTTCCTGGCACGCGGTCACACCTCAGTAAAATGCTTACGCTCTTTGCCAATATCAAGAGTAGCTGCACATACATGAGCTACTCCCCTTGGATCAGGTTCCCACTGTGTTTATGGAAAGCTGAAGACCTCTGCTTCAAGCCACGTACATGTTTTTAAGCTGGTGTGGTGGCACAGGCCTGTAATACAGGTCCCTGTGAGACTGAGGCAAGAAGATTACAAGTTCCAGCCCTGCCTGGGCAACTGAGTGACTTAGTGAGACCCTGTCTCAATTAAAAAATAATAATAATAATAAAAAGGGGTGGGGCTGGAGCAGTGTGTGGAGGCCCTGGGCTTGACCCCCCAGTGCCGGGGGAAACACAAAGGTAATGCTTGAAGTGCACAAGCTCGTGATTCATGGTGCATTCACTCAACATGTTTATTTCAATGGCTACACTACGTGGGCTGGTGAGGGTAGATGGTAAATAAAACAGAACTTTCTCCTCTCCTTCATGGAGCGCACAGCTTGGTGGAGGAGAACGAAGTAAAACAGACAAGTGGTAGCCAGAGAATCACTTCAAACTAGAGGAGGACCTGGAAAGAAAACAGTGGTCTAGGCCACAAGGCTACCTTTCGACTCCTAGCAGCAAGAATGTCTCTTCTGCTTCACCTGTGCACATAAAATATTGGCTCTGCAGTGCCTACCAGGGCTGTGACTCAGACCATGCACACATTGTCCCGAGGACCTCATTTCTCTCTGTGCCCCTAGCCTGTTACCTAACAGGACTGCCATGCCTAACGTGTGCACAGAGAAGGCAATCATTATCTCTGGAGTTACACAGCAGGCCAGTGCTAGAGCCAGAAAACACAAATTCTGGCTCCCAGTTCGTCTTCCAAGCTGTCACGAGGCTCAGTGCATTTTTCTACAAAGGAAAATACTAGCGAGATGTCTATGCGGGCACATTCCATATCTAACCTTCAAAAGCAGCATCTTGGTGACGGACATTCTTTGAACCCTGTGCCCCAGGCGGTGTTCTCAGCAAGCGATATGCACGATCTCAGAGCGACCTATGGGTGAGCATTCTTACTGTCCCAGTGTTGCAGATAAGAAAACGGAGACACAGAAAGTGTAAGTCGTTAGGTTCAATGGGGTAGGCAGGCTCAGTGCGGGAACAGAAACCGGCAGTGAGTCCAGCGCCCATCCCCCACCGCCCGCCTGCACCACGCTGCTGCTTTGTGACCTGTGCGGCCTTGAGGATGCGTGTGAATTTCATTATTAGCCTCGTGCTCCAGGCCTTCGGGTTCCAACTGCTGTTTCTGAAATACCTTCTCTGAGCCCAGCATAGCACTATGTATATGAACCTAGTCAGTCTGCGTAGAGATTCTGGGAAGCGGGTTGTTCACCTCTCATTTCTCAGTTAAACAAATTAAGATCTTAATCAGTTAAATAATAGGACTGAATAATATTAGCAAGGTGATCAGAGCAAAGAAAATTTAAGCAGAACCTTTCCTACCACCCCCAAAATTATTGGCTCTCCTATATATTACGCACAAGTTATGGCCAGACCCTGCGCTAAATATTTATGTACTCTCTTCCCACGGCCCTCCCTGAGGAATCTGAGTCATAGAGTGTTTCACAGACACGTCAAAGGGTCACACAGCTCAGAGCAGTCGGTCCTAGAATACAATCCTGCATTCACCTGACCCTGAAACCTCTGCACATCTGTTTCAAATAAAAAAAGATGACATGTCCATCAAGCAGAGAAGAAACAAACCGTGGCTACCTCCACAGCGTGGAAGAACACAATCGTGGTACCTGCAGCAGAGATGACCTCAAATGCATCACACTCTGCTAAGAAGACCGATTCAAGAGGCCCGGAGATCCTTGCCCAACATAAATCAGATCAAGGGCTGCCAGGGGCAGAGGAGGTGGGCATGGGGAGGCCAACTGCAAGCAGCACAGGGATCGTGGGGCTCTGGGTCTATTCCATATCTCGATTATGATGGGTACACGACTGTAATGTTTGCGGAAACTTGCAGAACTGCGCACTAACACGGATGAATTTTATTGTCTGTAAATTGTACCTTCATTTCTGTTTCCAGTGGAACCGAGGGCCCCATATATGCCATGCAGATGCTCTCGCATTAGCTACAGTTTCAGCTCTAGAGCATAACTTTCAAAAAGGAAAAAAGGGAGAAAGGGGGAGATTATTCTAGGGCACTCAGCTGGCACTGAATCTTCAGGGAACACAGACGGACTTCCTTCCTTGAAGTATGTCATATAAAAATATATAAAAACATGTTGATTTAATCAGCAAATGTTTACCAAGCACCTGTACTGTGTACCAGGTAGAGAAGGTACTAGCGTGAATAGGACGCAGGAACTCCTGAAACTCCTGCAGTTTGTGTTCCAGACTAAGCACAAGAAAATTAAAATGAGCTTAGTGCGGCAGTACATGCCTGTAATCCCAGCACTCTGGGAGGCTGAGGCAGGAGGATTGAAAGTTCAAGCCCAGATTGGGCAAAGCAGCAACTTTGTGAGACCCTGTCTCAAAAAATTTGTAAAGGGTTAAGGCTGTATCTCCTTGCAGAAGCCCTGGGTTCAATCTTCAATGCTTAAAAAATATTAAATTAAATGAAAAAGATAATTTTAGCTCATTTTAGCTTTGTTTTAGTAATAAAATAAAGAACTAAAGCAGGTGATGAGAGACAGTAAATGTATTAGGTGAGAGAACATAGTTTGAGTAAGAAGTAGCATGTAGGACACTCGTACAACCACACCAAAAGTATCAAAGGATAATCATAGATTTAAGCATTTCTGAACTTAAGGAAGTCCTCACCCACAGTGATCCAGTTATCTCTCACTGATCCACATGGAGTTATCTGCAGGAACATTTTGACCCCAAGGAGGTTTCTTCATGCCATGCAACACACAGGGGATCCTCATTAATTTTAACAGTAAATTACAGGAAACATATTTAAAAAGAGAACTATGCTGGGGTCAGGAATTACCTTATTCTTCCTCAGGACTTGGAGCAAAGCTCTTTGGATTCTTGACACAGCTGCGCCCCTCAATTCTAAGTGGATTTATCATCCATGCTTTCGCACAGTATTAAAACAGTCAATTTTTTTCCAACGTGCACTATTTGCTTTGCTTTACATTTGATGAACAGAACATTCTTTCCCTCCTCTGGCATCTTTCCTGTGCTTTATGCCCCAGAAAACCACATGTTTCTAAATGCTTTGGTCTGGGTCACTTCTGCCTGTATCTCAGCCCTTACGTCCCGAGAACATGACCTAGAATAGCCCGGTGTCGTTAGAGGTGTATGCCCTGTCTGCCAGAACACAGTCTTTCTCCTTTCGTCCTTTGCTCCTCTGGAGAATACCTCAGGTGCAGACCATCAGCATAGAGCTCAGCAACTGTCAGAGGCAAAAGTGGGAATGATCTTGGCATTTCTGTAAATACGTTGTCCTCAATACCATCATTCCAGCCCTCGTTGCTCCCTGTCTAGCAGAACGTTACCTGATTGGGACTGGTGCCTTCTTTGATTTTCAGGTCAAAGAACCTGATCACTGGTTCTGAGACTGTTCTAGAAGTAAGATTGTTGTGTTGGGATACCCAAACCCCAGCAAAGGTAGGTTGCAAAATCTGACACAAGTTCTTCCTGAATTTCCAGTGTGCAGAAAGGAAAACAACTTGTCTTTTGTTTCCATAAGCTGTTTACATAGGCCTTTCACTGGATTCCCCACCTTACATACACAGAAATGATGACTCCTAGCCAGCTGGTATTTTCTGTTTCAATTGGTCTCTGAGTACAGGATGTTAAGAATCTTCACTGCTAATCAAAAATAAGTAAAGAATTTTGAGAAGCCTCTGGCAGAAGAGATTGTAAGATTGCTCTGTGCCAAAGGCTGGGATCTCCCAGCAGTTTGCACACCAAGAAAGCTGTGTCTCCTGTGAGAACTGTGACCCCACTCTCCTCCCTTGCAACCTTGACTCTCTCAGCAGCATTCTTAGGAGCAAGCAAACACTTGCATATTTTCAGTTGCCTGTTGAGAGCCTACTGCTGTGATGTATGATGTAGCCCAGGCTGGCCTGGAACAGCCTTCTGAGTGCTGGGATTACCACTATGCACCACCACATCAGCCTTCTCGGTTACATTAAATGACAGTGGCTGATTTCCAAAGTGGTGAGGGTCAAACTGATGTTGGAGAAACAATAGGGATGTGTGTGAAGTTAAGCCACGAAGACGATCATGATGGTGGTGTTTATCATGGTGAAGAAAAGAAGGGGGAAAGAGGAAGAAAGGAAAAAGAGGAGAAAGGGAAGGGAAGGGAAGGGAAGGGAAGGGAAGGGAAGGGAAGGGAAGGGAAGGGAAGGGAAGGGAAGGAAAGGAAAGGAAAGGAAAGGAAAGGAAAGGAAAGGAAAGGAAAGGAACAATCTAAATATCTGATAATGCAACAGTGGTTGAGTAAATTACAGAATAGTCATTTTATATTTAGCATCTGCAGCCATGAATGCTGATGCTATGGAAAGCCAAACGAGGACATGGAATCATTTTCTTCTCTTAGAAGTATGCGCATACTAGGGGGAAACTAGTAATATTTGGCAACAAATGAATATTCAGGAATTACTGAACTTCCAAACATCTTTGTATTTGTATGTATAAAGTACTCTTATTTTTAAAGCTAAGGGACTGAAAGGCTACGCCCTAAAATATGAACAAGTTTTGTATTGTGATAAGAAGATTATGGATTTTTCTCTTTAGGATTATGTGCGTTTTCTACATTTCTGCATTGTACATAAGTAACTCTTACTTTTTAGCATTCATTAAGTTGCTGCATGTCATTTTTAAAATTTGATGTACCTTATTTCATTTAAGCCTCATAGCAGTCATTATTTTGTTTTGTTTTGTTTTTTTCCGGGACCGGGGATCGAACTCAGGGCCCTAGTGCTCGGCGGCAAGCACTTAGCCCACTGAGCTGTGCCTCCAGCCCTAGCAGTCATTATTTTAATTTCATTTTTCACCGAAGGAAACAGACTGAGGGAGGTAGGTAACTTGTTTGAAACCACACATGTTCAATAGAAACACAATTTTTCATCAGAGAAGCAGGAAGAAAGGCCCCATTCTCACGGTCCCCACCTCTGGCTATCAATGCCACCTCTGTCACATGCATTATTCTTCTATTGCTCATTAACAAATGACCACACAAGAAACCATGCAAATTTATCCCCCCCCCACCCTTAGTTTTAATTTTAAATATTGAGACAGAGTCTCCCTAAGTGCTCAGGCTGTACTCAAACTTGCAATCTTCCTGCTCCAGCCTCCCACAGTACTAGTATTACAGACACATGTCACCACGCCCAGCTTCCCACAGTGCCTGAAGGTGACAACTCTTCCTGTGGTGCCCGACTAAATCCTCTGTTCAGCACCTCCCTGGATTAAAATTAAGATGCCAGCCAGGACGGCAGATCTCACCCTGTACTCTCTATCCTCTTAGCACAGGGGTCAGTGGCAGAACTGACTCCCTTGCAGCTAGAGGACTGAAGGCCACATGTTTCTGCCAGCTGTTCCCTAGGCACTGCACTCAGCTCCCACAGACACTCACAATCCTTGGCCACATGGTCCCACGGGCAGTTCACAGTTCTGAGTGTTTGTGTCTGTGCAGGTCCTGGCTTCCACCTCCGCCACTCGCCCTAAGCTATAGGGCTTGTGGGACTCGGATTATCACCCTGTCTTACAAATCACCTCTGTAAAGTTCCCTCATGGCAGTGTCTAGAATCTTCAGCCTGCCACATTTATTTCTGTGTGTTTTTTGGGTTTTGTTTTGTTTTGTTTTTTGAAGGGTGGGTCGTTACTGCTGTTTGCCGCATTGGGAATTGAACCCAGGGACATTCTGACACTGAGTTACACCCAGATCTTTTTTATTTTTTATGTCTATTTTAAGACAGGGTCTGACTAAACTGCTAAGTTGTCCAGGCTGACCTCAAAATGGGAATCCTCCTTCCTCAGCCTCCCAAGTAGCAGGGATTACAGATGTGTACCACCACACCCAGATTATTTTTCTATGTTTTTAAACACTGACTGCTGAAGCTATAAGAAAGATAGCTGCCCATGCAGGGTTTCCAGGTCATTCAGAGCTCTTTGAAATGACATCTGCACTAACCCACTTTATTCAGTGTCCTGTGCTGTCGCTGGCAACATCCTGCCGTTGAAACTGTGGATTACTGTCCCACCAGCCCTGTGAGCCTGCCTCTGGTTCTTCTATTCTCTGTTCTGTTTGCATAGCCAGGTGATTCCCACTGTAAAGAGGCAAAGGCCACACACTCTTGGAGCAGAGAGCAGCATGCTGTTGTCCAGTTTAACTAGGACTCATTCCAGTCCCACTAGCCAGAGCCATTTGGTGTGATCCAAACTTTCTCCTGACTTCCTAGCTATAGCTCGTCCTCCCCCACCCTCCCCACTATGTTCTCTGGTTTCCCTGAAAATGTCTGTGTTCTTACAAGCATGCCAAGAAAATTGCTCTGAAGCCATCTGGACATGTAATCCCAGCGTGAAAATATCGTGGTGTTTGGGCTTCCTGAACCAAAAGGGTTTTGATCTGAGTCACCCACGGAGACCCGCCCTCTAACGGCCTCCTGTGTCTGGGAGAAGGGAAATGACACCACAAGAGACAGGCAGACAAGGAAATATCACCCTGGCCTAGGTTTCTTCACATCTGATCACTGTTAAAAACAATCCCACTGGTTTTTTAAGAAGTAACAAGCAAGAAAAGGAAAGCCACGATGTAGAGAAGTACTCCTACCACACTGTGTATTTGTGTAAAGGTTTAAAGGTACAAGTCCTTCAGAAGCGATTAGTCGGATGAACTAAATTTGCTCCAGCCACACTCTTTGGCATCCATTTGGTTCTTGATAATTTCAAGGAAAATGTTGGCACTGGCACATTGAAGAGCACCATAATCCTGACACTCCAGGAGGCTGAAGCAGAAGGATGGCAAGTTCCAGCCCAGCCAGGGGCAACTTAGTGACTTGGAGAGATCCTGTCTCAAAACAAAAAATATATAAAAGGCTAGGGATGTAGCTCAGTGTGAAGGCCCTAGATTCAATCACTATAAAAAACAAACAAAACAGGAAGGAATGGAGGAAGGGAGAAAGGAAGGAAAGAAGGAAGGAAGGAAGGAAGGAAGGAAGGAAGGAAGGGAGGAAGGAAGGAAGGGAGGAGGGAAAAAGAAGGAAAGAAAGAAAGAGTATCACAGAAAGTAGAAAGCAACCATGTGCTAAAAGTTTAAACTGGCCAGTTATTGATAGAAACTGGAAGCCAATCCAAGTTGTAAATCAGCATATCTCCTGTGAGTCTATTTAGTAAGATTAAAGGTCAAAGAAATGTTCTCTGTGCACTTGAGGAAGAAATGTGATGCTCGAGGCCAGCATTTCTCAGTATCTTCAGGGGTTTGTTCCAGGACATGGATACCAAAATCTGAGGACATTCAAGTCCCTATACAGATCAGCATGGTATTGGCCTGTCACCCTACACCTCCTCCTGTATACTTTAAATAATCTCCAGATGACTTAAAATACCAAATACATTGAAAACACTGTGTAAATGATTGTTAGGTTGTATTGTTTATAATCACAAGGCGAAAAGCCTACACATGATTAATATAAGCAAAACTTTTTTTCCCAACCTGAATGCACCTGTGTGGAACCCACAGCTGTGGAGAATGCACTGTCCATGCTGCTTAGACTTCGAAGCAGGGTTGAAACCTAGCATCTTAACCTAAGCCCACATTCTGCAGCCGAGCTTGTTAAGCCTCATTTTCTCCCCAGTGCACACTGAACAAAGGGAAATAGGACTGTGGAAGCCAAATAATGATAAGCTGGGACATAAATCTCCAGCTCCCACCCAGCATTGCTTGAGGGCTGTGGAGTAGCCATCTTGGGGCACTGACATCTCTGTCAGCCAAAGAAAGCTTCAGGCAAGCCAGGTGTAGCGGCACATGCCTGTAATCCCAGCACTCTGGAAGGCAGGAGAATTTTAAGTTTACTTAATTTTATGATTTAGTGAGACCCCCTTCTCAAATTAAAAAACAAGGGCTAGGAATGTAGCTCAGTACGAAGGCACTGGGCTCAATCCCCAGTATGAGGAAGGAAAAAAGTGAAAATTATTCCATATCAGGACATAAACAGTTTCCTCACCCTTTTCCCCCAACACTTTATGAAAAGGGTCCAAGTAAAACAAAGGGTAAGCAACGTTACTAACACCTGCCCGTAGGTGTGACCGTTACTGTTTTCTGGTGCTTAGCTGATTAAATATCCACCCACCAGGGATCCTAGCCATCCACCAATTCATAATATGTTTTAGGCATTTCAAAATCAATTGAAGACATTAAGTACACCTTCACCTAAACATTTCAACAAGCGTATCACTGGCTAGAGATCAATATTTATTTACGTTGCTTTTACTCTTTGTATAAAATATACATAGAATAAAATGCATAAATAAATATGCTCAAAGTGTTGACAAGTGCACAGATCTTAGGTGCAAAATTCTCTGAGTGCTGACCATAAACGTATTTGTGTAAGCCAAAATCCTCTCACAATACAGGATCTTAACATTATCCCTCCAGAAACTGCCTTCATGCCCTTTACCAGAAATCTGCACCAGGAAATCTCCTTCAGAGGCAATTACTGTTCTTTTTCTACCCTAAAATAGCTTTGCCCATTCTAGAATTTCCTATAAATGGGATCATATAGTATGTACTCTTATTTATAAAATTATCCCGCACCATTGTGCATCTCAGACACTAGCCACGCCATCCCATGGTTTGTCCATCCTCTCATGCTTTCTGATAACTGTTATAGTCCATCATTTATTAGTCTCCAAGCAAGGTGATGCCTGTAATCCCAGCATTCTGGGAGGATGAAGCAGAACAGAAAGCTCAAATGTAGCCTAGTCAACTTAGCTAGTAAGTGAGACTCTGTCTCAAAGTAAAAAATTTTAAGAAGGGTTGGAAATGTAGCTCAGTAGAAAGGCTCTAGGTTCAACCCCCAGTACTACAAATAAATAAAAATTTTTAAAAATTTTAAAGATTTGGGGATGTAGCCCTGTGTGAAAGTCTTGGGTTCCGTGCTCAGAACTGGGGAGAGACAGACTGAGAGAGACAGGCAGATAGATGAGAGAGACAGACAGACAGACAGACAGAGTCAGAGACACAGGAAGACAAAGAGAGTTTGAGATTGAGTTTCTGCACAGATGACCACTACATAGGCTGAATTCCAAGGCGGAATCAGTCACAGACCCTGTTTTTGAGTCTTGAGATCTGAGAGCAAATGTGTATGACAAATTCAAGATTAAAACACATCGGCCTGGTTTATGAGGCAGGTGATTTGCACGGCACTCTAGGGAAATGAGAACTGGGAAAGACTAGATCAGTCATTTCCCCCATCTGCAGGAAAGAGCATTAAGGTCAAATGTTTGTTTCCCACCCCCAACACCTCAGTTCCACTGCACACACAGCTGGGCGAATGGTCACAGAGAACAAATTTCTGCAAATATTTGTAGGTATTAAACTGCTCCGGAGTGGAGATCACCCTGAGCACATTCCTCTGGTTTCCCACTAAACCTTTTGCTTCTGGCAGCCTCTCTCCAAGCCCTGCCTGCAGACGGGCTGCTGGCCTTGCTCTCCTCCAAGCCTTTGTTCCAGAACTCACATCCGAGGAAGTCTCTGGGTTTCATTAGCTAAGCTTTCCCTCCACCCTCTTTTCACACCCATTATCACAGGCCCTGGAAGGTGGTGATATGTTTTCCTTACTTTCCCCCCTTTCTCTTTTATTTCCCACTGATAAATGGCAAAAGCAGCTGTAGGGTTTGCTTTGAAGGCTCTGATGGAGGAGCGTGATGGATCGGCTGGTTGATGGCCCAGAGCAAATGAATCCCATAACAGAAAGGGACTGAAGGAGAGCGCGGGAAGGCTGCTCCAGCTCCCAGCTTTACGTTTTTCAAACTCCCCTTAAAAGCCAACATTTCTTTTAATCTGGTTCCAGTTTCTGTGGTGACTCGGCATATGTTTAAAAGAAGGAGAGCGAGAGAGGTCTGTGGATATAAACAGGGAATTCCATTCTGCAGTCCGACTGTAAGGGCACATTGTCATTCGGGGCATTTAAATAGCTAGGAAACCACTTCAAGGCCCCTCAGAAACAACTGGGCAGCTGCGGGAGGAGAGACAGTTGGCAAGCCAAGTGACAGAATTTAAAACTGTAAATCTTTAACATGAAGATTGACGAGGAAAATACAACTGTTGCTGCTCGTAGCTATATACTGTACCGTTGTTGGGAAGGGAAGTCTATTCTTGAGCTGATTATCATAAACTGCTTGGTTACTGTGAAATGGTAAGCGTCAGAGGTTGGAATCTGGTCTTGTTTTGAACCCAAGAAAAATAAGAGCAGTTATTTCATGGCCTGTGGTGTTTTCTGGTCTTAAAGGGACAAAGAAAATAAGCGGCCGCTCCGGAGCTGCCCTTAAAACTGGGACTGAGAAATTTCAAGTCCTCCTTTGAAATTCAAGAGATACTTAATAGAGAAGAAAGGTCTTGGTGGATGGATGGTTCCTTTGTTTTTGAACAAGAGAGGCCCTCTTCCTCCCTAGATGGAAAGTCATTCAAAGGAAATGATTAAAGGACGTCCCTTTTTGCACAGCTTAGCATCTGGCAGTACATGCAAAACCAAGTGTACAATTGATGCAATTACCCAAATAATGAGGGTTGGGAGAGAAAGGAGGGAAAATCGAGTCTTCACTCTTTGGCTAATTGCGAGGGCCCTACAATTCACCCCAACTCTTTTAGACATAGTCATCATGAAATAATTACTCATTACTTTCCAATTTCATGCTTTGAGAAAGGTAGAGGCAGTGGTAACGGCTACAAAAGACTGTTGAGCGACAGGGAAGGGAATTAGTTTTGCTTCATCCAAAACTTTTTGGCCGTAAGAGTCCTAAGACGACCAGCAATGATTTCAAGACCAAAGCTTTGAAAGAGGCTCTCCAAGCACTGCTGAATTCTAATAACCCTCACCCACAGTGTGAACAAGCACTTGCCAGCATCAATCACTTTGCCAAATCCTTGCCATGGATCAGCCGACTCCTCCCTATGCGGAGTGTGGCACTTCCTACTCTCGGAGAGCTCTGTGAGTAAAGTGAGACATTTTTTTAAAAGGTTATTGGGACCTGCACAAGGTGCAATGAGAAACATGAAGCAAGGTTGGAAAATAAATGTTATCACCCTTTGCTCCGGTCACTTACACTGGCTTTCCTGAGGATGGATCCCGTGGGGGCTCTGAGGGATTCCATGTCAGCTCCTGCTGGTGGCTTCAGCTCATTTCCACACCTCTGCTTGCCAAATGCTAGGCTGATTCTGGGTAATGAAGGGGTGAGGAATAATAAAAGCGGAAAGGGGTGGGAGTGCAGAACGGCAGAATTGTGTGTGTTTTAACAGTGCAAATTTTGTAAGCCCATTTACAAGGCTGGCACAGCTCCCCATCCGTGTGGGAGATTCACATTAAACATAAATGAAGGTTAAATGATTAGCCAAGTGTGCCCCTAGTATCATGTTTTCAGAATTTAATAAGATATCTGGACACTAATAAAATTAACTCAGAATTCTAAAGAATGCATGTGGTTTATTTGTAAGACACCTCCACCTAAATCTTTCTAAATGAGTATGTTATGATTCAATATGTCTCACTGAGCAAGTATTTACTGAGTAACTGCTATGTACCAGGTCACCTGTTATATCTTGAAGATGCATTAATAAATAAGATACACATTGCCGCTTTTATGCTTATAATGTAGTAAGAAGCTAACATTCAATACATAATCTTCTATGCCAAGTCCTATTGAGGAGAGAAGGAGGGAGGAAGAGAGGGAGAAAAGGAAGGAGGGAGAGGAAAAAGGGAAAGAGGGAGAGAACAAAGATCCTAATTTGAGTGGACTGCCCCCGGAAGACCTCTCTGAGGAAGTGACATATCAATTGGATTCTAAAGAGGCAGCCAAGTCAAAACTAATGGCAAAGATATTCCAGGCAGAGTGGCTAGTGTTAGGGGAAGGCTCTGAGGCTGGAGAAAGTGGGGTGAGTCACAAAACTAAAGAAGGCCACTGTGACCATTGCAAACAGAGGTCAGTAAAGCACAAGTTGGGGCACAATCTGGCACCAAATGTCATATGGGATAACATCCAAGAGAACCTCTCTAGCTTAAAGCACTACGAAGAGAATGAGTAAGGTACCACCTGAGGGACTTTAAGAAGAAATGTACAATGGTGAGATCTACTTGGTGTTTTGTTTTGTTTTGTTTTGTTTTGTTTTTCACTCACAGTACCAGAAATTAAACCCAGGACCTTCACACTGAGTTATATCCCTTTTTGTATTTTTTATTTGGAGCTAAGTGCTCACTAAACTACTAAGTTGCCCAGGTTGGGCTTGAACTTGCAAATTTGCAGTCTTCTCTGCTCAGCCTCCCAGTGTGTTGGGATTACAGATGTGTACCTTCATACCTGTTGAAACCTACATTTTAAAGAGCTCGCTCAGGCCAACTACTAGGGATTTAGGAGAGCAAGTCCATATTCAGGGGTACTAGCTAGGAGGCTTCTGCAACGCACAGGTGAAAGTTGACAGTGGTGCACATTGTGGTACAGAGCTAGGGAGTGGCTTGAGAGATTCCAGAGATGAGTATTATTTCACTTACTCTACACTTGCAGAGAAGTAACAGCTTTGAGCTGTCCCTGAAAGTCAATAAAATACAGTAATTCACACCTACCTAGTTTTTTAGAGGGAAGTGTTTCCTAAATAAACTGACTAGCTATTCCCATCAATGCTGTCAAAATTGGCAGGTAGTAGCCATCCAGATGTTGACACTCACAATAAGAAGCCATAAAGTGACTCAAAGATTATCACATTGTACCTTCAACTGAATTGTGGGGAAAGGCTGTACATATGCCCTGTATAAGAGGCTAGAGACACTGTGGCATATGGTAAAGCGTATTCACCAGAATCCACCATAAGCTTTATTATCCCTGGCATTAGCCCTACCAGGATATAATTGTAACCTTTCTCAATGCAGTCATTCCCATTACCAGCCACAGGCCACTCCTTCTTCCTGAGCCATGAGGTCTGTCTTCTAAACACCCAGGCTCACCATGCATTCAGTTCCCCATGATGAACTAGATGCATTCTGTTGCCTGGTCTATTTCAATTCTTTGGTGTCTATATCTGGTTAAACACACAAAACTGAGCTCTTGTGAACTTTACTCATCCTCAGCATCACTGAACAACAAACTGCTCTATGCAATGTTCGTCTTTGCTCAAACCACAGCCCTTAGCTGGATACAGTCCACAAGTTGTGCTTTCAGTTGAGCTGCCAACGGTTCATCATGTCGGAGCTCAAGGTTGCGCATTCGGTTTCCAACCACACGTGCCTGTGATGAGCCAGTAACTGGGGTGCCTGTAGTTATGAATGGGCCATCACGTCGCCCACCACAGTTATGCAACAGTGGAGTAACCCCAGCAGGAATCAGAGGGACTTTCTCTATCTGAGTATATCGCTCAGGAATTGAAAGCTTAATATGGTGTTAAGTTTTTACCATTGAAATCATTTTCCTTCTATATGAGAAGATAAACATTTGATGGATTCCTCTCTAGAGTTGTCCCAGCACATGCACACATTGAAATGGACAATAATGAAGACAGCTATGGGGATGAAATACCAGAGCCGAGATAAGAATCTGAATCGAATCCAAAGTCGCGTGACCTCACTGTTTTTCTTATTTGGCCAGTGGTCTCCCTTTTCCATTTCTCTCTCTTTCTTATTTTCTTTTTTCTTCCTTCTTTCCTTCTCTATTTTTTTTTTTTCCGGGACCGGGGATCGAACTCAGGGCCCTAGTGCTCAGCGGCAAGCACTTAGCCCACTGAGCTGTACCTCCAGCCCTTTCCTTCTCTATTTTGGTAAAATATACGTAACATAAAATTGACCACTTTTAAATGTCAAATCGGTGGCACTAAGTACACTCGCAATGCTGTACAGGCATTACCACTATTTCCAGAACTTTTCCATGACTCCGCACTGAAACTCTGTGCTCCTTTAAAAACATCTCTCCATTCCCTCCTTCCCAGAGGCCTTGGTAGTCTCAACCCTACCTCCTGTCTGTGTGGCTTCTCCTATTCTAAGCACTTCGTATGAGTTGAGTTTTGCAATCTTTGACCTCTTATGTCTGACTTCTCTCACTTGTCCTTTATTCTCAAAGCCACCTATCTTGTAACATGTGTCACAATGTCTTTCCTTTTTGCGGCTGGATACATTCCATTGTATGCATACGGCACATTTTACTCATTCATCTATCAGCTGGTGGGCATTTCAGTTGTTTCCTCCTGTGGGTATCGGGAATAATGTTGTGAATATAGGGAGATACAAACGTCAGAGTTCCTGCTTTTAATTCCCTAGGGTATATACCTAAGAGTGGAATTGCTGGCTCATATGGTAATTCTATGTTTAACTTTCTGAGGGGTGACAACCTGTTTCTTGAAGCAGCTGCTCCATTTTACAGTCCCACCAACAATGCAGCAGGGTTCCGGTTTCTCTGCATCCTCGCCAACTCTTGTTATTTTCCATATTTTGAATACTAACCATGCTAATGGATGTGCCCATTTCTTTTTAAGTGGCCCTTTGTCTTGCCTGGTCATCTTGCTACAATAAACTGACCTCTCTTCAACTTGGCTGAACTACTTGTTACAAGGGCTAAAAGTTAAAAGGAAATCTAACATCCAGATTCCAAGTCAGGAAACAATGATAACCCAAGAAAGGCCACAAGGCTGGAAACACAACTTCTGGTACCAGTCTGCCAGTTTGACCAGAAGCAGCCTTAACCTCTTGGATCCGTGTGACCTCATCGTGGTGTGTTGCATAACTTCCACTCAGCCTTCTTCTCCATAGGGTAATAAAGGCACTGGTCCCGGGTAGTTACGAGGATTAAATAAATGAGTCCATAGAAAGCTGTTAGAACAATACCTTGTATTAGCCCAAGAAAACTAATCCAGATGACTTCTCAGGCTTGCATGTGTGAAGACTTTGGGCCTCAACTCATACCAGAATCTCCAGGGAATAGTGTTTGACAACCCTGACCTAACTCAGGGGCATCAGGTCCCATCCTTGGGTCTCAGCTGACCTTTGAGCAGATCAGGTCCCAAGAAGAGATCTCCTTTATGTCTAGTTGCAAAACTCCAACTGGGATGTTACATTATTGGAACTAATCCCCCATGGGATGGTGAGGGCAGGAGTTACCAAGTGAAGACAATAATAAAGCCAACCCGAGAGGGCTCCCTACTCTCTGACTCCAACTCTCTGACATTTTGGAAAAGACAAATCTATGGGGACAGTAAAAGCGTTAGTGGTTGTCAAGGGTTTGGAGCAGGAAGGAGAATGAAGAGGGGGAGCACAAGGGATTTGGTTGGTCAGTGAAGTGATTCTGTGTGATTCCGTAGTAGTGGGTACCTGTCATTAAGCACTTGATCAGATCTTGAGATGTACCAAGGTGGAACCCTAAGCTGAAGTAGGAAATTTACCTAGTAATAATGTATAGATGTTGGACTTGTCAGGTGAGTTTAACAAATGTATCGCACTAAAGGAGGATATTAATACACTGAGTATTCCCTACAAAGTGCTTGGAACCAAAGATGTTTCAGATTCTGCAGTTTCTTGGATTTGGGAATACTTTCATGTGTAGACTGAGATATCTTAGGGATGCAACCCAAGTCTGAGCACAAAATTCACTTACGTTTCATGTACATCTTATACATATAACCTGAAGGTAACTTTATACAGCACTTCCAGTGCACCGGGGTTTTGGCTGAAACCCATCCCCGAAGGTCAGATGTGGAATTTTCCACTTGTCACATCCTGTCTGTGCTCAGAAAGTTTCAGATTTTGGAGCACTTTTGAATCTTGAATTTTCAGATTCAGGATACTCAACCTGTTTAGTAGGGGAAACTAGAACAAGGAAGTATGTGGGAACTCTCCGCACTTTCCACTCACTGCTTCTGTAACTCTGAAACTGTTCCAATGATCAAGCCCACTTATTTAAAAAAATGGAAAAAAGAAGGGAGATGACCACAACCCCGCCCATTGTGAGAACTTATATGGGGCAAGAGGACAGGTTCACAAGGAGGAAACAAAGACATAAAAATCTAGTGTGCCGTGTAATTAAAGAAACTAACAAGGCCAGTGACTGTGCCTGTGCTGACGGTGTGGGCAGGGGAGACCTCTCTGAGGACATGACACAGCTGAGGCCTAAGGGGCCACGACATGCAATGGGAGAGGAGTGCTGCCCACAGCTCGTGTGAAGATTGGGGAGGAAATCTAGGGGCACGAAGAGGTCACGTGCCCGACAAAAGGAGGAGCTGGCTTTTACTCTCAGGATCCCGGCACATCTCATTTAAATGGCCACTTTCTTAAATACTGAATCTTCCTCTTTTTCAAACTCTCCCTGTCTCCCTCTCCCTATAGCACAGCTGGATAATGGAAACAGTGCTTAGAATGGGAATAAATTCTTCTACGCCAATGGCCCAGGGAACCACCGTACTCTTCAGTTAGTAGAGAAAATTCCAGGACTTTGTTTTCCCAGCTATCTCTAAGTCCAAGGGGGCACTTTGTCATTTGGAAAAGAAAAAGGGTCATCCATTCTGCATTTTCTAAAAACATCCGGCACATCCTGCTCATGTGCGCTAATACAGGGCACATGTCTTTGCATCACGGGGGCAGGTCTTTTAATCTTCATTAATACATATGATACATGACTGACTACGTTGTAGATACTGGGCTGCACTGATACTAGTCATGGCTTCAAGTCTTGAGCCATCGTAGACATGGGGAATGGCATCCCAGCCAGGGGAGCTATTGTTCTCTGCGTCTGTTTAAAGGATTTGCACATACCCAAATCAAAACATGAGGTACTCCTTTTCCTGCAGAGGAAGAAAAAAAGTCCAGTATGTTTCAGTCCATATGAAAAAGCAGTTCAGAACTGAAAACACAGCATGTAAAGAAGAAAGAGGTAAGTGTGTTATTTTCAATGGAAAAAACAGCTGCTTGGATCAGATAGAAACCAGATGGGAGAGAAAGAATCAGAAGAGCAAAGCTGAAACGCATTCAGGAAAAAGACATCAGAGGCAAAATGTGCTCCCAAGTCAGAGGCGCGGTTCCTCTCAGCCTTTCTTCCTGTGGTGCTGGACCATGTGGCGCACAGGAACGGCCTTTCTCCAAGAACATGGAAGAAAAACCGAGGTGAAGGCACCAAGCGATCCAGGGAACTGGTTCCAGAAACAATTCCTCCCCACCCCACAGGGCTAGGTGTCTTCAGAGACTTGGCTGGTCTCTGCTGAAACAGACTGAGGCCCCAGGAGTGGAAGGACGCGTCTGTGTGTCTTCATCCCCACCCCAGTGCTGGGAGATAATCCAGACAGAGAGAGACTCGGGCCTTTTAAGCCTGTGTTTACAGGAGCTCTCCTTCGTCACCGTCCAACTGCCTTCTAACACCCTTCTCCGGCGAGTACACACCGGTGACCTCGAGGCCTTGCTCAGCCCCAGCGGGACGCCTGTCTCGTCCCGCAGCCTCGAGGCAGGGCTGGGGTCAGTGTTTCTTCTCTGCCCTCCTGTGGCTTTCTCACACTGGCGGAGTGGATTATTTGGGTTGCCACATGCTGACCACAGGCTTCCGGCCAACCACATGGTGACCACAGAGGAAACTTGCTCACGTGTGGGCTTCCCGCTGAGGTTTGCTGGGGCCTGAGGAGGCTGTGGCCTGGGCGGCTGGCACAGAGCGTGCCCACACGGAGCTGGAGACCAGCCGGTCTCTCTGTGGAAGGGGCATCCCCCGCTTAGACTCAGCGAGCCACATGATCCAGTTTGAGAGACCAGGATTATCTCCTTAGCATCATCTCAGCAACTAAAGACGTGCTAATGCCCCAGGTTAGGAACATGGCAAACAAGTTGGGTGATTAGCCCCTCACCATGCCATAAAAAGGCAGAGCTGGTGTCTCTACCACTCGAGCCTCCAGACCCACCCCAAATAACCCACCCCTCTGAAGCCACCACTACGCTTGCTGCAGTGTTCCTCAAAGTTTGTTATGCGTTCAGATCACCTGAGGTTTTGGTAGATTCTGATTCAGTCCGTTGGAGGTGGAGTGCAGGAATCTATTTTCCTGTCTCACTGCTGGGGGACACTCGTTTCCAGGCTATAGATTACACACATTGACTAGCAAGGCTCTATCAGGTTGGGAAAGAGAGAGACAGACCGACAGAGACAGAGAGACACAGAGAGAGACAGAGACAAATAGGATCTTACAAAGAGTAACACAGCCTGCTTTAATAAAGCTCTAAAACCATAAGCCAGTCACTACACTGTCCTGAGCCTCACTTTTCACATTCATAAAAGAGAGAACATAATAATCTATCTCATAGGTTTGTTCAGAAAATCAAGTAGGATAATTTATACTAAAACCTCCTTATAAATGGGATCTTTACAGTTAAAAGTAGGGGAACCTCAACTTGAACTAGTTGAAACAAAAATAAGTAAATAAACGATCTTTCCTGGCTCCCATAACCTGAAAACTCTTTGACTCTGGCTTCAGGCATAGCTGGATCCAGTTACTCAGATTATTTACTCCGGGTGCTTGCTTGCTTTCGCGTTCTCCGCCCCTCCCCTGACACGCACACCTCCTCTCCGCTCCCCGCCTTCCTCTCATTCTCTCTCTTTCTTACTGGGGTTCCGCTCTTTTGCTACGCGCCCTTCATACTCAGGTACCCTTTCTAAAACGCCATGAGAAAGGTGGCTCCTGCACTTCCAGGCCAAATAAATAGTCTTTACAGAGGAGGTGAGACTTTCACACACCCCACCCTGCAGGACTCTGATTGAATCCACTCTACGAACATGAGCATGGGAGCTGTGATTGGCCAGCCTTAGTCACATGCCCTCTCCTCTCCACACGGGCGGAGCGGAGGGACTGTGGGTCCTAAGAGCCTGACTCTTATCTCCCTTCATGTTGAAACCTTCGTGCCCTAGGTCCGTTCCCTTTTATTCACCTGGCACTTAAGAAGGCACAGAATATAAAGTGGCCTCTCAGGTGATGAGGAAAGACCTTCTGCTAAAGGCCAGGGATCTACACTCCAGTCCAAAGTTTGCTACCAGCTACCACTGGGGCTTTGGTCTGATTAGTCAACCTCTCTGTGGCTCAGGGTCCCCATCTATTGCATGAGGGCTACCCCTGGGGATCTCAAAGGTCCCTTCTAGGTCAAGGACCTGCACCCCTATGATTTCACCCTTATTGTATCACATCATTCAAGGGTACAGGAGCTCCCTGTATCCACAGGGAATGCATACCAAGAACCCTACAGATGCCTGAACCTGTGGATAATACCAAAACCTAAATATGGTTTTATCCATGAATACATACCTATGATAAAATTTAATTTATGAATCAGGCAAAGACACGAGCAGTAACTAATAATAAAATGACCATCTTAACAATAAATGTAATAAAAGTTATTTAAAATGTATGAATTGTTTATTTCTAGAATTTTCCATCTTGTATTTACAGAGCACAGTTGGTAGAAGGTGACTAACACTGTGGAAAGGGTGAGGATGACCGCATTCTCGCTGTGACAGAGATGCCCTGAAAGGCGGTGGCTTCACGCACAGAACGAAGCACCAGCAGAAATGTAACGTAGACATTTGGGTAAGAAAGTGGGGCTTTCCCTAACTGGCCTCAGCATCACCGCATGTGGGACACACCCCATCCTGGCATTCTGACTTTTCTGATCAGTCAGTTCTGGCAGCAGCATGGTCACCTATGTTAACGGCAGGGCAGAAAAGAAGCCTGGCCACACTCTGCCCATTTTTCCTCTGGCTGGATATCTGGCTAGATATCTCTCCTCTCACTGACTTTTTTTTTTTTTTTTTTTTTTGGTACCAGGAATCAATCTCAGGACCTCACACTTGCCAGGCAGGGGCTTGTGCTGCTGAGCTGAGCTGTAACCCCCGGCCCTCTCTCACTAACTCTTGTCCTTCTTTGGTATCACCTGGCCAGACCTCCCATGGTCTCCTAGTTAAGTTTATCTTGAGCCTTTGCAGAGTTCCAGCCTCTAACAAGTCCCTGACCTCCAAGTCTTTACCCAAATGCCCCTTTCCTGTGTTTTGTCCTACCCTGCTGAGTCATTACCTTCGAAACACTAGATGCAGAAAAGTTGCCTTCCAACACAATGTGTGTGTCTCTGTCAAGGCCATGTTGAATCACATGTGTGAAGTCCTGGGTTCAGCCCCAGTACCACATGCATGTGCAGGCACACACACCTAAACCCAATGGCGGAATTTCAGGCCTGTGACTGGTAAAGAAGGAGCTAAGTTAGAAGCAAAGCTTTTGGAGCTTTCTCTTAGACAGGTAATATTTGTTTATTTTTTAGCCTCTACTTCATCTAAGCAGTATTGGAGGCCAGTCTGAATATTTAAAAGGACACATGTTCTTTTAAGTGATTAAAAGATAAGTTGAAAGAAGGGAAACCAACTCAAACCCCAAAACTAATGTTTATTGTGAGTATACAAACTCACCCTGAACTTCTTCATAGTCAAGGCAAAAGTAAAACATGGCAGATGAAATCATTTTCAAGCACCAGTTAGAAGGCAAAATGCTAGATCCTGTTTATAAACTAGCAGAAAATTTTATATGAGAGACTTTATAAACAGAACAGCAGCTTAGAAGTCTGTTTGCTACATGGATGCAGGTGTGTTCTACCTAGATCTTTGTGGGGGCCTGGAAAAAAGATGACTCACAGCATAGAGTGTCACTTGGCTTTTCTCATGCATTGACACAGCACAAAGTGAAGCAGAGAGTTATTAGTTATCATAGGCAACCAAAACTGTTCATTGAAGTCACCTACCTGGTTTGAACAGTTGAGGCATAAATTACCACAAAGTCCTATAATTTTTTTCCAGTGCTGGGATTGAATCTAGGGCCTTTGCACTGAGCTACATCCCCAGTCCTTTTTTTATTTTTATTTTGAGACAGGGTCTCTCTAAATCTCTAAGTTTGCTAGGCTGAGCTTGAATTTTCAACCCTCTTGCCTCAGCCTCGCTGAGTTCTGTAACTTTAATATCCTAAATGCTGTCCAGTCAACATGCTGCTCTTCTCCACCGTCTCCGATAGCCTGCAGTTGGACCAGCAGCATCTCCTTCCTGGACTGAACAGCCCTGTAGTCTGTTCTGCACACAGAGCAGTTACCCGTCATCCCTCCAAGACACAGATCTCACGGGGTTATAGTAAACCGTCCCCCACTGCAGGGACACAGGGTCTCAGGGCAGCCTCCCAGACCCTGCATGACCTGGCCTCCTGTTTGCCCTGGCACATCCATATCGCTTCCTCTCCTGTCAACTCCTCTTCTCTCTCTGAAACTCTTCTTCTCTCTCTTTAGCTTTCCCCAGTGCTCCGCAGTCTGTGCCTAACTATTCCCTCTCCTGCTCTGGATCTCAGCTTAGACAAAACACCTGTCACAAGTGCTCCTTGGCCTCTCCTGCCTGTTCCTCTTCTACCTTGCCCACCGCGTCATTCTCAAACTATTTTAGAACTACTGTGAGCCCCCCTACTGGCTCTGTAGGTATCTAAGCGCTGTTGCTAGGAGCTCAGCCTGCTGCTCCATTGGTCACATGGGGTCTACAGCCATACCACCCTGAAGGCGCTGGGTCTCATCATTGGTCACATGGTCCTGGACAATCCCTTCATTGCCCCAGTCTCAGTTTCCGTATTTCTAACCAACCCCTGTCTGTGGATTCAACCAACTGCTGATAGAAAATAGTTGAAAAAAATTGTGTCTTTATTCAACATACATATCCTCTACACAACACAGTACAGCTGCTTGAATAGCATTTACATCATACTAGGTATTATAAGCAAACTGAACATGGTTCAAAGTACAGAGGGGGACACACTCGTAATTCTAGCACTCAGGGAGGCTGAAGCAGAAGGATCACAAATTTAACCTCAACTCAGACAACTTAGCAACTTCGAGAGACGCTGCCCCAAAAAGTAGAAAGGGCTGGGGATGCAGCTAAATTCAAAGGCCCTAGGTATAATCTCCAGTACCACAAAATACTAATAATGTAAAATAAAAAATAAAGCATACAGGAAGACAGGTGTCACTTATATATGTAAATACGGTTTCATTTACCATGAGGGGCTTAAACATCCTCAGAGGTTGGTCTAGCAGGGGCCCTGAAGCCAGTCTCCTTAGAATACCAAAAGACATACTGTGAGGACTAAATGAAAAACTCATTAAATGCACTTAACTCTGTGCCCAGCAGGTAGTGAGTGCAAGTAACAATTATCATGACCATTAACCATATGACAGTGTCAGGAACAGAACTTTGCCTTCTTCACCGTTTCAGCCCTATCTTCAGCTGAAAACTGGGCAAAGAAAAGGTGACCGATAAAAACTTGCTGGCTGAACGAATGAACCCTGGATGTGTCACACCCATCGCGCCGCCTGACCTTTATTTAGGTCTGCGTAGACCAAAAGACCCCACTGTGTTAGCACCTCCTGGTTTTGCTTGCTCTGGTACTTTCCCCTTCACTCTGCAAGGAGAAGGGTTCTAGTTTACAAAGGACGGAAGAGGGCGAGCCGCTTCCAAAGGCTTGTTTGTTCTCGTTATTAATGTTCCTCTCCTCTTCCAAGCAGAGTCTGAATGATTTTGAATGTGCACTCATCTGCAACAGCACCTCATTCTCTCGTTTCATGCCTGGCTGCAATTAAAGTCAAAAGCAAAATTTAAAAATACAACTTTATTATAGAGTGAACGAAGTGTTGATTCAGGGACTGGCCTGTGATCTCAGTATTATCCCATCACCACCTCCAAAAGAAAGAAAAAGTAAAAAAGAATACCAAGCTTCTAGCCTCTGGGCTGGGCCTCCCAACAGACTCCAGAATCAATAACTAGGTGACTTTGCTGGTTTCTAATGCAATTATAAGCATTGGAAAATTGCCCAAATACTCAAAAAGGAATTAAGGTTCCATCAGAACCCGCCTCCTTTTCTAAAGATATCATTAGGTGGTAAAAGCAAAATAGCCAGATGGGTGGGGCTCAGCTCCCTGTCAGATTAGAGTGCTGTGGAATTTCAGAGGTGGAAGGAGGCCTGGAGGTCACCTGGAGGCCTTTTTACAGATGAAGTAACTAAGAGACCCAGAGGGAAGGAACTAGCCCAGGTCACACAGTGGGCATAGATCTCAAAAGATCTCCATCTTGATTTGCTCTTTGGTGCAACAAATACCTACTGAGAGTTTATCTGAAGCTAGGCACCATGCTGAGCATAAGAAATTTGCTAATGAACCAAATAGACACGTTGTCTACCCTAGTAGAACTTGTGTTCTGCCGGTAAATTGGGCAGTTAACAAATAAACCAAAACAATCAGCGTATGGTAGATGGTCAGCTCTACATAGATGGTAATGGTAGAAAGCTGTCTGTATGCGACGGTCAGGATGGTGACTCAGAGGAGGTACCAGCCTCAGCTGAGACTGGGGAGAGAGGGCTGGTGCAGAGTCCCAGAGTCTGGCAAGAGCTCAGCAAATCCAAGAGAAGGCAAAGTCATGGTTGAAGCACAGTGAGCAAGGGGAAGCCCACATGACAAGCTCACAACGGCACATGATGGCACTTGTCCTCCTCCTCCTCCAGACAGGATGGCCCTGGCCTTGATGAATAAGGAGGGGCTGAAACCCCACCTCCTGCCCACTCCCCACCCCCACAGCTCAGCAACCCACCCGCACTGCTGCCCCCAGGTGTGCTCAGCTCGCCTGCGAAGGTAGTTTTCCTTTCCAAATGAGAAAAGACTTTGACACAGAAATGCTAGCACTCTGGGAGGCTGGGGCAGGCGGATCATAAATCCAAACACAGCCTGGGCAGCTTAGCAACTTACATAGAGTATGTCTCACAATATAAAAATTAAATGAGCTGGGAATGTAGGTCAGTGCAAAGGCGCTGGGTTCAATGCCTGGTGCCATAAAAAAGAAAAGTTCTCACTTACTCCCCAAAACTACATGCTTAAATGACATCTGCCCTATGTTACAGTGTGGCTATTTTACATCCATTGACTGTTCCTTTGTAGGGTACTGGGTTCTTATGTAGCATTTTCCCAGGTAAGGGTTATGACCTGTCATTAGTGGGGATATGAGACAAACTCAGGGAGCCATAACTAAAAGCATTTTGTAAATGAAATAGAAGAGTATAGGATGGAAAAAAGACTGGGGTGTATGCACAGTTAAATAGGGTTGTCTAACACTTTTTTATGCATAGACTGAGTCATGATATAATTCATATTCCCGACTCAGCCTCAGTCCAAAATAATCTAAAATGCTGTGCTCGTGGCTTGGAGCCTGGGGTCTGGCGCTGGTGCCTGGGTTTGAATCCAGGTGAGCCACTGGTCCCTGGGGTGACCTCAAAGCTTCAAGCTTCACTCTCCACATCTGTAAAGTGAATATTATATTAGTGCCTCATAGGGCTGTTGGAAAGAATCAGAGTGGGCAGCGACAGGCATAGGGAACTGCCAGCGACAGGCACAGAACTGCCAACATCGTGTTCGTGTTTTTTCCCATGCTCAAAACCTCCCATGCATCTTTTTTGTATAGTAGTTGAAGTATCAGCATCTAATCCTATAATTCAAGGTCCACCTCACTGTGACCCCAAACTGTCTCCGCAGCCCCTTTCCCTAGAGCCAGGCAGCTGTGCTGCGGCTCTTCCTGTCCTCCCTCTAGGCTGCTGCCCCCTCCTATCTTCTTATGCTCTCTTCCTGGGCAGGTTCTACCGGCTTTCAGTTTGGAACTAAGCATCAGCTCTCTGGCTTCAGGGTGCCCTTCCCTCCCTTCATGAACTGACTTATCCTAGACGTTGCTTTAATATGCACTTGTGTGTTGCTGAATGCTAAGGAGATGATCTGAGCACTGCCTCCACCCATCCGTTTCATTGTTGTGCGACCATCCTAGAGTCCACATCTCTGTGCAAACAAACCTATAGTACAGGTCAGTCCCTTGACATGATCTCTCCATGCAATCAAGAGAGGTAGCATAGGCCTGGAGTGGTGGCACACGCCCGTAATCCCAGCACTCTGCGAGGCTGAGGCAAGAGAATCACAAGTTCACACCTAGCCTGGGCAACGTAGCAAGACTTTGCTTCAAAATAAAAAATAAAAAAGAAGTAGGGGGAAGGGATGTAGCTCAGTATGAAGGCCTGGCTTCAGTCCCCCAGAGAGACGGAGAGAGAGAGGACAGATGAGAGGAGAAGCACTAAGCACTACATGTCAGACACCAGCATGCAGTCACATCACCTGCAGGCCTTGTGAAAACACACATTACTGGGCCCCACCTCAGAGCATTTGATTCCATTGGTCTCGAAGTGGACTGAGAATTTTCATGCTTAAAAAGACCTCAGTGATACTAATGCTCCTGGTCAGGAGAACCACACCTGGAGAACCACTGGCAGGATGCTTAAGAACACAGGTTCAGCTGGATGGACCTAAACTAAATTCCATGTGTACTGACACTACGTACCTGCTCTGTAAACTCAGGATCCAGATCTAGTTCAAGTTTTTAAAGTGAATGCCTGCTTTAACTGCAGAATGTTCTATTTATTCTTTTCAGACCTTTTCATAATACCCAGCTTACAAAGATCCTGAGAGGCTTAGTGATCCAAAAGAGTCACTTCTTTCCCACACTGGCTGGAGAATCTCTACAGTGGTCAGTCGCATCCTGCCATCATTTCTTGCTAGCACACCCAGCCACTGTTGAAGACTGTCTCTGCACCTCAGCCTGTGGGTAGAGCATTGATGACTGATGTCCTGGCTGGTCTATGAGCCCAGCAACCGGGCTTTAAGGTTTGGGCTTTAATGCTACAGCTTTTTTCCTTTGACACGTCATTCACCATAGGATGTTTGCGCTCTGGTGTCTTCTTCCCTGGGAGTTCAGATTATCATCGGTACATTGCCCACACCAGCCCTTCTTTGTGAATTCTTCAACTCTTGCAGTTAAACCTGATCATTAGGGCAGATGTTCTCAAGGTAAATTTAATGTAGGGACTGTATTTTCCTGTCCTGACATTGGTGGAGCCATGATAAATGGCCCAACTTTCTCTAAAACTTGGACCTTTTCCAAACCTATTCCAAAGACTTTCAGCTACTGCTCAGGTTTAATTTTTGTTTTGTCAATCTCTAAACCTATCTGCAGTTTAGGATTCTAATGCTTGATCAGCACATAAGTACTCATTAATGGTCACCAAAACGATTCAGTGGATTACAACCATACTTTTAAAAAGTAAATTAAAATAGAAAGTAAAAATATTTTACATGCATTGAAGAATTGATTCATGCTTTTGTTTCACTTATATACAAAAACATGCCTATCCTAGATCAAGATTTTAAACTGAGTTTATTCTAGCAGGTAGACTTTTAGAGATACAGAGAGGGGTCAAGGAGAGCGTGGAAGAAAGAGCAGGGTAACAAGGATGAAAATATCAAAATGTTATCTGCATATACTAATACACCAAAATGAACCTCCCCAGTCTGAAAAAGGTGGTTTTTTTTTGTACTGGCAATCAAACTCAGGACCTTGTGCTTTGCCAGGTATGTGCTTGTGCCACTGAGCTATCTCCCCAGCCCCCAATTCTGTATTAACAATATGTATTATTTTTTAAACGGGTTTCTTGGAGCTGGGGATGAAGCTCAATGGAAGAGTTACCTAACTAACATGGGCAAGGCCCTGGGTTCAATCTCTGTCACAATAGAAAGTAAAGATTAATTCCTAATGTGAATCAAAGTCAACAAGTTTTTATTTATTTATTTATTTTTAAAGGTCAACAAGTTTGAACCTACTGCTTTGTGCAAAAGGCCTTTTGTTACGGAGCCATGCTCTGTCTTGTTAGGTTTTGCCTTTGCCCCATAAAACTCAACTCAGAGAGTCCTTTTTCAGTCCTCTCTTCCCACTAGGCGCCTACCCTGCACACTTTCAGCTGTGTTTGTCTCAGGTAGATAGGCCAAGCTGGGCCTAGTGGCACGTACTATATTCCCAGCACTCTGGGAGGATTGCAAATTCAAGCCAGGCCTGGGCAGCTTAGTGAGATCTTGTCTCAAAAAATAAAAAAGGAGAGAGATGTAGCTCGTTGTGAAGGCTCTGAGTTTGACCCCAGTCTAGCCAAACAAATCAAGTAGATAAGCCAAAGGAAAAAAAGGGTGGCGCTAAGGCGGAGCCTGTTCCAGAAATGAATGCCGTAAGAACCTAAACAGGCAAGTGACAAACTGACTCTGAGCTTTCCAGCAATGAACATCAGAAGGGAATCGGGGAGGCCATATGACTCAGACTACCCAGGAAAACGGGACTCTTCCTGTACACAGGTATCCCCGTAAACCCTTGAAGCCCTCTGAGGACTGTGTGCAGGGTAAGGAATAATATCCTCAACCAGAACATCAAGGTGAGTTTCTTGGAACACAGCAGCCTCTACCTTAGACTACCACTTCCCCCGCCCTTATTCTAAGGATGCCTTGGGCGAGGTATCTAATTCCTCACTAAGTACCTGTATTCACTACTGGTGAATTAATTACTTGATTTCAAAATTACTGGAAATTATTAATAGCTGCAAGAAGCAATTATGGTTATTAACCCAGACTAACCCCAAGCCATCATCTCAGAACTGTCTTCCTCTCCTAAATTGCCAGCAGCACCTTTCTTGGGGAGTGGTTTCCTAAGCTTAGCCCTGCTGGTGAGTCTAAAGGCAACTCAGGACTGACCTACATTCTCATCTCTGCCTCCTCTAGCTGTGCAGAGGTGAGAAGCAAGGAAGATTGGATTGTTTAAACCTGGTCTATCTAAAACACAAAAGCTCCCAATGAAACCGAACTAGTGTGCTCCTTCTCCTCCTTCTCTTCCTTCTCTTTCTCCTTTTCCTCCTCCTTTTTTAATTGGCAGGCAGTGGAGCTTGGAATGGACGCAGCAAAAAGGAGCAAACAGCTACAGAAAGGGATTTGGACTCAAGAAAATTCCTTCTCTGGAACTCCAAAACCTTATTCACCCGGGCGTTCAGGCTTAGCATCTCTGGCTGACTTCTTATGGCACCTGCCACTAAGTGTGCCCAGTATTGCACTTGGTGCTGGGATATGAACATGGGAAGGAAGCTACCCCACTGAGGAGCCATCCGGGCAAGAAGATCGTAGCAGTACTGGCACGCCCAGGGTCAGGACAGCCTCCCAGAGAAGATGATAACTGAAATGGGTTTTAAAAGATCCACAGGGTGCAGCAGATCTGCGGAAAGGGTAAAGGGCACCCCAAGGAAGCAAAGGCATGCTGTATACTCTAGGGAACTGCAGTCATCTGTTAATAAAGCATGAAGTTCAAAAGGGAATAGAACCAACGCAGAAGAGGTAGGCTGAGGCCAGGTCATGGAGGACCATGGATATAACAATTCTTTCTTCTCACCCCAGTGATTTCACTATCACTCTACAATATCAACGCATCCACCCAAACCATGCAGCCATCTGCAAAGGCAAAGAATCAGGAAGGAGTAGAAGAACATAGGACTCTGGTTTTATTTTTTATGACCCTGACCCTTTTTCTGTACTGAGGATCACACTCACAGCCTTCACCCTGAGTTATATTCCCAGTGTTTTGTTTTGTTAACATAGGGCCTCACTACATTGCTAAATTGCCCATTGGGCTCAAATTTGCAATCCTCCTGCCTCAGCCTCCCAGAGGCATGTGATTTTCTACTATTTTCTGGACACTGCTCAAATGTGGAGAACAGGGGGGTTAAATCCTTCTCATCTTGCTACCTCAGTGACCACCTAGGACAGAGTCATGGAATCAATGACCATTTTAATAAATGGATTAATTAATGATTTAGTGACCAGAGACAGAGCTTCAAGTCCTGGTGTGGCCACTTATTAGCTGGGTGACGCTGACCAAGACAGTTGATATTTTGGAATCTTAGTTTCCTGCTCTTTAAATTGAAAATAAAAGCGCTCCCTGTGTCTACCTCCTAGGTTCAAATTTCAAACACAGAAATGCCTATAAGAAAGAACTTTATAAACTCCCAAGTTCCTTGTAGGGTGGATTGGAATAATTACTATAATATTGCTAAACCTATCTTTAAAAACAGTATTTTTAGGTGTACAGAAACACAACAGAAAACATCTATAGAACCTGTTGCTGTGGAAGTAGACCTTCCAAACCTTGAAAAGGTCCCACTTTGCTACAGGTTTTGGAGCCAGAGCTGGACATGGTGGCACATGTCTATAATTCCAGAACTCAAGAGGCTGAGGCAGGAGGATTGCCTCTAACTCTAGGCCAGCTTGCACTACATAGTGAGTTGAAGGTCAGCCTAAACTACATATTGATAGTCTGTCTCAAAAAATGAAGAGTTTTGGAGCCAGGTGTCAAGGCTTCAGTCTGTGCCAGTGAACAGCAATAAGGCAGAGGAATCCTCCCATGAACCACTCCAGACACTTATGCTGGCATGTGCTGTGAGTTATGTTTAGCCATGCAGAACTTCCTGGAGTCTGACCTCCACACGCACAGGGCTCAGCAGAACCTCCACACACGCTGCTCCCTCTGCCTGGAGCATGTCCTCTGTGCCTTTGGCTCAGCTTTAGCTCATTGGTCTAGTTACAACAGGAACATGGAGCTCAGTAATCTCTTAAAAGATCTGAAGGACCCTGGATGTTCCATGTCTCTGCTGGCTGAGCTCTTACTTAGCAACAGCTATTTGTTTGGTTGCTTGGTTGGTTGATTTGTTGGTTGATTTAGATAGTGATATTGAACCCAAAGCCTTCACATGGAGCTACGTCCTAGCCCTTCCTCTTGGGAGCAGGGGACAGGGTATCACAAAGTGCTAAATTACACAGAGAAAGCTTGAACTTAAACAATCTTCTTGCCTCAGCCTCCTCCCAGAGTGCTGGTATTCTAGGCATGTCTCTGTCTCTGTCTCTGTCTCTCTGTCTCTCTATCTCTCTGTCTCTCTCTCACTCTCTGTGCAACTATAATTTTCATTCTTTAAGTAATGATGACTACACAAAATAATTGAACTTCACACAGCAGACATTAAATGCCGTGGAATAATTTACTACTAATTTTAGTCAAACAACTAATTTAGAAACAATTTTTGCAAATCCTTCCCATTTTTCTTTTCCTTTCTCTAATACTTTAAAGCAAATCCCTGGCAACATGTCCTATACTCTATAACACTTTGGCATGCGTTTTTAAAGTATAAGGACATTTTTCTATGAACTGCCACACCATTATCACACTAAATAGATTAACAATAGTTACTGAAAATGGTGTGCTCTTGGCCTGTATTCAAATGTCCCCAACTGTCTCAAAGCTATCTCTTTATGGGTGGATTGTCCACAGACCGCTCTTGGTGGTTACAGCCCCTCTATCCTGAAATCTGTAACAGTTCTCCCTTCCATTGATGTTTTTTTCCTCCTGCCACTGTCTTGGGGGGAAAAAGCCTCCGCCTTCCTCCTTCTGGGTTTCTCTGACCACTTTCTTAGCATAGAACTGTTTAACTTGCTCATTTTGGTTGTCTCTAGAGCCTGGATTAAGACTCACTTTTTAAAACAGTAATGTGTCAGAGTGGGGTGGCATGTTTCATAGACTGCGTTCCATCAGGAGTTGTCTGTGCTTTCAGCTGCACCAAGAAACACTCAGGAGTTTTAATGACTACATGGATTATCTCATTTAGTCCTCAGTGCAACTCAAAGAGGGCTGTTCCAAAATCCACCTCTTCTCATACTTGAGAAAACAGAGATACAGAGTGATTATGTGCTTTGCTCGTATTCACACATCCAATATGTACTTAGGGAGCCTCAGATTTGCCTTGAAATGGAGAGCTGTACCTTCTATTGCATTCTCTAAGGACCCTATTAGCTCAGCACCCGCTTCTTTATCTTCTGAAGCCTGTAAACTACAACCACACTGAAAGCTAACTGCTCCCACCTTCTGTGAGAAGGCCTGATACAGAAAATGCTTGTTTTCCTTTATCTGTAGTAAATAGGGGATAGAATTTTACAATTTATTCATTTATTTTGGTACTGGGGATTGAGCCCAAAGCCTTCCATTGAGCTGCATCCCCATCCCTGTTTAAATTCTGTGCCTCAGCCTCCTAATGTACTGGGATTATAGGCCTCTATCACCATGCCCGCCTAAAAGATCTTTATTTTTTTGCATGTTCAACATGTTTGCCCACCTCAAAATCAATCCTGTGGCATTTTGCAGTCACTTACAGACCCAGGCAAAGAGGTGAAAATGTGAGTCACCCAGTGTGTACGGTTCCCAGCTGAGGTCAAACAAGGCAATACTTTACAGTTTGTTTCTCTCTGTAAACAGTTATTCTTTTCATGGTCTACTTAGCACCACATTTTTCAAATTTTTGTGCTTTTCTTTGTGATTTCATTGTTTAAAATGGCCCACAACTGTAGTACTAATATATTGTCTTATGTTCCTAACAGAAGAAGATTGTGGTGTACTTTGCAGAGAAGACACATGCGTTGGATACATTTCATTCAAACTTGACTTACAGGGCTTCAGGATGTGAGTTCAATGTTCCTGAGCCAATACTATATATTAACTGAAGTGTCCTTAAACAGAAAAATACATAAAGCAAGGTTGCATGTTGATCCTTTAGCAATAACCATAGGCTTACATGAACTTACCCCAATAGTTCTGTAAGAGGAGTGATTTGGTATTTGCTAATTCAGTGCTTGTTATAACTTTATAGAATATAACTACCATGACTATACACACACACACAAACACTCATACAGTCAGCCCTCCACATCTGTGCATTCTGTATTCATGGATTCATCCAACCACAGATTGAAAATATTTAGGAAACCAAAAAAAGGAAAATTACACTTATAATGAATATATACAGACTTTTTGTCATTATTCTCTAATACCAAACAATACCTAATTACTTTACATTGTTTACATTGTTTGAGTCACTATAAATCACCTGGAGATTATTTAAAGTAGATGGGAGAATGCACTTAGGTTATACGCCAATACACCCTTTTAATAAACGACTTGATCACTCACAGATTTTGATACTCATTGAGGTTCATGGAACAAATCCACACATGCTGATACTGATGGACAATGGTATACACACACACACACACATCCTTGTAAGTAAGGTTGTTCTTTTTTGTTTTGGTTCTCCAAAATCTAATTTAATTAGCCTCATTTTCAAGTTAAATGCTTTGAATTATACCTGTTTAAAAACTGCAATGAAGAAAAATGTACCAAGTACGTGGTGGGGTACGAGTATAAGTGTGCACGTATCAGACATTGTTTACTCTGCTCCAATCAATTCAGGATAAACTTCCACTGAAGCACATCCTGATCCTGCCGACTCTTGTAGGAGGAGATAGCTTCAGACGTAGGAGCAAATCTGCTCCCACTTTAAAGTTACTCAAAGCTTCAGTATTTATAATTTTGTTTTGCTGAATCATTATAAAGTATCTGAGTGAAACAAAATTAATTCATCTCTGAAGATTTATGCCTCTGGGTTTGTGGGGTAGGTATTAAACTAACAGATTTTTTCCTTTATTTTATTTTGTTGAAGTCTGTAGTCCTAATGTAAGTAGCTTCATATTTACTCTGGGTTTTCCCTTTAATAATGAAAGCCAGGTTCCTATGTGAATATCCTCAATATTCCTTCATTCATACTGCTAAAAAGAGTGGGAGAAGCTTTCAAAAGTAATGAAAAGGCAGCCCCCTTGCCTAAGACACGTAGCACAGGCTCAGAAGTCAGTTAGAGGTGCTAAGCAAGCACCTCTACAATGTAAACTGATTCCAGTGCTTCTATATTTAGAGCAATTTTCATATCATTTTTGCTGTTTTTATTAAACATGCTTATAAAAATGTAGAAAATGACTTTGATGACAGGTATTTTCTGAAGAAGTTTTTAAAACCATAAGAAATAACACCTTGTAACCCTTTGACTCTAAGTAATGTTTTCTGCCAGAAAATTCTGTCTTTCACATATGACAGATTGTTTTCTTGTTTTGTGATGCTGGAGGTAGAACCCAGGATTTGATGCATTCTAGACAAGCACTGATCCCTGAGCTACACTCCCAAATTTTAAAATAGGTGTTGGAAAACAGAAATGGCCATGGCCTGCCAACTTGACGGTGTTTACCAATGGTTTTCAAGCCATTTGGAAAGTTTGAGATGTTTTTGTTTGGAACATGTATGTTTAGTTATAAAAATACTTTCTCTTACACTGGCTTGATAAGAGTCATAACCTTAATTTCTGAAAGTGGCTTTAAAACAGTAATAATGATTCAAGCTCTTTGTGAGTCCAGAACTCAGCTGCTGCATGAATGGCTGTGCAATGTGGGCAGTAACTCACTGAACTTTGGAGGCTTGTTCTCTATGAATGAATCCCGGCACCTGCTTCCCAGTGCCCATTTCCTGCAATGTTTCAGAGTACCCAGAATATAGCAAATGTTCGGTACATGTTTGTTGTTACTAAAATCTGTACCTTGGGATAGCTATGCTCACACTGGGGAGAATGAACAGTGATGCTTTGACAATGTATTTCATAAAATCCAAGGCATGAGTAACAGCATTAAGAATTTTTCACATGAAATCCTTATTTGCCAAATATCCCTGGACAAATATTTGTTTTTATAGACAGGGAGGTAGGAAAAGGAAGGAAGGAAGGAAGGAAGGAAGGAAGGAAGGAAGGAGAGAGAAGAGAAGGGAAGGGAAGGGAAGAGAAAGAGAAGGAAAAGGAGAAAGAGAAAGAGAAAGAGAAAGAGAAGAGAAAAAAAAGAGAAGAAAAGCCTGGCCCAAAGAATGGCAATTTGGTGTCTGTTTTCTAAATTAAAAGAGTGGCTCCTGTAAACCTCTATTGTTTCCTGTGACCACCGAAGCTGG
Organism: Dinomys branickii; assembly: GCA_004027595.1. Lineage (NCBI taxonomy): Eukaryota > Metazoa > Chordata > Mammalia > Rodentia > Dinomyidae > Dinomys > Dinomys branickii. Next base: position 119,620 of record PVLD010001786.1, on the reverse strand, counting down.
TGATCAGATATCACTGAGACACTCGTTTTTTATAACCTGATTCTTGACATGCTTCAGGAATGCTTTCCTGGATTTCAGAAGAGAGAAAACCTTTCAATTCTGCCCTTGGATTTCCAACAGCAGCATTTGTTTGAATAACAGAAAAGCAGCGTAGGAAGGATTGCCAAACCCACAGCCATTCCCCTCCTCCTCTCCCCAGCACACTCTCCTGGCAGCGGTGTGTCCGGCCCCGAGGGATGAGCCATGACTGCTTTTTAGTCAGTTATCACTCTCTCTCACGTCTCTCTGCCAGTGACTGATGTAGGGCAATGGTTCTCAACCCAGGCGATTTCACACACACACACACACACACACACACACGACTGATGTAGGGCAATGGTTCTCAACCCAGGCGATTTCACACACACACACACACACACACACACACACACACACACACGTGTGAATGCGTTCACTGACGACATTTGGCAAGGTCAGGAGATATTTTTGTTACCATAACTAGGGATGTGCTCCTAGTGTGCAGTGGCTAGATGTCAAGAATGCTGCTTAGCATCTGCAATGCCCAAGACGCCTCCTACAGCACAGAACTGTCTAGCCTAAAATGGCAATAAGGATGGGAGGAAGGAATCTCAGCCTAGGAGTTAATATGTGACATGAAGGAGAAGGGGAAAATTCTTTTTGCCCCTACCTCCTTCTTTGCTTCTTAGAACACTGGATATGATGAAGATGTGATGGTTGGAACTGTTGCAGCCCTCAGAGGACCATCGTGGGAGAAAGCATCAACATACCGAGGATCTTGGAGCCACTGTGCCAATGAAGAGCCATGTGTCTCCAGATCTCTTGCTGTAGAAGAAAGGTATCTTCACTTTTAAGAAAATTACGAGTTAGGATTTTTTGTTATTTGCAGTCAAAAGCATTTTAATTATTATATCTACTTTGGTATACAATTTTGCCACAAAAGGCTCACATCAGGTTGACCAGAAAACAACAGCAAAGCCTTCCTGAGATTCAGATATTGTTCGACAAATTGAGCTCAGTCGCCTGCTAAGTGACACTTCTTGTACAAAGTTCCTCACAGCAAGTAAATTTAAATTCATGTTTCTTAAAAATAACCAATTCTTTGCTAGCCTGGATCTTCCTGGGTGAGAAATGATGGTTGAAATTGTGAAGACGTCCTGTCCTGTCTAAATCCACCCTCTGCTGCCTGGCAGATGTCTGGTCCAGGGTGAGTGTACTTTCCTGCTTCATCTCCTTCCTCTATAGCGCGGTGATAGTACTTTGTCCTCAGAAGTTCCGTAAGTTATATTAAAATGCTTAAAGCAGTTTCTGGCATAGACTACCTTCGCATCTTCATAATTGTTATTTACAAATGTTACATCAGGAATGCGTGCCAGGGGCCTGCTGAACAAATACAACACCTGGATCCTCCTTGAAACCTGCCCACCCTTCAGTGGTGCTGCCAGCAGTGAGTGAGCATTTTCTGTGAGCTCCCAGTAGCCAAGTGAGTTAGCAGTCCTCTCTTTATCCGCTCTTAGCAAATTCCACCATCATGTAGAGTCATCGCCAGGTGGTGGGGGCAACGTCTTCCTAGAACAACAATGGTTTGATGCCAGCAGACCCACTGGAGGTGTAACTCTGGTGGCAGAGGAGCTAATTCCGTGATGAACTCGCCTCCACTCTTCCAACATTAACGATTGCCTCCCATAACTGTGTGCGGATTCAGACAGCTGGTCTAGCATTCTATATACCTGTGTTTCATTGCGGTTTTAAATTCTGTCAAACTACTACCAGGAAGGATACCAGTAAATTCTCTGTCACCACATACTTTCCTGTGGAGTAGCCTTTATCAAGGCCTGAGGTCTTCCTCTGTAGCTCTAAAACCTTGTCTGTTTGCTAAACGTCTTCATAATGGGGCTTTATTTTTAAGTAGACAGATAATAATTATACATTTTACTGGGCACAGTATTATGTTTCAGTACATTTATACATGTACTGAAATATACATGTAAATTTATCATCTCAAACATTCATCATTTCTTTGGATAAGAATATTCCAAATACTCTCCTTTAGCTGTTTTGAATTATATGATACAATACTGTTGACCATATCCACCTTCCTGTGCAACAGAACTCCAAAATTTATGCCAGAATACGAAAGCAGAGCAACAAAAGAAAAAGGATACGAAAGGGGTTTACATTAAACCAAGAAGCTTCTGCACAGCAAAAGACACAATCAGCAGAATGAAAAGACACCCCATAGGATGGAAGAAAATACTCACAAAAAATACATCTGACATGTGGTCAATACCCAGAATATATAAGGAACTCAAATACCTCAAAGGCAAAATAACAACAACAAGGCTTTGACACAAAGCATTTGGGGACTTGAAGTGGCCTCTGTGGTCCAGTATCCATGGGCCCTCAGGCAAGTCACTTAATCTCATGGCATTTCCTGATCCTTAAAGTTGAACCCCTTTATGCCATCTGATTCCAATTCCTGTTCACTTATTTAATAACAAAATCAATGTTCCAGCATATTTCAGGGTTTGGTGCAAGTAGATTGCCCTGAACTCCACTGGAACTCAGCCAGTTATGTGCTGCCTTTTTGTAAATACCTGAGTAATACTTTAACCCAAGAAGGCAGAGAAATCACAGCCAGGACCTAGGAGAAGGCAGCCCAGAATCCATATGAGTTGTGTATCCGGAGTGGCGCTCTTGCTGTCCTGGAACATAAATCTTGAACTCTGCAGAGATCTGTTCTGTTTCATACACTCCAAGAGCCACATCTTGACAAGTGCTTTAACTGGCCAAGTCTCCCTAGGCACAAGTGGTCCTGTGCGAAACAAGTTTCCTGTCTTGTGTAAATGTTCAAGTGCCTGGCACCAATGTGTTTATTTTCACCCTTCCTGGAAAAAGTCAGCCTCTCTATCCAACCTCTTCTCTGTTTTGGACAACAGAGTTCAAGTTGCTCCTCATCTTAGTAAAGTGACAGCAAAAGACACGACCGTGAAACTATCCTTTGACATCCTTCCAATGTCCCTCCACATAAGTGACATATGTGGCCCTGGAGAACCTACAGGATCACTTTGAATGGTACCTTTTTCTGTTATACTTTGGTTTCTTTTGTTTTGTTTTTGGTGGCAGGACTCAAACTCACAACCTCATACTTGCCAGGCAGATGTTATTCCTCTGAGCTTTATGCCTGGCTCTTGGATGGCACCTTTTTCATATGATTTTTCTTTCACTAATGTGTAGATTTTTACAGGTGAAAAACTAGAGTAAGCCCGGTGAATCTTGTTTTTTATGGTGAATTAAGAGCAATGTAATTCTAAGGACCTTAGCAGCTGGTGTCAGTGGAGCATTTAGCGTGATCTAAGAAGAGCTGGTGGGGCTTATGGACATCATCTTCACAACATCTATCCTCAGAGTAAATGTTAACTATTCTTCTCAATTTACTAATGAGAAAAATGAGGCTAAGAGAGGTTAACTGAACCTACTAGTGCTCCCTTAACCTCTCTGTTATTTGGCTTTGTTGATACAATCACTTTAGCTTGTTAATCATTGAAATAAGGCTGCAAAACAACAGAGTAAGTGATTCCGTGGGTGCAGTGCTGGCCCAGGCCTCTGTGTGCTTGCCAGACTGCAGCAGATGTGACTCCCTGAAGGCCATCTGTAAAGCCTGTGAGCTGAACGACCTCTATAGCCCCTTCCAGTACAGGAAGGTAACAACAGGTGTCACTTAGGAAGTGCAAGTGGTAGATATTTAACAGGGCAGAACAGCTTGATGGTTTCTGTTGTAGAGATGGGGAAACTGAGGCTGGCACTTGCATCAGGTCCCAGCTTTTATGTGACTGTGTCAGGATTCAAACCCAGGCCTGGTTTTCACAAAAGTTTCTCTGACATAATCCTTTAAAAACATGGGCAATAATTATTGTTCTTCCTATCTTTTGATGTGGTTATGAAGAGCAAAAATAATAATGTCTATGAGGGTTCTTTGTAATCGATCAACTCTTTTTCTTTGTGTGTATGTTTTGAGGCAGGGTCTCAGTACGCAGTTCAGGCCTGGGGCTCACTTTGTAGCCCAGGCTGATCTCGAACTCACAACGATTATCTTGCTTCAGCCTCCTGAGTGCTGGGCTTCATCAATCAGCTCTTAGTCTGATCACGTCAACACCCTATCTGGAGCCTTCTGATGGCTCCTGCCTCTCAGCGAAAGTCCTGGCTGTGACCTGCCAGCCCCGTAGCTGGTCTGATCTCCTTCTTACTAGCCCCTCTCGCTCACTCCTTATCAGCTCTTCCCACCTCCAGGACACGCTCAAACACAGGAAGCATCTCCTAGTCCATCCTTGCTGCACCTCTGCCTAGAAGGCTTCTCCCTCACATACCGCACGACTTGGTGTGTCATTTCCTTCAATCTGTACCCAAATTTTCAGTAACACTTTCCTTAAAAATCCCTGTGTAAAAGTGTGACTCTTCTCACACCTCCAGCCACCGGTTCCTCCTCTTTAATTCATTTTTCTCTAAAGGGCTTGGCACTATGGAACACACTATCATTTGTTCGTCCATCAGTTTATTTTTCATCTCCCTCCACTGAGAAAAGAAGCTGTTTGTGGAGAGGGATTTCTATTTGTTTTCAACTTCTTAGATTGGTAAACCAGCCTAGAGCAGATACTGCATGCACAGACATTGAATGAATAAACAGATGAATTTTGAGGGCGTCTTATGTGCCAGGAAGGATACAAGGTACCAGGAATTCCAAGGTGAAGGCAATCGTGACTTTTCCTGAAGCTAAAGGACAAATTCCTGGTTTCCTTTTACATTATTTCTGGATTCTTAAATGCAAGAGCTCAAATGGGAATGCATGGAGCCTGAATAAATTTCTCAGCAGCAGCTTTCTCTCCCTGACACTAACAGGCCTTGAAGGCACAGCTCCCAGAGCTTGGAGGGCTGGTCCTTCCCTGCCCTGACGCAGTCATGAAATCTCCAGGAAAATCCCCGGTTCCCTTTGGCCTCTACTCTTTTCCCCTTCTCCAGAAGCCAAGAGCCCAGTGAAACTCAGCAATGTGAACACTTGGCATTCTCCCCTAGGGATCTGACACATTAGTCACCCCATAAACATTTCATTTTATTTAGCCATATTTTATAAGCTGGCACAATATCAGAGCTATGTTGCTCTGTTGCCCCAAGTGCCACTGTTTGAAGGTACACATGAATGTCTCTTAATTTTATGTTGCTCTTGGCTTCTAGTAAAATGAGGGGCTACACAACAAAAGAGACTGGGAAAGACAGATGTTCAAGAAGTCAACCAAGAGGCTGCCAGAAGCCTCTTGAAGAAAAAAATGTGTGCGTCCTTCTAGGGTAGCGTAGCGTATTTCCCAGAGGGTGGTCCCTTAATGATCTGCACAGAAATGCCCGGGGACCTTGTTGACAACCTCCAACTTCAGAGCAATTCCACCAGTCTGCGCTGGTGCCCAGGAATTAGCATTTTAACTTTTCACAGCCATACTACTATGCAAATAAGTGTGCCCCTCAAAGAATTCTTTCCAGCATCCAGGACAAGAACCACAATATTGCCAGAATCTTCTCCTGTTCCTTTGTCCCTGATACTCCTGAACAGTGGCTATTACCCTGATCTAAATAGTACCCTGTCCCACAGATTAGGGCTTGCTGCTGTCTGTGGTTATAGAAATCAAAGCGTATGCTGGAGGTCCTGTGGGATCTGCCTTCTTTTGGTCAGCATTGTATTTGTGAGATTCATCTATGTTGTCTGCCTGCCACTGCAGTTTAGTGTGTTCTGTTGCTGTCCAGCTTTATTTTGTTTTTACTATGGCTATATCACAATTTTTAAATTTATCCTAAAGTTGATCATAGAAAATGGATAGATTTGATCTTGCAACTACATAATGGTGCCACTCTGAACATTCTAGTACATGTCTTTTGATGGATATATGTACACATTTCCATGGAGTACACACAGAGAAGTGTAATTCCTGAGGGTAAATCAGTATTTTGGGGTCTTTCCGCTGCTGGGGTTCCTGGATTAAACAGTGACCGACATCCTCTCTCCCTCTTTTTTTAAAAATTTGAGACAAGGTCTTACTGAGTCAGTTGCCCAGGCTGGGCTCAAACCTGCAATTTTCCTGCCTTAGCTTTCCAGAGTGATTGTGATTACAGGCGTGCACTACTACGGCCAGCTTAAGTCAGTGCTTTCAACAAACAACTCAGGTAGTACTGATTCAAGTTGAAACTTAAGAACCACAGAAAGGAACAGTACCATTTACTAAGATAATTAGTTAAGCTCAACTCTTGCATCGAGAAAGAAAATATAAATTGTATCCACAAAAATCTTACAGTCTTACTGAGAAAATAAATCATAGACTCACAAGCAGATATCTAAGAAACAACTGACCAGCAAATAACTGAGAGGTCTAGTCCGGATGCCTGCTCTAATTTGGAATATACACATAGAGGAGAGCTGCAAATCGGCTTCCTATAAGACAGACTCCAAGTACGTTTTGTTTGGCATAAACAATGCATCAGAAATCAAGAGGTGCCATAAAACATCTGTATTAGTTCCTCTTTAAAACTGAATTCTGGCAGCCTGACATCCTCATTCCCACATGTCAGCAATTGGCTGAAACTGCAGAAGAGCCACTTCTTTAAACGGGACCTGTGATCCTCAGAGCACCACAGTTCCCACTAACCCTTGTTGCCTCCCTCGGTCTGCTTTCCTCATGTACATTAGCTGCCTGATTCCTGGGGGCAGCTGGCCTTTCAGTTCCTAGGATAGAAAACTACATACTCTTTAAGTACCTGATTTCCCACAGAGTACTTGAGTTAGGCCTTCAAAGGCCCTGAAAGTCTTCTAACAGGTATCTCATCTGACTACACTAGTGTGGAAATAGCATGACTCGTATAGAGACGATTCCCTGCGAAAGCCAAAGACAAAAGCAGGAAGACCCCTTTAGGATGGGTCCTGTTAGGGTGATCCAGGCCAGGGTAGGTGCTGGCCAGTCATGACTAGTCATAACATTTGTGGGACGGCCGAATACAAAGCCAAACAGAACTTCCATGATACATCATTCCATCTTTCCCTGTCCTGTGATCTTTCTCTGTTGCCTTTAAATATTTTTCTTTCTGATGGATTTTAATATTTTGGCTACAAAATACAAAGTAAAATACACATTTCAAACTTATCTGATAAATGTGATGTCAAGAACATAGCCGTTCAATAGAAATATGGTGCAAATCATATCTGGAACTGAATATTCCACTTGTGACTTTAAACAAAGTTAAAAGGCACAAGTGGAATTAATTTTAATAACATATTTTATCCTTAAATATTATTTAGATATGTGGTCCAGTTTAGTACTATGTTAATGTGTAATCCAAATTTAAAACTCTAAATGAAATATTTCACATTTTTTGTATACCAAATTTTCAGATTCTGGAAATGCTTTGGAACATTTTAATTCTAAAAGCTTTTACTATTTTTCTAAAAGGGCAGACATAACTTGGGTTACTTGGCTTACCACTGTGATGAATGTGCTAACTCATTCAATTGTTACAATCATGTGTTATTGAAAACTATTTTTTATAAGATTTCTTGTTGGAACTGTTTCTAGATAGTTTGTTGTTATTTTATTTGGAATGAAATCTATATTATCAATTTCACCTTTTAGCTAATAATTGCTAGCATGCAAAGAACTACTAATTTTTATTCTTATCATATCTAGGCAACTTACTATAACCTCTGTTATACATAAGAATTTTTTTTTTTTTTTTGGTCTTTTTGAGACAGGGTCTTGCTATGAAGTTCAGGCTGGCCTTGAGCTCACTTTGTAGCCAAGGCTGGACTCAAACTCACAATGATCCTCCTGCCTCAGCCTCCCAAATGCTGGGATGACAGGTATGCGCCACCACACCCAGCAGATCATAAGATTTTATGTCATTTTTTCCAGTAACGTTTTGCATATTTTTATTTCATATTTTATTTGCATTGGCCAGAACACTCAGAGCAGTCTTGAATCTCATAGGATTAGGGATGTATTTCATTATGAAACATGAGCTTGCTGCTGAAATTAGATAAATATTCTTTGTTCCTTAAATGAAGACTTCTCATTTCTTCTAAAACATTGTTACCAGAAACAAACTAGAATAATTCATACTTGATCACCATAAATGAGTGTTAAAACATTAATGTTGAATTTAATTTTGTAGCTCTTGATCTTATCTACTCTAGAAGAGTTTATGTATTAAATGTAAGAATTATCTATTTATGAAGGTTTTGTCCCTCAGTTGTATGGCCTCAAAAATTACTTTAGAGGTAATTTTTTGATAAATACTTCAATTTTCTTCCATAATTACTTGATAGTTTTCTACTCTCAGATATTTCTTCGGAATTCTCAGATATATTAAGGAAGAGGCATCTGTTTTCCCTTACTCTTTTTCTTTTTCATTTGAAATGCCACTTATTGTGTTATTTTTCTTTTCCTGAGTGAGAATTTCCTGAAATTTGTCTATTCTGCTTTTTAAAAAAAGCCCATAGACTATATCAAATATATAGTTATTTTCTTCCTTTCTTTCTCTCTCTCTCTGTCCTTCCTTTCTTGCTTGCTTGCTTGCTTTTCGTGTCACTGGAGATTGAACTCAGGACTTCTGCCCTGAGCTACAGCCCACCCTGTTTTTTACTTGTTATTTTGAGACAGAGTCTTGCTGAGTTGTCCAGACTGAGCTTGAACTTCTTTTCTATCATCCTGCCTCAGCCTCCCAGAGTGCTAGGATCACAAGCACGTCCCAGCATGCCCAGCTGGTTTTTCTTTTTCAAATTCACTAACTTTGGTTTTAATATTATTTTTCCTTCTATTTTCAATTATGTGTGTTTTATCATTTTGATAAACTCTTAAATTCTTATGTTGAATATTCATTTTGCTCATTTTTACTCTTTCTTATTTAATGATGAAAACATTTAAGCCAATATTTTGCTCAGAGTTGACTTTGAGCTTGGTGGTTTTCTGAAACTATTCTGTTTTCATTTATGTCTACATTGTACCTTTTTTTTTAAGAGATGGGATCTTCCTGTGTTTCCCAGGCTGGTCTCAAACTCTAACGCATCTTCTGCCTCAGCCTCCCAAGTAGCTGGGACTATAGGTGCATGTCATACACTGTATAGAAATTATATTTTCATTTGTTCTTTGATTCAGCAATTTTTAGAAGTTTTTTTTATTTATTTCTAAAATTCCTTTTTGTTTTGTTTTATTGTTTTTCGAGACAGGGTCTTGCCATGTAGTTTAGCCTGGCTTTGAACTCACTATGTAGCCCAGGTTGGCCTTGAACTCAGAATGATCCTCCTGCCTCAGCCTCACAAGTGCTGAGATTACAGGCATGTGCCACCTTGCCCAGCTAAAATTCCTTTTTTATGCTTTTATTCATTTCAATTTCAATTTTATTGCACTATGTTCAGAATATTTCACCTGTATTTTTATTTGGGGAAGTTATTCTTTTAGTGTACTAAGACTATAATATTGGGTGTCCAAGAAGAAAATATAGTTTCTGCATGTAAACATATACATTAAATCTTATAGTTTACTTTTCCAATACTCTCCTTAGGCCAAGGCTCCCACCCAGGCATCCAGAGGGCAGGAAGAGAGATAACCTGTCCTCTCCCTCTGGCTTCTATGGCAGGACATGGAGAATGCTCCTTTGACCATTCCCCCGCTTAGAAAGACAATGAGCTGCCAAATTCCACACACTTCACTCCTTTGGCTTCCTAACATGTCCTTCATACTTACATTAGCAAAAGAGTTCCAGCTAGCATTTGGCAGCCAAATTCCACAAAGCCACAGACCCAGTCACCCACTTCCCAGAGGCAAAAATACAAACTCTTCTCTGTCCCACATCCAGTTCAAAGTCCAGAACTTCTACGCAATGCTCGGTTGTTTAATACTTTTGGATACAATCTCAATATTGTGAAAACATTTGACTCAACTATAAAGTTAACCACCATAATGGCCCCTTAACGCTTCATGGAATCCTAGGTAGGACTTTTGGAGGGTGATGGAGTTATGTATGGGACAGTGTAGCTGACTTGCTCTTAGGAGGTAGCACCTGGTCGGAAGCAGTGAGTCACTGTGGGCATGGCTGAGAGAGCTGTATCTCCCTCGCTGGTTCCTCTTGTGGCTGTCTCTCTCTGCTCCCCTGCCGCCGTGCCATGAGCAGCCTGCCTTCCGCCGTGCCTCTGGGCTGTGCCGTTCTGCCTTGGAGCCAGACTGAAAGCTCTGCAAACTATGAGCCAAATTAAGCCTTTAAGTTATGAGTGTCAGCTATTGCGTTCCTGCAGGAAGAAAGTGACTAAAACAACGATATACACTGTATAAAAATAATATGGAGAAGAAAAAATAGAGAAGGGAAATTATCAAATATAAATATATATAAAATATGTAATTTTATTTAAAATGTAGATTGAACACAAATTGTTAAAATATTTTAAAGCCACTGCTAGTCTACAATGTTAAAAAGAATTACCTATTAGGTTTAAGATAAAATATAAGTTAAAATTTTTTTTTTTTTTTTTTTTTGCGGTACTGGGGATTGAACTCAGGACCCTGCGCTTGCTAGGCAGGCACTTATTCCACTGAGCTATATCCCCAGCCCCTTATAAGTTAAAATTAACAAGTGCCAAAATTTTAAATTAAATTTGATTAAATAAAGCTGAATTTAAATTTTAAATTTAATTATCCACATTGTTAATGTGAATTGTTGTTTTCCATAAATAATAGATTAACAGAAATTGCAACAACAAAAAGATCTAAGCTTACCTATTTCACTGTTAAGAAGGACTTGAAATATTTTTGATGTAAAAATATTTTGATATAAAAATATTTTCAAATCAGAAGAAACCAGTATAAGAAATACACCACAAATACCACTTCAATGTACAAGGAAATTAGAACAGGATTCAAAATCCTTTATATGACTCCAACTGTTCTCTGATGCAATGAGCCATTGTACATCCCCATTGGTGATGTAAAGGGGGTTCCAGTTGCTCCATATCACTGTCAACACTTACTATTGTCTTTTTTTATCATGGCCACTCTACTGAGTATGAAGTGGTATCTCATTGTGGTTTAATTCATGTTTCCCTAAAGCCTAGTGGTATTAATACCCTTTTCATGTGCTTATTTCTCCTCTGTGTATCTCTTTTGATAAAATGTGTGTTCATATATTTTGGTCATTATTTAACTGGATAACTACAGAAATATGAGCACACATGTCTTTTATCAGATAGATGATTTGCAAACACTTTCTTTCAGTGTGGCTCATCTTTTCACTTAACAGTGCCTTCTTCCAGTGCTAGAGCTCAAACTCAAGGCCTCCTGCAAGTCAGGCAAATTATCTCCCAGTGACCCATATTTCTTTCTTTCTTTTTTTTTTTTTTGTTGTTGTTAAATACTGTTGATCCTTTATTTTTATTTTATTTTTTTTGCAGTACTGGGGATCGAACTCAGGATCCTGCACTTGCTAGGCAAGCGCTTATTCCACTGAGCTATATCCCCAGCCCTGACCCATATTTCAACCTTGACAGTATCATTTGAAGTATATAAATTTCTAATTTTGATGAAATATGACTTATCAGGCTTTTTTCTTTAATTAGTTATGTTTTTAGTTTCCTACTCAACATTTTCATTTTTGTTCAAGATAACATGATGTCAATCCAAAAATTAAGACCAGATATGGTGGTGCAAGCCTGTAATCCCAGCACTTGGGAGTCTGAGGCTGAAGGATTGCTCTAAATTTGAGGCTAGTCTGGGCTATACAGTGAGTTCAAAGCCAGACTGGACTATCTAGTAAGAGCCTACCTCAAGCAACAACAAAAAAACCAAACTATATATTATAGCTGTATTAACTCGCCATCAGTGTTGAATAGGTCATATGATCAGCTAGAGTCTGATTTGCAAGGTAAAAAAATAAATTCCAGAGTGCACATGTACTATCCATGCAGACTAAGTCTGCAGGCCATTCTGCTTTAAGTGTTTGCTTGTGTGTCACACACCATTGGCATTTTCTGTCTGATTCCATGAGTGAATGTGCACTGTTGGCTTAATCCTGAAAGACATGAAAATTGCCCCATGTTAAACACAAAAATCAAGCAAACTTTACATATTTGGCCCTACTGAGCCTAAAATAAGACAAGGGAAAATGAGACAGTAGAGGTTGAGTATCTCTTACCTGAAAAGCTTGCAACTGAAAGTAGTGTTCTGTTCTTAATATTTGCATATCTATAATGTTGTAGTTGGGGTATGAAATCCAACTCAAAACATGAAATTCATTTGTATCTCACACATAGTGTGGGAGGTAATTATATATATATATATATATTTTTTTTTTTTTTTTTTTTTTTTTGAGGCAGGGCAGTCTCCAAGTTGCCCAGGTGGGATGCAAATTTATAGTCGTTCTGCCCCTACTTTCCAAATGTTGGGATTACATATTTCACCACCATACCCCACTTAAACAATATTTTTAGTGTTTCTGATACCCAGCACTTGAGGTCAGACAGGAAATTTTCCAGTTATATCAGATTGGTACTCCACAAAGTTTGGATTTTGGAACGTTTCAGATTTTGGAGTTAGGGATACTCAACCTGTAATATTTCTGAGCCCGCCTATGGAGTCCAACAGTGTTGGAGTTTCTCACTAGCCATGAGACCTTGGGCAACTTATTTAGTGTCTCTAAACCATAGGTGGTTCTTTTATGAGATGGTAACAATTACAGTTAGTCTCAGCTAGCCACACACCTACTAAGCCTTCCATAAATGCCAGTCCTGATTGTTTTGTAATTATCATCATTATCATTAACGCTTAACTAGGACCCACAAGAAAGAACCACCAAGTATGAACTTGCAGAACATTTTTTTGAGTTTAGATTTTAGATCTATAGGAAATCACAGACATCCTTTGCTGCTCAGAGTGTGGCCTCTGCCCAGCCCTGTTAACATCAATGGGAAGTTGGTTAGAATGTAAAATCTCAACCTCCAGCAAGACCCCCTGAAGTGGGATCTGTGATTTAACAGGGTGCCCGGGTGATTTCAGAAGCACTAGACTGTCCGTCTTTGCGACAATGGATAAATACCTTGGACTGTTCCTTACCTCCTTAGACCCCACCCCATTCGACTCCTTAATAATACTGCCTTAATTTCACTGGAGGTGAGCTCCTGCTTTGTCTTGCAGCTTTCTTCCCCCAAGTAGAAGTTGGGGAGAGTCCTGTCCACAGTTAAACAGTGTTTAATCAGGAGACAAGGTCATGACAGGCTATGCAGCATCCTTCCAAAGAAAGAGCAGCAGATAACAAATAATTAGCAGACACAGGATAGAAACAGACGTGTAGAAGTAGGAGGTTTGATCCTCCCTTTCCCAGCAGCCATCTACAAGCTAACATAACCAGCTATCAAAACTCTCTATTAGTTTTTTAAAAAGTCAGCATCTGCTTAAACTACTTAAAGACAAAGTGTGGTCCTTAGGCTGGGTGTTTGTAGGTTGAATCTTGTCCAGGTCACAGGTTCTGCCACAGAGAACAGGGAAAATTGTTCTAGCACATATATATATATATATATATATATATATATTCATATATATATATAAAATGTTTTGGTTATTTTCATCCCTGTACCCTCCCTCTCCATTTGTGCTTCTTCCCCCAATCCTTTTATCCTCTTCTTCATGCCTAAAAGTTTGCCTTCTACTTTTCTAGACTTTTTTCTCTCTCTTGGTGCTGGGGGTTGAGCACATCTTCTGCATTGAGCTATATCATCAACTATTTTTTTTGAACTTTTTTTTCAATTTTCACTAAGCAATAAGTTTCTCTTGCTGGGCTTGAATTTGTGATCCTCCTGCCTCAGCCTCCCAGAGTGCTGCGCTTACAGGCATGCACCACCATGCCAGCGTCCCAGGATCTTTTTATTCAAGTATGGTGAAGCTATTAGATCCGAAGACCATGCCACTGATATGAAAGTTTATTACAATTCCCAGTAGGAGGGGAAGGGCATGTCACTCAGAGCCACGTGGAGAAGCCCCAGTGCCAATTAAGGAAGCCAAAGACACAGGGACAAGCATGGACCAGAGCCTTTATTGTGTTTTCACAGAAAGAAATGGGCAAGGCAGTGGAGACAAACTAAGCGGTGGAGGACCGGATAGTTTGAGTAATTTCTAGTCTCATATCTGGTGCTGGAGTGACTTAGCATCCCGAGTGACAGAGGCCTAATCCGGAGAACGGGGTCCATGCAGACCCAGGATTGGTTGGTTTGTCTATTAAAGCTGTGCTCTAAGGCAGTTGTTTGGTGTGTATAGAAATTAACTAATCTTCCTCAGCTCTCAAAGGCCTCTAGTGGTTACAACACCATCAAATGTAGAAAAAAAGAAAATAATTAATACACACCAGCCCAGGTCACCAGCTGAGATGTGTATTGTAGGAAATCAGACCAATGTCTAAGGTAAAATATTATTATCTGATTTTGTTCTTTCATTCTAAACTCAAATACTTTTAAGCATGCATATTGTTTTAAGCAAAAATACCTATGAATTTATAGTTCTGATATGCTTACCCAATCTTTCAGTACTTATTAATTACATACAAAATTACCCAAATTATGTCCCACACCACCAGTGGCCCCTGTGTCTGGGAGTAGAGATACTGATCTTCTTCATTTCATGGGGGAGAAATCTAATGCCCAGAAAGAACAAGCGACTTGCCCAAGGTCACACCGAAATGTGCAGTGAGACGGGATCAGATCCACCCCTCTGACTCTTCACCCCAGTGCCTTTGCTCCTCCAGACAGACGTTTCACTGCTGCTGCACCAAAACCAGGCGGCTACTCCGGGTCATTCCTACTTTGGACTTGCTCTGTTACTGTACTAATTTTCTGGTCTACTGATCTGCTTAGAACTAACAGTGTCATTTGCATGGGGAACAATAAACACCACTTCTTCTGGCGTGTTTTCCTCTGATGTTCTTCATTTCCTGCCCCAGAATACAATGGAGTAGGAAAGAAATTCTTCTGACATGGGCATTCTAGATGTCCAGGGCTTAATGTATTCCTTGCTGTAAGAACTGGGCTAGGAGTACCCAGTTTGCACCTACCCTGGAAAAGGATAGCTCAATTCAAACATTTCAAAGATCAAAATTTAAAGAAGAAAATGACATGAAAGTCAAACTATACAGAATTTCAGGGCCAGGTATATAGCTCAGCGCCATAGTGCCTGCCTGGCAAGGGCGGGGTCATGAGTTCGATTCCTGGTACCACACGAAAGAAAGAAAAAAACTATGCAGAATTTCAAAAGAGGTATTTAAGAGCATAGACACAAGTTTGAAATTTTAGATATAAATGCCCTCATAGTGCCCCAAACTGGCAGAAAACTTCAGTGACATAATGCATGAGAGGAAAGCAGGCTAGTCATTGTGGCAGGCTCTTCCTTGAGACATTTGTAGTGTCATTATGGTAGTACAAGCTGATACTGAGTCCTTCCTGCTCACCAAGCATAGGTCTGGGCATTGGAGCATGAGGAAGCCGTGCTCTCTTCACTTCAAGGCAGGGCTACCACAGTCACACCGCTGTGTCATCGGCCTAAGTCACACTCACAGCCCACAATTACATCCACACAATGACACTGTCCTCATCAAAGAGCTTTTCTCTCAACTCTGTATCATCTCTTTTTCTGGAAATTCATGTGCTCTGTGTAAGAATGCCTGGCTCAAACTGAACTACCTTGGAAATATTGAAATGTTCGGATTTAGAACTATTCCTGGCACAGATGCTCAACAAGAATCAACTCCAGGGTTGTCACATAGATGGCCTCATCGGCCAGCCTGCCGCTCAGATTGATCGGTTCCCTTCATACTCTTTTCTGCTTATTCTCATTCAATACAAAGTTCATTAACAACCACTAGATTGTCCTTGGCCCTTGCTCCTTTGAGCTTTGTGTGTCATTTCCTAATTAAGTAGTTAAAGTGTAATAATTGCTATATTATTTTTTCAATTTAATTTGGGGTGCTGGGGTTAGGTTTTTGTTGTTGTGTTGTTGGTGGTGTTTGTTGCTTTTTATTTTTTGTAGCATGGAGGATTGGACCCAGGGTCTTAGCTGTATTTCCTACTGTGTTTGTGATTGATTTGGTTTGGCTTGGTTTGATTTAAGATAGAGTCTCGCTAAGTCTCTAAATTGCCCAGACTGAGCTCAGTCTTGTGCTCCTCCTGCCTCAGCTTCCCACAATGCTGAGATTATAGGCATGTGCCACCACACCTGGCTCTAATTTTTTTAAAGGTTTAGAAAAATGGAATTTTCCCTCTTTATACTTTTCAACTGCCAAGTGGCTTACCCTCAACTAATTCAGTTGATCCTTCAGTTCCTAAAGCTGCTCAGTGTCAGTCCTAAAACATACCAGCATGAAGTTCAGCATTTCTGGCTACTATTATTAGTATTACCACACTAATTGTAATAATTTATGGATAAGACTTATGGCAGATAAACATTTCTTGTCATGCATTATACTGCCATATATTGTACCTCCTTTGTAAAATATTATGACAGCACGTAAGTTTCAAACTATGTAGTCTCAAGAAATTAAAGTGAATATGTTTACTCCTATCAAAATATCATTCTGATATGGTTTTCTGTCCTGCAGTACCGGGAAATGAACCCAGGGCCTTCGCGCTGAGCTACAACTTGTGATCCTCCTGCCTCAGCTTCCCAGAGTGCTGGGATTGTAGCTGTGCACTACTGCACCCAGCCTGAGATGACTTCTTGACGGGTAGAGGAAAGAATGCTATCTCTAGGGCACTGGGAAGTTCACTAAATCTAGGTTGTGACCTTTGGTGCCTGAAGGAGGCTAACATTCTCTATCAAATATATCATAGTAGGAATAAAAAATGGAAAGGTTGGAGCCACGTGGAGGCAGGTGCTCTTGCTTAGTCTCTTCTCTTATCAGGTGAAGAAACTGAAGCTCAGAGAGGGTAAGTAATCTAATCACCATCATCCAGGGGGTTGGAGAACAAACCAGGACACCAAGGCGCTAGTTCCATGGATCATAAGAATAGAACCATTGCCCAGAGGGAGACGAAGCTCATGAGGGGCCCATCAGCTTCTGGACCCTAATTCAGTGGCATTCAAAGAGTGTCACTGATTCTCTGGATCTGCATTTGTTACCTATAAGAAATGTCTGCACGCTTGGCAGCTGAACAGCACAAATTTGTAATCTCACAGTTCTGGAGATCACAAATCTGACACAAGTCTCCCTGGGCTAAAATGAGACCGTGCAGGGCTGAGCTCCTTTCTGGAGACTCTAGGGCAAAACTTGGCCCTTCGTTCATGCTAGTGGCTGGCGAAGTTCAGCTCCTCACACCTGGAGGCGGGGGTCCCAGTGTTGTGGCCAGCAGTGAGCCGAGGCCCTCGCCAGCTTGTACAGACAGCCACATGCCATGGCTTGCAGCCCCCTTCTGCCTTCTTCACAGCCAGTGACAGCAGGTCAAGCTCCTATTCCATCACGTCCTTCTGGCCCTTCTTATGGTCACACGCTGACCACAGGTAGGGAGGTCTTGCCAGTTTAAGGACATCTGGGCTTAAATTTGTCCACCTTCTTGCTCAGGATAATCTTCCATTTCAAGATCCTTAGCTTACTCACATCCGCAAAGTCCCTTTTACTGTAATTTATTCAGATGTCGCAGGGATCAGAATGTGGACATCTCCACCGGCCATGATTCTGCCAGTCAACACAGTCCTTCCAGGACTCCAGCTCTACTCCAAAGAGATATCTGGGTGAGCCTCTCACCCCCCAGTTGCCTGATCATCCTAAATAGCACCCTTCCTGTCAGTCTATCCTGCTAGCCTCTGGGAGGGTGGACAGCCCCTTCCTGCCCGCTGACCCCTCATCCTGGCCTTCCAAGTCCTCAAAGATGTCATTCTTGTTTCTAGTCTTCCTTTCATTTATTTCATCATAATTTCCTCCTACAGACCATTTCTTTTGCCATAATGAACCACCTAATCTTCCTCACATGTTTATCACCTTCTGAGCCTTTTGCCCACATCATTAGCTCTGCCTGGAATTCCTTTATCCTTTCCTTTCTGTTTTCTCAAACCTAATTTTCCAGACTCCACTCAAATGTTACCACCACTTGGAATCTTTCCCTGATTCCTCCCTCCACCAAAACCGGAAACAGTTTTTCTTTGGATTTCTATTCCTTTTTTTCAATGCTATGTACTCTGCTTACTGATTACTACATAGTACTGGAACTTAGTGACTTAAAGCTCCAGTTTATTATTACTATAATATCTCATGATTCTCCAGGTTAGTGCTTGGTGGTCACAGCGAGGTAGGGATGGCTTTGTTCTATGAAGGCTGGAGCCTCGGGTAAACTGACACGGGTGTCTCTCTTGCTCACTCCCTATATGCCTGGCCTGAGTTTCTTCCTGACTTAGTATCCTGTCAGACTTTTGAACCTGAGAGCCCAGGTCTCCAGGAGACCAACACAGAGGCAGCCAGTCCCTTCAGAGGCAAGGTTGGGCCTGACATAATGTCATTTCACCCTTCTCAATGCCCAAACCATGCACGTGCCAGGTTGTGGGGGGGGTCGTCCTCATCATACTACAAGAAAAGACCAATGAATGTGTGGACACCTTTTTATTCATTTATTATTTATTTATATTTTTCTGGTACTGGAAATTGAACCAGAGCCTTCTTGCTGAGATGACTAGCCAGGCTTTTTGGGTGTGTGACAGGGTCTCACAATTCCTAAATTTGTACAGTCCTGCTTTGGCCTCCCAAGTGGCTGAGATTACAAGCATGGACTACCATACCTACCACACCTGGCTCTTGTGGGCATCCTTTGAATACCTCAGATCATTTTCTAGGTTCCTTACACACACACCCGATCTCTCCTTCTAGGCTGTGAGTTCCAGGGTCTGAGTCACTCTTTAGCCCCGGTGATGCCTGACACATGCCTTGCTAATAATAGGTATGTGATAATTATAGTTTTACTAATGAACAAATGTGTTCAACAGTTTCTTCTTGCTAAAGGCAGCCACACCTCATTTTACATTCTGCAGAGTGAAAAAAAAAAAAAACTGAGAGGCTAGAATTGTTTTCAAGGCCACTGGAGAGATTTGTAGAGGTACATGTTCTTTAAAGGATAGGCTCTGAGCATAACTCTGTGGTGTTTATGGTGTGAATTATGGGTAATCAGTTTAGAGTTGACCAATCTTTCTAATTGGATTCCAGCAAAGCACCTGCACCCTGTCAACCTCCAGCTCATGAGTAGTCACATTGCACAGATGCCCACTTCACATTGATTTTCAATGCTGCTTAATAGTTTCTTTTGCTGAGTCAATTAAAATTTGAATCTGTAATAACCGAATAAAGAGCTTCCCACTACACTGGCTTTAATCATCTCTCTGCTTGAGGTTGCATAGTATCAACTTTTAGAAATTAAAAACTCTTGCTAAATATATAATTTAAATATATAATATGCTTTTAGCAGCATTCCTTCCAATATTAACCATAATTGGGTTATGGAAAAACTACCTTTTTTGTAAGCACAGCATTGAAAGGGTTTTACAGAAATATAAAAAATATATTTAATAATAGTAACAAGATAATCATCATAATGATGGCAATTATAGTTTTATAGGGAGAAAATTATTAGAAGGTAATGAGGGGAATTAAGAAAGCATGGATCTGAGAAAAAGTACTCCCAGATTTGATGCTGGCTCTTCCACTTTCTAGCAAATAGCTTCTTTCTCCTTAGCTCTCTACCTTTTTGTACACAAACCAGAACTAACTAACCATATCTTATTCTTGTGGTTGTTGAAAGGATTAAATGGACCATGTCCATGTGGCACATAATGAGTACTCGGTAAATGTTAGTTCATGTGATCGTTTTTGTGGTTTAATGGTTTTTTAGGATACTGTCCCCAAAGAAGAAAAGGAGAAGGAAGAAATAGAAGAGGAAAAAGAGGAGGTGACGTCTAGCGTGCTGGTGCACACCTACCATCCCAGTGTGCTGGTCGCCATTTTGTTCACTGGGACAAAATACCCAACGCTCTCAACTTAAAGAAGAGGTTTATCGAGGCTCACAGTTTCCGGGGGTTCAGTGTGCAGTCCACTGACTGCAAGGCAGAAACAGCATGGCAGGGCAATTTGCTTGCCTCGTGGCAGCCAAAAGGAGAGGAAGAAAGAAGAAGCCATGCACAGGAATATACCCTTCCAGGGCACACTCCCGGTGACCCACCTCTTCTGACCAGGCCCAAGGTCCTAACAGCATACTTAGCTATAAACTCATCAAAAAATCAATGCACTGATGAATATAATGTCCCCATGGCCCAATCACCTTTCTGAAGTTCCACCTCTGAACACCTGAGACTTTTAGGGGACATTCTACATGTAAACCATGACACCCGACCACCTCAGGAGCCTGAGGCAGAAAGATCACAAGATTGAGGTCAGCCCAAGCAACTGAGTAAGATGCTGTTTCAAAATAAAAACTGAAAAAGGGCTGGAGGTATAACTCAATAGGAAAGCACTTGCCTCGCATGCAAGAGGTCCTGTGTAAGGTCCCCAGTACCAACCGTAAAAGGGAAAAAGAGGATGAGGAAGGAGGAGTGCAGGATGATGAAGAAGGTATATGGGAAAATGTAGGTTCAGAGGCAACAACCCAGGTAAAGGAGATCAGTGGAGAAGCATAGGGGACACTGGTAGGTACCTGGGGTCTCTTCTTAAAGGATACTGACCCTGAGAATTTAGAGTGTGGGACAGAATGAATGCCTGGACCATCCAGGACAGTAGAACTCTGACCATAACCTCGTAGCAACCACCCTAGGGAGCAAAGCAGAACCTCTGCAGTCAGGACTTTTAGTGACGGCCAAGGTCTCTATTTTTCGTCCCAAGAGAGCCAAGTCATGCCAATCCCATGAAATGGGCCACTCTTGTCACCTCCCTCAGCATCCGGTGCCAATAGCCTCTAGCCAGAGCACACCTGAACCTTTGTTTCCACTATAAAATGGTGTGTGCCCCCTCCCACCTACACACGCAGTCCTGGAGTCCCTGCCAAATGAGTGGGCCGGCGGCTGGCTTCTTGTGTGTTTGTCTCCTAGGGCTGCCATAACAAATGATCAAACACTGAGTGGCTTAAAACAGTGGAATTTTGTTCTCTCGTAGTCTACAGGTTAGAAGTCAAAAATCAAGGTGTCAGCCAGGCTGTGCTGGCCCTGAAGGCTTTAGAGGATAATCTTTTCCTTGCCTTTGTCCCAGCTTCTAGCGTGAGCAGTGTTCCTTGGGAGCCTTTGCCTTGTAGATGCATCTGTCCAGTCTCTGCTGCCATTGTCACATGCATTTACCCGCATTTGTCTCTTTCTGGTTTCTCTTCTCCCAACAAGAACACCAGTCATTGGATGGAGGGCTTGCTCCACTCCAGGGGGATCTCAGTGTAACTAATTACGTCTGTAATGGTGCCACTTCCAAATGACACTAAGCAGAGGCTCTAGAAAGTGTGTGTTGGGGAGGGGACACCACCCGCTCTCATATACTTCGCTACAGCCGACTCTAAATGAAAAGCTCTTTACTGCCACATGACTTGGGAGAACAGCAGCACAGGACTGGAGGTCTGAAAGGGCTAATGGTAAGGAGGGAAAGGGTATGTGAAGGGTAAGGTGTCTACAGTAACAAAGAGTCCCCAAGTTTAGGGGCTGCGTATGCCAAGGTTGTATCTTGCTCCTCACACAGCTCACTGAGGGTGGAGGCTTCATGTAATGGCTACTCAGGGATTCACACTTCTCTTTGTTAAGCTCCTTTCACTTCTCAAGTTTCACCAGCCTGAACTGAGCAAGACTGTCCTATTCTAAGGCATGGGCTATTGTTTGGATCTTGAGCGTCCAAGAAGCTTGGTGTTTAAGGTTTGGTTCCCAGCCTGCAGCTCTGTTGGGAGGCGGTGGAACCTTTGGAGGTGGGGCCTGGTCTTCAGGGTACTGGGGAACATGTGTGTGAAGAGGGCTGTGGGACCTCAGCCTCCTCCTCACTCTCACTTCATGGGTGATGCAGGGAGCAACTGGACTCTGTCTTGTGCCCCCACCATGATATACAGCCTTACTGCAGGCCCCAAACACAACAGGGCTGATCACAGGCTGAAATCTCTAAACCCATGAGCCAAAAGAAGCCTCTCCTCTTTGTAAGCCAGTTGTCTCTGTTTTTTTGCTATAGGGATGGGAAGCTGACTAACACAGGAGGCATGGCTAGGTGCCCAGGAAGAGGAGAACACACATACTGGTGTTGGCCTGAAGCCAAATTATGCAGTTGAGAAACACCTATTTTCTCTGTCCGTTCCCCTGATCTATAGCTAAATACCTAGGAAGCCACAACTGCAAGCTTAGGGAGGGGCTCTTCAAGGGCACTCTCTAAATTACACTGCCCTCCTAGATCTTGTTGCTGTTGTTCCTTCTTACCAACATGATACTGAGCAGCCTAAGAAGGATAAAGGCATAATGTGTCCGTTATTCCTCTGAAGAGGTACTTCTAGTTTACCAAGAGATCTACATTTCCCACAAAGGAATGAATCTCTAATTATGAAATTGCTCCTCTCATGAGCAAGATGATGGATGAGAGGAGGATGAGGGTCCTTCTAATTACAGTAAATAAAGATATGTCAGCCCAGAAGGGCACCATCAGAAGAGGCTTAGTGATGAGGTGTGTGGACTTCAGACAGCCTCCAAATTGATCCCCAGCCTATCTACTCACCAGTTGTGTCAACCAGAAGATGTTTCCTTTACATCTCTGATCCTTGGTTGTTTCACCTGTAAAATGGGGCAATAACAGAGCCTGCTTCATTTGTTGCCTGTGAGAGTTAAATGAAGAAAGATATGTTAAGTACTCAATCATGTTAGCCTTTATGGCCACTAAGAGAAACTCACTTAATATTTTTCCAGTGGTAATGGCACTTAAGTTAAAAAAAAAAAAAACAATTCCAACTCTATGTCTAAATATGTGTTCCAACACACACATCCTTTTCCTCAGCTGAGAGCTCCGACACTGTGGGACCCTTCTGCCTGCCTCCGCTCCAGTCACCCACCAGCCTTCTGCTTTATAAGTGATATAAATGAAGCTCAATTAAAGCTCCTGATGTTAGGAACCAGAGAGTGATGCTTGTGTCATTGTAGTGATTTATCAAAAATATTTGAAAAAGATTGCATCTGTACTAAACATATATGGACTATTTTTGCTTGTCAATATTCCCTGAACAATATATTGCCACGCTTTTTACACAGCATTAACAGTGTATTTGGTATTATAAGTAATCCAGAGATAAAGTATTGAGGAAGGTGTGGGTAAGTGATAAGCAAATGCTATCCCATTTTATATAAGCAATTTGAGTACCCCCAGATTTTGGAGGTCCTGGGATTCCTTTGGATCCCAGGCAAAATCTGAGGACTGATGGTAATCAAAGTAATAAATGGCCCATGGTTAATGCTTGGAAGGAAACAGGGCTGTCTGTGAGACAAACACACAGATTTTAACTCTGAAACCTTCCATATGACCGATGCTGCTTTTGCCCTTTGTGACTTGGTTTTCTCAACTATATTTCAGAAGACTCAACTCAACACCCACAGGCCTCTCAGGCTAAACTGCGCTCTTCATCTTTTTGTTTTTGTGGGGTTTTCTTCCCTTTTACAGATCTCCCTCCAGCCCAAGAGCTGGGTGTGTGAGGTTCCCAGAGAAAAAAGCCCCCCTGGGGCCTGGTGGGCATTCAGGACTCAGTCCTGTTCCTCCGCTATGTGGGGCGCCCCTCCTTGCAGTGGGGGTTCCACAGCCACCCAGCATTCGTTGACTTTGGGACAGAATCCCCTTGTGCAGGTGCTCACCAGCAGGGCAGATAGCAGCTCTCCTCAGCGTAGCTTACGGGAAGTACCCTGTGGGTGGAGGAACACACCCTGGCTGGCCAGGATCTCCCGAGATCCTTCTGCTCCCGTGCTGCTCACAAAAGCTGGAACGGCCTGAGTTGTTCTTTCAGGTCCGTGCTGATGCCAGTTCTGAGTGGCTAGTTTTTATCCCACCCTGACTATACCCTTTTTATTTTTAAGGAATCAGGAGTCGGGCTGGGGCTATAGCTGAGTAGCACAATCACCTGCCTGTCAAGTACAAGGTCCTGAGTTCGATTCCTGACACCAAAAAAATAAAAAAAACAGGAGAGAAAAAGATACTGGATGTTGGATCAGGGCACATTTGCATTGAATTATATCCTCAGCTCTTTTTTTTTTTTTCATCCTCCCAAAGGGTTGTAATTAGTCATGTGACACCATGCAGGGCTGCAGGCACAATTTAAAAGCTGTTTTAATCTTCTTTTTTAGAGAAATCGGGTTTGGCTTTGCGTCTGTAACTCCGACGAGCAATGCTGGGTGGTACTTTCTCTGAAGATGCAGGAGATGGGGAAGCTCTGCCTTCTCATTCATGCAACAAGGCAGCATCCACAGCGAAGAGCAAACCAGTCAGCTCCCTGCCCTCCTGAGACTTATACTCTAGCAGAGCAAGACTCACATTCTGCAAAGAAACCAATGTATGAACAGGACGATTTTAAACTGGTAAAAGTAGCACTTGCTGTTAAATCTGATGGGAGAGAGGAAGCCGGGACAGGAGGAGCAACCTGAGGCAAAGGAGGGAAGAGAGGCCTCCACCTAGAAGCTGAGTGCTATGCTGAGTACAGGGGAGGCCTGAGAAAGAGCTGACAGTCAGAAGCCAAGGCCCAAGCCCTACCGCCATCAGTTTTAGGCAGCCTGTTACCTAAGAATGGAAAAAAACAGAATTTAAAGTAGAGAATATTTGGGGACCCATAGAACCTACATGAAACTCACACTGCAGTGTCTGTGGGTTTTATTTTTTTTATTTTTATTTTTTTGGCAGTACCGGGGATCGAACTCAGGACCCTGCGCTTGCCAGGCAGGCGCTTATTCCACTGAGCTATATCCCCAGCCTTGTGGGTTTTATTAAGACACGGATGTTTACCTATCTGTTGTCTATGGCTTCTTTCATGCCACAATAACAAAGTTAAGCAGTTGCAGCAAAGACCCTGTGGTCCCCACAGCCTAAAATATTTACTGTCTGTCCAGGTAAGGAGAAAGGAAGCTGGCCCCAGATATAAGGGAAGACCACGGTACAGAGGAGCAAGGTAGGCTGAGTCCCAGCGTAAGGACCAGATGGGTGACAGAGTTGACGGAAGATGGTGTAAGAGACTAGCCGTAGGACACAGGGTGTTTTCTGTCATCTAAACACTGGATAACAGATGTAAGGGTAATGTTTCCTCTCGTATCCCTCCTACCCCCCTCCCAAACAACTGCAAGTAGAAAAACGCAAGGCCTCTTTCATCAGCACCACAATTACAAAACTGTATCCCATCCTCCTTAAACAGCCTGGCTCGGGGCGTCAGGAATCTGCTCCTTACCTCTCTTTTGCTCAGAGCAGTGCTTTACCAACCAGAATAGATGATCAGAATCTTGGTTGTGCTGCTTACTTGCAAGGTGACTTCAGGTAAGTTACTTAACCTCTCTGTGCTGCAGTTTCCTCATCTGTGAAGTGATCTACTACTAAAACCCAACTAAAGTGTTTCTTTGATGATTTAGTAAGACACTAAAATTGATTAGCTGTTGTTATTGTTAATACTGGGAGGGGCTGCATACAACACACTTGGCCTGCCAAGGTAGATGCCTGAATCTATAACCCCAGAGACCCAGATTCAGAATATCTGGGTAGGGCACAGGAATCCACTAGGAGGTGTGAGAAATACTGCCCCTGGATAACAGGTGCTGGGCCATCTGGCCTGGCAAGGTGACCTGGCCTCCGGCAGTGATAACCGTATATCACCAAGTGGATAGATGATCTGAGGGTGGGAGTTTTCCTTTTTCCTATGCAGGTGCAGGCCTGAGGTTAAGCAAAGTGGTGGAGCTATGGTAAAATGGGAACAAGTTGGATGGCAAGTCCCTTCCCTGCAATCGTGATACTAAATACTCCTGCTGTGGGCAGGAGTCTGTGCAGGTGACATTGTGTATTGAAAAATAGTTCTCTCCTATAAATCTCTGCATGTGTAGCTCCACCTTTGGCCTGAGAAGTCACTTAAATGCTTGTGCAGTGCTTTCTCCTTCCCTCTCCCTTTCACCCACTACCTGGTTAGTGCTCCAGGGGCCAGGAAGATAAAAGAGCGAGGCAGCTTTGGTGTGTGACAGCAGGGAGAGGCTTCTGCCGTGAGCCAGAAAACACTGGCTGTACCTATGGGCCGAGTGGCTTCTCTCCAGGCAATCGTTTGTTTGTGTTTGTAGTAGTGGACATTAAATCCAAGGCTTTGCGCTGAGCTACATACATCCCCTGTCCTTTTGTTTTTTATTTGTTTGTTTGTTTGAAAAAGGATCTCGAGCCTGCCTGGCAAGTGCAAGGTCCTGAGTTCAATTCCCCAAAACCAAAAAAGAAAAGATAAAGGATCTCACTAAGTCACAAGTTGCCAAGAGTGGGCTTGAATTTAAAATCCTTTTGCCTCAGCAACCCAGGCTACTGGATGTCCAGCTAAGCGTCACCATACCCAGTCAACAGTTACCACACAGGAATGCAAACTGACAATAGCTAGATATTCCTGTTTTCCAGCAGAAGCCAGATATCCTGATTTTTGTGCCATATATTCCCATTAATGAATGTTGGCAAGTAGTTCAAGTTTTTTAAACCCCATGCGGGCCAAACAAAACACATCTGCTGGCCGGATCCAGTCTGTGGGTGGGCCTCCAATTTGCAAACTCTGCTCTAGACTGAATGATTCCAGCTTTGGGATCTGCACAGACATTCCTACCCCCACCTGTCCCATGGTGTGGGGGGTGGGCACAATCTAACTTAGGACAGGGTTCTCAACCTTAGTTGCACATTAAAATCACTTGGGAGAGAAAAATATATATATACATACTCTGATGCCCAGGCCTCACGGCCAGGGATTTTAACTGGTGCAGGTAAAATATCCCGGGTCCTCTGCAATCAGAATTGAGTGCCACTATATCTGGGGGAGAGAGTCTTGGGAAAATGGTTTCCAGATCTAAGAAACACCAGTCTGGAACCCCCTGGCCAGGTATTGGTTTTTCTCTGATTTTCTATGGGGAACAGTCTAAGTAAACAGTTACGAAGACTTCGACATTATTCCAAGTTTTCTCTTCTAGTTTCCACCAGTAACCTCCAGGTCACCGCTGAATTCTTATAGCTTAGTACAGCTTATACAGGTCATGGTCATGGTATTGGTGAGGGAAATAAAAGACAAGGTAAAGGTACCCGACCCTTGCAGTTCCCCTCCACCATGAAGCCATGTCCCTTGCCAGGACTGAAAGCCAGGAGCTCCAGGTGACAGCCAGAGGGATGGTTCTGCCATATAGAGGAGCTGTGTCCAGCTGTACCAGCTGCAGATTTAAGGCACACCACCACCAAACACACCAGAGGAAAACGTCACTGACCGTTGGGACAGGAGGTTGATGCATGGGTGGTGAATTACTTTTTAATCTTTCGTACTTAGCTCAGTGTTTGTGCCAGGGTGGGCTATAAATGTACGTTGAAGGGGCTGGGGGTAGTCAATGGCTGTCTTTATTACTCTTCTGCCTTTTGAGGGAATTCTTACTCTTCTCCCTCCCTGTGAGCAGACGAGGGGAGGGTCTGCATGGGAACTGGGTTCACTAAACTTGCTTTCATATTAACTGCTGGGCTTATAGCAAGTTCACAAGTTACCAGAGTGGTTTCTTACAAAGACTTCCCTCACATACATTAATTGGCCTTTAACACACAGGAAGACACCAGCAAAGTTTTATAGTGTGTGGAGCTTTGTTGAACCAGGAACCAGATTCCTAGTTTTCCCTGCACCCACCATTTTCCTTTTGAAGTCAGCAGGAACCCTGTTTGGGGTGTCTAGAGAGATATGAGGATCTGGTCTGCATGAATTGTTAGGAAAATATATTGAAGTGCTAACGTGAGGTTAAATTACCCCAAGAAAACACACTTTGGCCAGAGGGAGCTGCAGTCTGAAGGCAATTCTGGGGTCAGAAAAAAGAGTAAAATGTATTTTTAGAATTCTGTAATGCTTTTGGTTACCTCCAAGAAAATAAGGACCCATTGTCCTTGACATGTTTAAAATATGAATTGCCAATTAACGATACCATTGGCAAATTGCTTTACAATTAAAAACATAGAAATGTTGTTAGAGGCAATTAGAATAATTGTCATATGTTAGCTATGGGTTGATGGATTTTGCGTGCTGCCAGCAATTACCTTTTGAGCCTGAGCTTTTCTGAACAGAATCCAAATCCATAAAGACACTGATATAATAAGAACTGTCTTCGTTGGCATGCTTGCCGTGTTTTGAGTGTCTTTTAAGGTATGTAATTATTTTTAATTAGGCTTCCAAAAGAAATTTTCTTAATATGTGCTTTAGTAGGTCATCCTTAGAGAAACATGCAACCAATCTGAAGGGGGAAAGGGATAGAGGGAATCCAGACTTGGGAATCAGGCAAACTTTGGTTTACATATTTTCTAGCAGGATACATTAGGCAAAATATTTAGCCTTTCAGAACTTGAAATGAAAATACAGTGGTACCTTGGTTCACTAATTTAATTCTTCCCACCATTCTGATCGCAAGCTGAATTGGACAAGAACTGAATCAAATTCAGTGGTTAGGTTCCATGTTGCCCTTATGGGAAAATTTGATTTGGTTCTGCTAATAGTTTTCCCTCGAGTTGTGCAGTCAACAACCTTCACATTGATACATGGCTACTCTGCTTGGAATTAGAATCCTGAATTTCAACACTTTTTATCTTTGGTCCTCAGATAAGCATCTCCTCCTTTCTTCACTACACCCTCTCCTTGCTAGACCTTTTCTTTCTGTCCGTGGCTGCTTTTGTGCGACAAAGGCAGACTAGAGTAGTTGTCACAGAGACGATGTGTCCCACAAAGCTGAAAACAGTAGCTATCTGGCCCTTGACTATCAAGTTTGCCCCTATTACTGATGAGTATCTAGGCAAATACCAAATTATCTTAAACTGATGATGGTTCTAGTTCTCCTTCACACCTTTTATTACTGGGCCAGGAGCTGTAGCCGTTTTTCTCGATCCTCATTGCCACTTCCAGGTTTTTCTCCTTCCTCCTTCCTCCTTGCCCCAGAGCCCTGCTGCCCTGGGTCTCAGGGTTTCAAACTCTCCACCGACACCTTCGCTGCAGCCAAGCCTCTCTGTGGTACTCGTTTACTGATCCCCGCTCCCGGCCCACCGTCATTCATTCAGTCCTCCTCCCATCATACTTCCTGCTAATTTCCATAACTCTACCAGCGGTCTTTCCTCCTTTCTGGACTCTCAGATCTTGAATCTGATCAACTCCAGTGATCATTTCCACCCAATGTCCTATGTATTGAGTGCCAGACATCCTGCCAGCCTCTTCTCACCTCTGTCATCCCTAACCTGGTCTTTGCGGACTAGAGCCACCCCTCACCAGTCAAGCTTCTTACTGCAACTGTATCTTCTCACTTTCCTCTCCTCTCCCACTCCTCCTCCTCCTCCTCCTCCTCCTCCTTCTCCTTCTCCTTCTCTTTCTTCTTCTTCTTCTTCTTCTTCTCTCTCTCTGATCTCTCATTCTCTCTCTGCACTGGGGATTGAATCCAGGGCCTAAGCACTGAGCTACATCCCCAGATCCCCAGTCCTTTTTCTATTTTTACTTTTTGAGACAGGGTCTCTCTAGGTCCCTAAGCTGTGCAGACTGGGCGCTAACTTGGGGTCCTCCTGCCTCAGCCTTCCAGAGTTCTGGGGTTGCATGGGTGCACCGCACACAGCTCACATCTCTTATCTGCCTATGGCTCCTCAAACCTTCATCACCTCCACCTCTACCCTTCTCTCCAACCAAAGATCCTACCTTCTTCTTCCCTAAGAATATAGAAGCAATCAGTCAAAAGGGAATGGGTGCAACCTCCCTTCACCCACTCTGGCCACCTGTACCTTACAGCACCATGAAATCTGCCTTTTGGCATGTTTCAGGTTCCATGATCCTGGAAGAGCCCACCCTCTCTACTGGCCTTCTCTTGCCTATTCGAGAACGTTGTTCTTACCTTCCTTTTCTTTCCCTAGCACATTCCTGGTTTTTCCTGTTCTCTGTAACATTCACTGAATCATTACAAATTCCATATTTCTCCCATCTCAAAACAGAACAAGCTCTCTCAACTGCACTTCCTCCTCCAGTCACCACCCCGCTTCCCTACCTGTTTCACACAACTCCTGTGGAGCCTAGTTTTTCTCTCAGGTACTCTCTGTGTAAAGAGCCCATCCTGCTTTAGTTCTCTTTGTTTCCCATAAAGGGCTTCTATCAAGGCCAGGAATGATGTCTATTGCTAAATCCAATGGTCAGCTCTTAGTTCCTCACCTGGACCTTCCAAAATCATTTCACAGAGTTGGCAATTCTTTCTTCTTAGCTTTCAGAACCCCACAATCTCCTGAGGGAACTGGGGGCTGCATCATGGGAAAGAACCTCTTTGGAGACCCTGGAGCACAGTGGAGTTGACTGTGTTCAACCTGCAGGATCAGGCTCCTTTCCAAAGAGGCTCCAACTTTCTGAAATAGCCGTCCTCTGGCATAAGACAGCCTTCTCATCTGTGTGAGGTCCAGAGGACCCTAGTGGCCAATGGGGGTCGGGACGGAGGTGTGAAGACGTGAACTCTGATACCTGAAGTGTGAGCCTGTGACCTTGGCTGGGACATCGTTCTTTGCAAGCTTCAATTATTTAGAAATTCTAGATAGGAATGGCCACTTTTCTCATCAGTGAGACACAACACTCACCACTCACAGTTTAAAGGAAGAGAGGTCTATTTTGGCTCAAGTTTTTAGTCCATAGTTTTCCAGCTCCAAGGAGGTAGGCATGGTGGAAGGGCGTGAGCAGAGGAAGAGCTACTTGTAGCGCAGTGTTCAGGAAGCAGAGAGAGAGAGAGCATAGCCAGGGAGGGAGATAAACCCTTCTAGGTCATGTCCAGTGACCTAGACCCCCAACCCCTAACCCTAAGCCAACTGTAATGCTTCATAATCCGATCACCACCCACAAGCCCAGCTGAGAGTGTGAGGCTTGGACATCCAAACCTAACCACAATGACATGTTAATGGAATTTTCTGGTGGGGATTTTGGGAATTAAGGTTAGCAGAGGTCATTAGAGTGGAGGTTCCAGATGCCATTAGTGGCTTCATAAGGAGAGATACCGGGCTAACATGCTCACCCTGTCTCAAGATGCAAGGCCCTCTGCCGTGTACCGATGCCACAAAAGGCCCTCAGCAGATGCTGAGCAGAATGTGAGTGGCACACTCCTGGATTTCCAAGCCTGCAGAACTGTGAGCTCAGTAATTCTCCATTCATTATAAATTACCTTGTTATCAGGTATTTTACTGTAACAACAAAAAGGGATTAAGACACTGCATTGGCATTAGAAGTTACATGTCTTAGGAAGCCCCATGGTTCTGGATAAACTTACATAGTTTGTCACCCTAGTTTTACTCCCAGCTATTAATGACTGCATGGCTTTGAGGCCATCTTATCCCCTCTCTAGCTCTGTAAACTGACTTTACACTAGAAGGCTGGATCTCACACTTTATTGTGCCTGAAAATCACCTGTTGTTAAAACATGGAATGCTGACTCTACTCCCCAGGTTCCTGATCCAGCACATCTGGGGTGGAACCTGACCCACTGCGCCAGATAATCACAAAAGTCCATTTGTCTTCCAACAGCCTGTGATTCTATGACCTGTTCCCTGTGACCCTCTTATAATTTTGATAGGAAGATGAGGTTCACATACAGAAAACACTCCATTCATTCAGCCGTTTATTCATCCAACAATATTTCCTGAGCACCAATCTAGATGCTGGGGACATAGCAGTCACCAGAATCGTAAGATTGATAAACCCCTGATGGCAGAGAATTAGCAAACTTGGTTTTGCACCCTGTATTGAACTCCCTCTCCCCCCATGCCATACATGATGAAGACTCCTAACAGCCTAGAGTTGGAGGACAGCACAAGATAATGCACAAAGAAGCAGTAAGCTATGCAGACCTTGCCAATAAGCATACAGCAGCTGTCTTGGCTGAGTGTGGACTAACCCGTGTCCAAGAGGTATAGCACTTACCACTTGTGTTTGCTACCAAGCAAACATACCTAAACTCTGCATGTTAAGGTCAGTTTTATAAGTAGGATTGCATTTTTAAAAAGATTTCCTTTTGTCCCTTATGAAAAGTGGACATTTTAAGCCTTATCTGAGATTTTCAAGAAGAATATAAGAAGATTTGGATTATTTCATTCTTGTAATCAAAGTATTTTATCTTACTGCCGTGGGATTATATGGAAGAACTTACCTTTTATAAATAAGCAGACGGTCTGCATTTCTCTCATACCTAGTTCCAAGAGGGGAAGGAGGGACCTGTTTTGTGGCCTGCTGAAGAGCCAGAATATTTATTACCTAACAAGTTGAGTTCCGTAGCTAGTTGGCACGCTGCATTCAATCAAGCGCTCTGACAAACATGTCAAGGTCAACTGATAACACTAATTTTGTTGACATTTCTAATGACAGGTTTACTTGATTAGACTTTATTCTTCCCTTAAAATCCACTCACATTTTATTGCACATCCACTTAGGCACACTTTGTTGTCTCAGTTATCTACGGCCACATAACAAATCACCCTCAAATTCAGTGGCTTGCAACAAGGTCTATTTTTTCTGGCCATGATTTTGTGGGTCAGGAATTTAGGCAAGACTCACGGGGATGCCTTACCCCTCCAGAAGTACTGGTGGCCAAGCTCTTTTCTGCATTTGCTTTTAGCTGGTGGCTGGACTGGGCTGAGATCCATAATGGCTTCAGATTTTTGTTCTGGGGTTAGGATGCTGGCTGTTGGCTGAGCCACTCTATTTACTTCCACATACAGCTTCTCTTTCCTTGTGGTCTCTGCTCCTTCAGACCTCTGTATTTAAGAGGATTTGTAGTACACAGGTTTAACGCAGGGTCTTTCCGCTGAGCTATGTTCCCCACTCTTTTTATTTTTATTTTTATTTTGAGACAGAGTCTCACTAAATCATTAATTTACCCGGGCTAGTTTCGAACTTGCAATCCTTCTGCCTTAGTCTCCCAGTATTCTGGGGTTATAAGCATGCACCACCATGGCTTGTCTAAATGACTTTGTATGACAGCTCAGGGTAGGAACTGGGAAAAAGCCAAAGCTGCCAAGTTCAGAATTGGTACAGCATCCCTTCCACCGCACTATATGGATCAGAGTAAGTCACCTGGTCAATCCAAATTCAAGAGGTGAGGAGATAGAGTCTATTTCCTGATAGGAGGAAGTGCTGGCGGCTCTTCGTGGGCTATTCATCCACACACTTGGTTTTGTGCATTGGTACTAAGTGAACGCAGTAAGAAAGAGTTGTGGTTTTTTGGTGGGGTGGGAGTGGCAGGGTCTGGTGACAAGACAAAGACTTTTCTTTGATTTATAGCGTCTAATCCAAGAAGAGTGTCAGAACTGCCTCCGCCCCCAGAAATATTTGATATTTGAATGATCATCTGAAGAATGTAACTCATGGACAGGAATGACAGTGAAAACATATAATATGTGTCTCTCTCTAGGTCCAGGATAAATTTGAACTGTGTCATAAACCCCGCCATCCCTTTGGAATAAATATAACGCCATAAAATTGACAAACGCTCCTTATTACCCTGAATGTGTCTCAAAGAAAAAGAGAACTGAACAGCATGAGAGAAGTTTTACCAAAATCTCACAGGCAGCAGATGTTTAGAATGCTCTTCAGTTTAGCAGCAATAATACTAACCACATGCTTGCCTTTATTTTTGGAATTATTTTATTAAGAACTTGTGAAAATATGGAAAATGTAAAAACACACAAGCACATTAAATATATAATATACAAAGAATATGTTCTATCATACAGCAGTGAGGGGAGGCAGTTACTTGACATATGTATGTATTGTAGAGGGGATAGCCTGGTTTTTCCCTGTTTGTTGCCCAGGGAACTTGTTAAAAGGCAGATTCTGATCCAGTGGGCCGAGGTTGGGGCAGGGCTCACTTTGCTGAGGGTCTCTGAGAGACACTGACGCTGCAGTAATCAGATTTGAATCATGGGCCTATATGAAATGCAGGAGGGAGAATGCTCAACAGGTCTTCCTGCTTGCAGAGCCAGGCCCTTTCAGCAAATACTGCCTCTGTGCCTATCATGTGTGCGACAGGGAGCTGCACAACAGGAATACCAAAATCAGATGAAAACAGTCTCTGAGCTTAATAAATTGCTGGCCTAGAGGAGAAATAAACATGAAAGGGAATGGCAATGGATTGGAGCAGGTGAGGGATTGCAGTGAGTTAGCCGTGAGCAGAGGGTTTGGGATCCTGCTCAACACCTAACTCACACGAGATATGGGCAAAATCGATTGATCTCAGAGTCTCAGTAACTCATCTAAGAAATGATGATTTCAGCTAGGCGTGGTGGCACATGCCTGTAATTCCAGCAATGTGGCGGGCCGAGACAGGAGGAGGATTGCAAGTTCGAGCCTAACTTGTGCAATTTAGTGACTTAGTGAAATCCTGTCTCAAAATAAAGAGAAATAAAAAAGGCTGGGATGTAGCTCACCATGAGTGCCAGTACACAAACCAAAACAAAAAACAAAACACCTCAGTGGTATGTAATTAATAGAATCATCTTTTAATTCTCTTTTTGTTTGTTCCCCTGGTGCTGAGGATGGAACACAGAAGCCTCGAGCATGCTAGGGAAGTGCTCCATAGAATTCATATGTGATTTCACTGAAATAAAGCCATAGTATAAAATAAAGCCTATTGCTCAGAAATTACTAACAATTCTTATTTCATAAGTGCTGCTTTGAGAGGTGGGGAAAAGGTCAATATATTTGTCTTGAAAACTTTTATTAATCATAGGGAACATTTTGGCAACCTAATAGTAGGTACGGAAAAGGAGGTAATTATGCCTGTTCTTGTGATAAGCCTGGGAAGGAGGGATCATGACACACATCACAAGACATACACTCAGTATGAAATGTGAGTGATGTGGTAGGGAAGGAACTTTTGAGTATTTATAGCCAGGCATAGTGGTGTTTACCTGTTAATCCCAGCACTCTAGGAGGCTGAGGCAGAAGGATCATAAATTGGAGCCTCTTTCAGTCAACTTAGTGACTTAGGGAGACCCTGACTTAAAAAGAAAAATAAAAAAAATTAAAATGGGCTGGGTACGTAACTTAGTATAAAGGTGCTGGTTCAAACAATAGAACAATAGAAAAATGAAAAGAAAACTAATTTTGATCCTGCATGACCTTGAGATAATTATTTAATCTTAGCTTTCTCCTCTAGAAAGTAGGAACAATAACACCTGTCAAATTCAAAGTTTCTGAGGTTAGCCAGTTATGGTGGTATATGTCTGTAACCCCAGCATGTGGGAGGCTAAGGTGGGAAAATCATTTGAGCTTGGGAGTTCAAGACAGCCCGGGCAACAGAGTGAGACTCTGTCTCAAACAAAAACAAAAACAAAAAAATACTCCCCCAATTCAAAGTTTATGAGCCTCAAATGTCATAATACTTCTTTGGTGTCCACAGAGCTGGTGTCTTGTGACTTATTAACTTGTATGGCCTTGAGCATTTTTTTCTTGACTTCTACCTCAATGAAGCAAGTATATAGAGCACTTAGCAAAGTGACCAGCACATAATAAGTGCTCAACAAATGGTAGCTGTGGTTATGGTATGACATTGGTTTGAGAAAGAAAAGGCATACTACTTCATGAAGATAAGTATTATAAGTTATAATCAATATGCTGTTCTTAGTGTACCTGCAACTGTTAATTCTGAGTTGCTGGCAGTGAAGCACAATTTTTATCTTCCCCTACCCCCAATATTTCATGAGCTTCTCTAAGTGACATTTGGAAAAGCAGCAGATTGGGGGTGAGAGATAGTCTGCGGAGATATAATTAGGCCATTCAATCTTTATTATTGTCAGACCTAAGGGCTGCCTCTTACACTGAGCGTCGCTCCAGAATCTCAGGATTTTGAAATGCTCATAGCTTGCGGTGATTTTTTTGCTTTATCCTTCCAGTGAAGCAATTAAAACTGCAAATTCACATGGCAAAGACGAGTAAATAGGTTCTAGTTTGCTTTAGGCCATAGTTTCCACAGCTTTTGGCCCCGGTAGATGCTCTTAGAGGTGGGCTGAGCCGCAGGTATCCGCCACTCTTGGTGCAAAGCCCCAGCTGCTGTAGGTAGGTGCTGTGAGCGTGTCCAGTGTCCCAGAAGCCAGGGAGTGCACAAAAACCACATCTCTATCCACCACCATCACCAGCAAAGGAAAATGTTGCAGTGGGGACAAGGCCATCTCCAAGCTCTGCCTTCTTATATCCCATCCCTGCGCTCATTAGCTTCCTCTTCTATCTTCTCCCCTAACCCATCTGGCTGCCAAGCTTACCGTGAGGAAGGAGTTAATGAGTACACAGTTTTATTTTCCTTGGAAGAGGGATACAAGACAGGCTCAGAGCAGGGCTGTCATCACCCTGCAAGTCTTCAGGGGTTTTACAGGTAATTATTAACCCTTTGCAGCATTCCTGGGAAAGAAACCTCTGTGGTGAAAAAACTTACTAAGATTTTCCATCTCTAGGAGATACATGGATTCTCAGTTTTTCAGAATTAAACAATTCGGTAATAATTTTAAAATAAACTTTAGATGCAGTATAGCTGGACACAGTTCGTAATGCCTCTGTGTCCTTTATCAAAGCAGATCCTTTCTTAGCTTTCTTAGCACCCAGACCAGAAGGTACCATTATTCTGGCTTCCTACTTGAGAAAACTGAGGCTTAAAGAAATGAAATGATGAGACAATAGTTTTTATGGTAATAATAAGGCCCAGTAGGAACCTAAGTGTTCTGCAGACCGCCCTGGTTCTTTCTTTTTTCTTCTTCTTTTGTGGTGCCAACCTAAGGCCAGACCTCTCCCACCCCTGGTGCTCTTATAATGTACTAAACATAATGTAGAATCTCTTCCAACACTAAGAAAGCACCTGTGAATCCCCGCAGTCTTTAAAAAGCATCAATAATCTCCAGCTAGAACTCTAGCAAACTGTTACAATTTATTTCCCCAGACGTCATCTTTTACAAAAACCCTCTATGATCAACCTGCTTTCTTCTGATGTTTGCTTCTCTCTCCAGTTCTTGGTGATCTGGGCTTTCTCTCTCTAGTGGTGGGTTTGGATGATTAACTGCTGGAGCATCTGTGTTTATGAGAGATCTGCAGTGATTCTCAAGTGGAGATTTGATTCCATGCACCCCTCCCCATATTTGGTCTCTGGTAGATTAAAACAAACAGGAAAATCTAAAATGCCTGGATGACCCATTCAAGGAATAAGTCGCTAAACATATAAACACGGCTGTGGAGGAAATGAGGATCTAGAATAACCAAATCAACTTTTGCTCTGTGCCTAAAGGACCAAGATTTGGTTTATAAGAGGGGCATAATGGCCCTGACACACTGGTTTTGGCATTGTCTTCTCCCTGATTTTCGACTGTGGCCACAGATTATTCTCCCCTGAGCCGTATATCATGGCTCTCCAAGCCTACATGTTCACTGCAATCACACGCAGGTTGCTAGTATGTGGGCAAATTTCCATACATGGTATGAGGAGCAGACATGACTTCATGCTTTGCTGTAGACAGAGGAACTGCCAAGGCTCAGGGGCCCTGTCCCCCCAAGTGTTCCTCAGTTTGGAATCCTTTTCTCTTGCTGTGTGGTAACCAGCCCACAGGGGATGCTTTAGGTTTGTGGGCAGATAACCTTGCATATCCTCAAATCTTATTCTCTAGAACTCTATGATCCCCAAAGAGCATCTCACAGGTATAAGCATCAGTATTTAAAAAACAGTTTATAATATTCATTAACGGGACCAACCTGAAAGAAAAGGTTAGTTCAGCATTCCAAGGAGTTTAATCCTTTCAATTTATTTTTGTTGCACATGCTATTTTATTTTGGGGGTGGAGAATGATCCAACAGTTCTGTTCAGAAAATGGTCATGAGTATTCTATGTTAAATTATTCTTTTGGGTTCTTTGGTTTTGAAGAACAAAAACAGTGACAAGGAGGGCTTCATCAATGTGGGTCCTTTACATACCATTCCTCCAGCTTATCACCTTTTTCATGAAAAGGTGAGCATCCGAAGAGACGTAGGTTTACGCTTCTGTGGATTATAAGTGGAACGTAAGACACAGTTCAAGGACTTGGTACGACAGGTCAGGTACATTTTTCCGATAATGTTTCTTGGGAATCTTATCTGAACTGATTTACACATGCTGGCGCACTCCTGTGGGCATCCCTACTGAGCTCATGCAAAAAAAAAAAAAGTGAAAATGAGATGAAATGTCACTCTCCGGCAGCGTTATGAATCAGAAGAGAGGAAAGGGGGTAAAAGCCGGTGAAGAAAGGGTGAGAAGGAAGACAGCTACGAAACTCAGGCCCAGTTTTGGTCAAAGGCAGGAGGTGATTCACCTTAAGGCTCAGAGGAAGCTGAATGCGAACGGTAAAAGCAAACACGCACCACATTCAGTACAGTCTTAATTAAAGCACACCCCTTGGAAAGCGTCAAAGAGGGAACAAAACCCTTTTTTATTGTTGTTTTTGCTTTTGCTTCCTGAAGAACATTTCCTCCTTTCTGTTTTCATAAAACACAAGTCAGACTTAATAAACTGGAGCAAATATTTTTCAACAGACTTGACCTGCTTAATTTTCCTGACAATGTGTACAGTTAGAAAGCTGCACGCTCTTGGGAAGGGGCATGAGGCACCCGGCAAGCAAGCCGAAAGTTGCCACGGGACCGCTGCACACCACAGGGCTAATCTTTTCCTTTCTTCCTTCCTTCCTTCCTTCCTTCCTTTCCTTTTCCTTCTGTCCTTCCTTTCCTTTCTTTCCTTCCTTCTTTTTCTTTTCTTTTTTCTCTTTCTTTCCATCTTTTTTTCCCTCTCCCTCTCTCTTCCTTCCTTTTTTTTTTTTTTTTTACAAAGGTGTGTGTGTGCACGTTTTCAGTGCAGTTCTTAGAAATGATATCACACTAATACAAATTATACCAGCAGGATCTGTAAGAGCCCAAGTTAAAAGTTTCATTACTGTTCTTTTTACTCGGAGGTTCAGGTTCTGCAGTACAGGTTGATTTTGGTAATCAAGGGTATATTGCTGCATTTAAGATATCAAAAACAAGTCAGCAGCAGAAAACGAGTTCCAGGCTGCGCCGGGAGGAAGGGAGCCACCCCTAACAAAATAATTAAAGGGCACACGTGTGCCGTTTTAGATTTGTCTGTGTTCCTGGAAGGCACCTGGAAAATGGGTGCGTGTTTGCTTTTACCGTTCGCGATCTTGTTTGCAGCCTGGGGAGGGGGGATAGAAAGCTTGGGGCCGAACAGTTCCAGAGAGGCTTCCCTTCCTAACCCACTCCTCTCCTCCTTCGGCCTGGGGGGGCTTATCTTTACTCCGCTTTGTAAGCCATGTTCTCCCTCTCTATTAACCACCTGTATTCTCCTCCTAGAGGCGGGGGACGGGGGTTTGAGCACCCACAGACCAGCCAGCTGCTATGAAGGCTGAGGCATGAGGCTCACTAGATCTCAACAGGCGTTCGAATCCAGCCTAGGGGACACTGCAAGAAACCAGTCTCTTTACAAAAGAAAAAGAAAGAAAGAAAGAAAAAAGGAAAAGCTTGAGGCGGGGTCCCGCCCTCCCTTTCTCCTCCTAGTCCCCGGCCCTTCACACCTTGGGTGGGAAAGGGGTGTGGGGGCGGGGCGGCGGCGGGGCTGCGGGGGCAGGCTCATGGCAAACGATCCACTAACCTTCCGCTGTGGGCTCGGGCAGCCAATGAGCAAAGTGGGAGGGCGGGGCACACCGCTGTTGCAAAGCCTCCAACGTGGGCCAGCGGGCGGCCAAGGGGGTGTGTGAGGGCGCGCGGCCGGGGGCGGGGCCTGGGGGACCAGCCGGGGCTAGACCGAGGGGAGGCGAGGGAGAGCTGCTGATTGTTCCGCTGCGAGGTCCGCGGGCTCTCGTCGCGCTGAAACGCCGCGCGAGCCCCGCGCTCTGCTAGCCACGGCACGGGGACAGCGAGGTGCGCGGGCCGGAGGTCCAACTCGAGTCTCCAGCTGTGCGGTGCGTGCGCTGAGGAAGATGCCCGCGGACGCCGAGCTCCGGCTGCGAAGCTGAGCGCTTCTCGTGGCGGCGGCGGCGGCGGCGGCGGCGGCGGCGCTTGACGTGAGCCGGAGCCCCGCAGCGGACCGGAGCGCGGCGGGAGGGCGAGGAGTGCGGCCCGGCGCCTCTGCCCAGGTCCGCGGAGTTCGCGGCGAGCGCGGGCGGCCCGGCCCGTATGGGCCAGGGGTTCGCGGCCTCTGGCTGGCGCTTGGCGGCGATCGGGAGCCCCCGGCCGTGGAAGGAGCTGGTGCGGGCGGCCATGCCCCGGCGCGCAGCCTAGCGCGGTGCGGAGACCGGGGCGCGCCCGGGACCTCGCAGATCCCGCGCCGGACTTCGCGGCGCGCTCCAGACAAGATGGCGCGGCCGGCCGGGGGAGCGCCGGGGGCCCAGCGCCGCACGCCCTGCCTGCTCTTGCTCTGGCTGCTGCTGCTCGGGACCGCGACGGAGACCGCCGAGCCGGGCACGCGGGCCCCCTGCGCGGCCGCCTGCACTTGCGCCGGGGACGCGCTGGACTGCGGCGGGCGTGGGCTCACCGCTGTGCCCGGGGACCTGCCCGCCTGGACGCGGAGCCTGTGAGTGTCGCCCTGCCTGCGCTGTCACCGGGCGTAGGGGTGTGCGGCGGGTTCTGCGTGTGGAGTTGCGTGGAGGTGGCGGAGGGGCCGCGAGTCCCTCGTGGCGGTCGGAGTGAGCGGCGTGTGTCCTAAGGTTTGGAGTGGGCTGTGTCAGGTGGCGAGTGCGAGCGAGCGGCTGTGCCCCCGGGGCACGGGCGAGGGGTCGTGGGGCTTAAGCGTGAGTGGGTTTGCCTGGTGGGGCTTTGGAGGCCAAGAGTGTGGGTCGTTGGGGCGTGGAGGCGGGCGGTCCTAGGTAGTGAAAATTTGGAGGCGAGAATGTGTCTGTGGCGAGGGTGATGGGGTCTTAGTGGAGCGTGGTAGTGAGCGTGTGTGTGTGTGTGTGTGTGTAAGGTGGAAACATCTGGAGCGCAGTGGTGGGGATTCCGTGTGTGGGGTGTGTGGGTCTGTGTTTCTCCATTCCTGTCCTGTAATTCAGCTTTTGGGTGTCTGAGCTTCTCCGTCCTCCAGGGGGTTATGAATGAAGGTGACTCTTGGCTCCGGTGTTCACTTACATTATTTGTTAGTGTTTGTAGCTGGATCTCGATCCCAAGGACCATGGTGGCCTGACGTGGCTCCGGCCCTGGAAAGCCTCTTTCCCCAGAGGACCTACACGTTAGGGGGCTTTGATAACTTTTTGGAGACTTGTGAGTGCGTTTAGGAGTCTGTTCTTTCCAGCCTGGTCAGCGTATAGAGAACTGTTCAGACCCTTCCTGTCTGTTGCCTCGGGCCTTTTGGGGCTTCGCGCTACAGTGGGGTGGGGCCACCCTCGAGTTTCTCCTCCATAAATGGTGCAAATTAGTTTTGGAGTAGTGCTGACTCCAGAGATGGTGGCCGGGGCTTGGAGGACTTTAGCAATTTGTTTACCCCAGAGAGGTGCTTTCCTGTGCTATCAGGGTCGTGTTGTGCTTGGAGTTAGTGGGACGCTTCTCATGGGAGTTTTGGCAGGAAAAAAAAAAAGACATCAGATTTCTGAAAACGTGTTGGAATGGAGTAGCCTTCATTTTACTTCTAACAAAATCTGGTCCATGAGTCAAACCCTGTGCAGTTATCTGTAATTACCATCTCTGTGTAACTGTTGGTGCCTTCTACAAAAGACTGCGGAGGGTAGTCTCTCCTCAGTGGAACAGCTGGGCATCTTCCCTAGAACACAGAAAAGGCGCCCTAACCTCAGGCATGACATTTGCTGTTTTTTTTAAAAAACAAAAAACTAGTGACACAAGTTTTAACCAGCACCTGTGGTTTGATTTCAGAAAATATGGTCGCAGTATCTGACCGCTGGGAGCAGAAGAAAAGTAATTCCTTTCAAATTCGAAGATCCTGTGCCTTCCAAAATGGGGCTTTAACTTGGCCCTAGGAGCAAGTACCAGGAGTTCTGGAGCTGGCCAGGACCCTTTAGCTGTGGTTCGGCTTTCTCTTCAATGTCTGCTTCCTCTGTGAAATTTACTGACCTAGGGAAAATCAGTGGTCATAGGGTGGGTTTTAACACAGGCGGTGACTATGCGAAGTACTTGGAGATAATCATACCCTTCCGGTGTATTTTATTTAGTTGAGGCAGTCTGTGGAATTGAGTTTTCCTTTATGTAACTTTTTTTTTAATCACGTGGGCAGAATCAGAATAACTTCTCAAGTGTTCACCTGTTGGAAGAGTGACTTGCAGTGCCATGTGTCAGCGGCATTGTGGGGGAGGCACGTAGTGCCTGTTCTCTCCCAGAGGCCAGTGACTTCCGGGAGAGGACAGAGTGTCCTCTTATTTGCACTTTCCTGTGGTCACAAGACCCACTTTGCCTTGCCGGTTTTTTTCAGAGCGGGACATACTGGTCATTTTTTTAGGCTTTCTTTTGCCTAGAATTGATGTTTCACACAGCATAAATACCTTTAAAATTGTAGTCTTTTCTGTTTTACTCACATATTTGATGATCAATAAATACCAAACTGGGTATTTTGAGCTTTAGGAGAGTTGATTATACTCATTATGTTGTTAACTGATTAGATTTTAAGATTCCGGTGTTGTGATTTCTGATTAGTATGTGTCAACACCGTACAGTACAAAATGAGTATCCATTGAAAAAATATTTGTGGCTATTACATTTCTTCTTTTGTATTTTCTTTTTTTATTTTATAAACCAGGGTCTTTCTCTATAGTCCAGGTTGTCCTTCTGATTAAAGAAATTTCAAGCGAATGTGTTCTTCCCCCAAATCTTCAGATATCTCTATTTAAGCCACTATTCGTACTCTGAAATTTCTAGAACAATATTTATATGGCTTATATTCTTGGTAGGATTCAGAAAGACGTGAGTGAAGAAAGTCTCTGTGTATAACACAATGAAATATCTTGTAATTTCACTGAGTTGACACCTTCTTAGTCCATTGTGTTTAGAAAATGTTTTGAGCCCGTTTACAAGCCCATGAACTAGATTTACTGCAGCCAGTTCAAACAGTCTCCGGCCGTGGGCTTGGGATAGCTGAGATGGCAGGGACCTGTGGCCGTGTGGGACTTTTCTTCCCT
Source organism: Dinomys branickii (assembly GCA_004027595.1). Lineage (NCBI taxonomy): Eukaryota > Metazoa > Chordata > Mammalia > Rodentia > Dinomyidae > Dinomys > Dinomys branickii. The sequence continues at coordinate 76,249 of PVLD010001786.1, read as the reverse complement.
CTTTGTAAACAGTGCATCTAATTTTGGAGTTGCCCCTGTGCCTAGCATAAGTGAAGTAAAACTTTTAAATAGAGAATGCTAACATAGTGTGAGAGTAAAAACGGGATGGACTATAGAGAAAGACCCTGGTAAAATGGGTTCCTTCAAAGGGCCTGAGGACAACTTACTCAGCGTAGTAACTTGTAGTAGAGGAGCTCTAACGGCGGCTTCCATCGCATTACGTAGGTGAGATTGGCATGGTCCAGCCGGCACATTCATAAATAGTACCAAGCACTGCCAAGCCTTATTCCAGCTTCCCAGGACCTTAGAAGAAATTTAACTTCTTAGTACTCAGTTGCTTGCTGTTTTTGAAATTATTTTTGAGAGCATGGCTTCAGAAGCTATTTAGAAAGTACTAAATACACTTTGTCTTAGACTTACCTGTGGTTATAAATTTGAATGCAGTATTTAGTCACAAAACTTCACTGGCTTATTAAAGGTTCCGAGAGCTAAGTGCTGGTCTGTGGAATTGTTAAGTGAAACCAGGCTGGTCCTAGAGGAAGAACAAACCCACAGTGCTTGTTCTCCATGGAGGGAGGGTAACCAGGAATCAAGAGCAAGGGCATATATAAAAGAACACCAAATGTGGTCATCCTGGGATACATTAAAGTGAGTTTATTGATCTAGGTCTCTTCATATTACATATTTGCACCACCAAATCTGTGGCTAACCTAACCTTGAATGTTTTGGCACAGAAGTGGTGGTTATGGTTACATTAGAAAATATACAAACCAAGGTTACCTAGTTGTGAAGCAAAGAGGGCCTTTGTCTTTTAAATTTTACAGCTGTGCTTCAGGACCCAGGTGTGTAGGGTGTTGTGATTAAGGATTTGGCAAATACTTTCATCCTGTTTATGCAAATGAGATGATCAACTCCTTCCAGAACCTAAACTTTTTTTTAAACAAAGTACATAGATGGTCTTAGATACTTCCTTATACCTCTGTCTCCATAGCATAAGAGCTCCAGAAGAGCTCAACAGACCTTGAACATCCCCTGATTTGGAGTTCTTTGGAGTAGGGTATGATTTATTTATTGAGCTGAGCTGGGAATGGAATTCATAGCCTTGTCAGGTGTTCTACTGATCTACGTCCCTAGGCCCTTAGGGGAGTGTTTTAAGCAGGGTCCTGGCCAAAAAAATTCTAAAAGGTTCAAGTGCTCTCAAGGTTCTAGAGAACTTAGCTTGAGCTCAGAATCCTTTTCTGTGTAGCAAGTGGTGAAGCCTGGCCTCACTTGCCTCTTGATGGTGGAGAACCTGTTTCTTGCTAGTCCTCTGACATCTTTTTTGAGTAAGGGGAGGTTTCTCACAAATAATATTGGCTTCCTTGAGAGAAAGGCATATTGTTTAAGTAGCACTGATAAGAATTTATGGCATAAAGCCTCATTTTTGAATACTACCAAATTAGGAAGTGTCAAGAACCCTCTCCTCAGGGACTGGTATGAATTCATTCTGAATTTATATTGAGGGATAATATCCCTCTTGACTGTAGTATGTCAGAGCTTTCCCATCCCTTTTTCAAGGGATTTTCTTTTTAAAGAAAGTGTTCATCTCTGTCCATACTTACATTTGTTTACTAGAGATCACGGACTTTGGACTTGTGAGGGTGTTAGCAATAAATGTGGGGAGCATCTTCAGGAAGATGGGGAAATTGCAGTGTAGTGTAGCGAGAGCTGGTAGACACCCCTAGGTCTCTGTTGCATGGCTCTCTCTCCAGGTTTCATCACTGTGCCTGGGTTCCCTGTATAGCTTCCCTGACTGGTGTAGACGGCCTCTAGCTGACCTTTGTTGCCATCAGACACCATGCTCACAATGAAAGGGCCTCTCCCTTCCTGCAGAGGTGTCTCCTTGGTGCAAAGCCTTTTCAGCATCCTTTCTTTCAGCGTGGATGGGAATGCCCGAGAGTGCACTAGGGTTTGTGTATCTTAACAGTGCACCTGGCATAGTGCTGCGCACCTGCTAAAGCCCCCAAGGAACAGCTGGAGATAGGAAGACTTAACAGAGGCTGTCTAAAATAGACTTTGCTTATTTCAAAGGTGATGTCCACAGGAGAGGGAAATCTAGAGGAGGATTCATTGAACTGAAAGTTGCTGTGAGCAATAAGGAATGTTGGTTATACCAGGGTCTGTTTTTCCCCTTCTTTTCCTCATTTGCTTAAAACATAAAAGAGATTCCTCTGACTTACCCCATAGGTTGAAAAACTTTAAATTTCATGAGCAAGCCTAACTTTCAACTCCCTTTGAATGAGCATGGTGACATTTACTCACTGGGGACCTTCCCCCTCCTCAGCGACTGCAATTTGAAACCCCGGGGGTCTTTTAAAAGCTAACAGGACTCTGGACTGTGTTAATATTCAGAGCTGTTTGCAATGGATGCAGTTTCAGAGGCTGAAGGCATTGTCTTTAGACAGGAGGGAAAAAGGGTGGAGGCAAAAAATTCCCAGACAAATGAGGGGAAATATCTAAAAAAAACCTCACATGTTCTCCTGTCTGTGGGAAACTTAGAGACCATTAGGTTTTTTATTTGTTTGCTTTAAATGACATAAGCATGATACTGAGCCAGTGGGGTCCGTCCCGTCTAGATTATGACTTAAGACAGTGTGTGTCAGTAATGTGGTTATCTTCTGCTTTTGTTTCAAGTTAAGTTCTAGAATTCAGTGTGAAACAAGATTTGTTTCTATCCCCTCTGCAAAAAAAAAAAAAAAAGTACTTTGAAGACCAGAGGTTAAACTTTTTACAATAGTTTGACCTCTAGAACTTGCTTTTATTTTTTGCCCAAGGAATTTATGTAGCTGTAGAGTTTAGGATGGTAGACCAGACTGACAAATTAATTGACCAGTTATATAACTGGAGTTTACTAATTTTCTGCTGAAGAATTTGATGCATGGCCATTTTTATTAGGCAAAATGAATGGATCAGTAAAGGTTGCAGAAAGAAAAGAAAACTAGAGTTTTTCTCTGTTCAAGTTAAAAATGAATGTGTTAATAAAGATTGCAGAACAAAAGAAAATAAGTTTTTCTCTATTCAAATTGAAAGTTGCCAACTTGTGTCCTCTGCAGGGGTGTGGTGGATTAGCTAGTGATCACTTGTAACACCCAGCTGAACTGAAACAGTGTGCTGCTGGGTGTGGAAGACCCATCTGATTGTTGCCAACAGCATAAAAGGGGAACTGGGGGGAAGATGTGCTGTTGATTTTCCTGCAGAAGCTTGTCATGCTGGTTTTCCTGATACGAACTTAGCTGTTTCTTATTGTCGAAGGAGCTCAGGACCTTGCTGTTTCTGAGGATGGCTGTGATACCTTTTTGGGGATCATCACTTCCTAGCTCCAGTGCAGATCCCTCAGGCTGCTGGCACAGATTCTTGATTCTAGCACAGAGTTTTTAGCTTTTACCGCTGACCTTTGGGCCTTCCCAATGTAGATCCTCCGTACCGACATTCACAAGACGTTGCCGTGGCTCTAGGCCTCCTACTGGACCCACATTGGACATTGCCATGGACTCTAGGTCTTCAGCTGGACTTGTACAGGACATTGGGGTAGAACCCAAGCCCTTAGCTGGATTCTTTGGACTGTAGTGTGTGGATGGATCTCCAGTGCCGTAATGGTTGATATAGTATGTCAACTTGAAGTTTAAGCCACCCAGCAAGGGCACAGGGTCCTCACTATGCAAACATCCTCATCCTGTGCAAGAGGCGGGTAGGAAGATGGTGTGAGTGCTGCACCCACCCTAGAGGGGGTTAGCCTCTTTCCTTTGTTTTGGGTGTCAAGTATTTTGTCTCAGCAAGGAGAGAAAAGTAAGACACGTACTCTTTTGCATTTGACTCTTTGAGTGAATATTATATATAAATTATATGTCCTGCATTAAATCTTTTCCCTTGTAAACCCTGACTACAATAAGGGGTATGCTTGTGAATTTTTATGCTTCATATGTTTCTGTGCTACTATATATTCTATAACTTAATAGTTTATGTGGGTGTTTTGTTTTATTTTGAGGTGGTTCTCACTATATAGCTCAGGCTGGCCTTAAACTCAGTCTGTGGCCTAGGCTGGACTTGAACTTATGGAGATCTTCCTGCTTCAGCCTCCTGTATGCCGGCATTACATGTGTGTGTCACCATGCCTGACTATCGAAGCACTTTATGTATAGTCTTCTGAAGCATAGTCATACACTTAATTTGCCTGTAAAAATCATTATATTTTGTAAGTAGTTTCTCCATTTTCCTGAGTCTTTATATTTGTTTCCTGCTTTGAGATTTTCATACCCTCTGAATAGGCAGTTGCTCCTCATTTATCCCCTGGGGTCTGATTTGATGACTGACTGGGGGAAAGGATGGATGAAGGTGATACTTTCTTCACATTTACACTGGGAGGTATGTTGTGTGAGGTCTGTTGCTGTCTTGATCCTGTGGAGTCATCCCTAGCCCGTGGGCACTGCTAGAAAGTAGTGGTGGAGATTGAAAGTTACTTTTAAGGTCCATTCCTGGGATTTCCACTCTTCAGCTATATTTGTGCTTTGGTCCAGACCCTTTTCTTTCATTTCTAAAAAGGAGATTATAAAATTCGGTGTTACAGCTACCATAACAGCAGGATTAGGTGATGTGTGTAGCATAGTTCCTTAATGTGGATTGATCCGATTGGTGATTTAAGAGCATAATTTGAAAGTTTAAGCCTCTATTTCATATTTTGCATCTTTTCTCACATGCATTCTCTCCAGTTCAGATTTCCTTGCAACAAAGGCTTTCTTGGGAAAAATTTACTTTTTTCATTTGAGTCTTTTGGGGTGGGAGGACATCAGGGTTTATAACTCACACTGCATTGCGCATACTTACAAGTGCCCTTAGAAATCTCAGATGAACAGGCAAGAAGCTATAAACAGTTGCAGCAAATTGTATAATTAGCAAAACTTTTTGAGGTAGTTTTAAATCTGTTCCAGTTGTACAAATACTTCTACCTTCTTAGGATTATTCTTTTAGGTAAAGGGATGTGAAAAGACAGAGAAGTGAGAAGTCCTTAATCATTTTATCTTATTATTTCCCAGGGTTTCATTGAAACTGAGCCTTACCAAGATGTACCAAGTTCTCTCTATCAATAGCTTGGAAAAATGCAGGTGTGTTATTCCAAATGAGATTAAGTTACAGACTTTAGGGCCTCAGAATCCTCACTGTACCAACTTCTCTCTGGAAAGAGTTGAGGAAGGAGGGGGCAGAAGTGGAGATGACTGCTGGGTTGTATGTGGAAAACATGTTTTGTTTGTTTGGGCTGTTTACAATCTTCTGGTAACTTTGTGGGGGACAGGCTGTGAACACAGGGTCATCTGAGGAATCTGGCAAGGGAGCCATCTGAAAAACCGTTTACTATGTGTTTGCTATTGCTTCTTGTGCACCTGTACCTGTGTTCTTTTCCCAGTGAATGGCCATGATTCACAGCCTTGCCCACATGAACAATGATGATGTTTGCGTCTTTATTACTATTTAATCTAGCATAACCAGTAGGGCCCATTGTGTGAACAACCAATCCGTTCATCTCTGCAAACCCTAATGCATCTTGATTTCCTTATGAACCAGGATGCAGGTTCCAATCACTGCTTGTTCAGTTTGTTTTGGCAAAAGACAGCATTGTGAGGGTTTTAAGAAAGCACGGTCTGTCTTTTAAGTACTTAGCATTCATTATTCAAAGTTTAAAAACTTTTGTGGTCCACAGATTTCTAATCTTTTACGATCTGCAGAAAATACATGAAATGAATGAGGCTGTTCCACAAGCAGAATTAGCTGCATTGAGAAACAGGATAGAGATACGGAAGGTTTTTATTTTTAAAAGCCAACTTAAAAAGTGAGAAACAAAAGTCCTCACAGCTTTATTTTGTAAAACTCCTTTATGTAGCGTTTAACAAATGTCACCTCCCCCCAACCTGCTGTCCTTTGCCCTTTTCACTAATTTGTAATTTGCCGTTCAAATAATTTACTGCTTATCTTGGCCAGAGCACACATTGTGCTTGATAAATTCTTTCTCCTGGATTACCTACTTGATGATATAGCCTGTTAGATACAATGAGAAGGCTCAAGCACTTCTGAACTGGGGGGTAGATAATCATGGTTTAGGTCCAAATCTTGTAGTTGTAAGTGCCCTTTCTTTGAAAGTCTTTGTATCACAAGTATTAGCACTTGGGGCTAGATAACAAGAGATTGACAGGCTGGGCTCTCCTTAGTGAAAGTGCACTGGGAAGAAACCTGTTGCCGATACAGCGTCTTCTTGTGAAATCATCTGAAAGGTAAAATTTTTAAAAAAATTTGAATTAAGAGAACATTTGATATGCAGCCAGGTGTTTAAAATAAACTAATTCTGTTTGATCTTGGGTGTATTTTGTTACTATAGAGGGAGGTAAGCATCTACATAAGTGGACAGAATAATGTAATAATGTAATGTCTAAGTATCTGTCACCAGCTTTGACAGCTGTTAACTTGTGGCTTGGCTTATTGGTCTGTGCCCCAATACCACAGAACTTTCTTCTCCCCTTCATATTTTTTTAAGAAGTAAATCCAGAGCATATCATTTCATCTGGAAGACTTTTAAAAAATAGCTTTGTTGGGTTCTAATTCACATACCATACTATTACTAAAGGATGATTTGAAGAAACACAAGTTTGAACAACTTCTGAAAAAATTGACAGTTACTGTGTTTTTCCCAAGGGAACTTCGGTAGGCTGTGTATTTACAGAATGTTTATTGGGCATGTATATAATCTAGTATATATGTTCTCAGAATACAAGGCTCTTTTCTTTCCTTCCTTCTTTTCTTTTCACAGGGTGGGAGGTGCTCAGAAAGTGCTTTTGTCCTGGATTCTTTTTGTTGTTGTGTGTGTCATGGATTCTTTATCCTGAATGTGCAACTTTGATTAGCTTTCTTCTCTTTCCACAGAGCCCATAATTGAGACTTTCCTACCAAGCTGTTAATTGTTGATTGGAATCCATTAGTGAACAAATGTAATTGTGGATCATTTAAAAATATTTCAGATATTATTGTTTAATCGAGGGATAATTAATTAGCTGTTGGTTGTAGTTAAGTCTGTGAGTCTGAATTAACTGTTGTTTACTTTCCAGGGTCTGACCCTCCAGCTGTGGCTACTTGAGTTTCCTTCAAATAGAGTTAGAGGCACTCTGTAAGAAAATCCTCAGAAAACAAAAAGCCAGGTTCCTAAGAACCTTCCATGCTTGATTTAATCATCATACAGATTTGAAAATGCTATCTCTGAGTAGCTACTGGTTTAGTTTGTTTTGGTTTTGTGGAAGTCCATAGTTTAATTTCTCTAGTCTGTTGTTGACTAAGAAAGGACTCTTTAGAATAGATTTAATGCTGGCAGTAGTGTAGGAATTTGAATGGGAGTTACAAGGCCTGAGTTTCATTCAGTTTCGTGACTTCCACAGTCTGTCTCTGAAATTCTAATTCCAGGTAGATTATAAAATGTTCAGTGATTTGGAACCTATCCACATGGTCAGTTTAAACTCAGGAATCTTTTAAGCTTAATTAAGTAAATATATGATATTTGATTAGATACTATTTATAGGGGGTTCTCTGTTTGAAAAAATACAAACACACAGGAATGAGTTAAAGAAAAAAATTATGGGCAGGAAAACTTAGAATTGAGAGATTCTGACTATGATTTAAGTTCTATTCTGCAAATCGCAAGAATTTTTTTGGTCTGATTTCAGCAGTGTATCTTGATTCAGCATCGTGCATCCTGCCTACTTCTTACTTTTCTTTTCTTTTCCTTTTTTTTTTTTTTTTTGGTCTTTTTGAGACAAGGTTTCACTATGCAGTTCAGGTTGACCTCGGACTCACTTTGTAGTCCAGGCTGCCCTCAAGCTCTTGGCAATCCTCTTTCCTCTGCCTCTGGAGTGCTGGGATTATAGGCATGTGCCACTATGCCTGGCTACGTTTTACTTTTTCTTCTTTCCTGTGTGTGTGTGTGTGTGTGTGTGTGTATGCGTATGTATATTTATTTACTTTAGTAACATGCATATCCTAGTTTTCACTGTCGCTTTTAACTAAGACAATTTTGTGTGGATGTGTATGATTTTCTTTCTCTACCTGGACTTGTATGAGTTTCTGGCACACAAACTGCCAGTGGTTGCAAAACTTTGTAAACAGCCAGAAGAACTCATTGCTTCCAGGAAGTAGGTTGTTGATGCAACCAAATGATGGATGCAGAAGCTGCTGCTCAAGTGGGCTGGGATTTTCTCCACAGGAGGAGGGCCGGAGGTCCAGAGTGCATACTACAAGAAATATTTTGTAGCAATCAAGGGCTGCCCCCTCTGAAATTTCTCTGTTTTCTCATTTTTAGTGTCTGTCTAGGGCCCTTGGCTGTGGATGGTTCAGCATAGTCCGGGGCTGTGCTTTGCCAAAGAGAAAAATTAGGAACTCTGATATGGAGACTTTTTCCCCTACTAGTCCATTTAAAATAGTATTTCGAATGTTTAACTTTTATTCAATTCTGAGCTGTCCGAAAACAAAGACTGACCAACCTCAAATACAGTGTGACTTACTTAGGGTCTAGGGAAATGTGTTGGATGTGAAATCTTGGTGTTTAATACATCTTTTTGGGCCGAAAGGACCTCACATTTTTGGTGAGCTTCTCAAAGGAGTTCCTGACTACAGAGGGACAGAAACTATTGACCTAAAGGGAAAAATTAATTTTCTAGAGCTGTGAAGGAAAGATTATGGTGGAATGGGAAAAATTCATGGCTAAGTCTTGGGGACCTTGCAGTTTTGTTCCAGCTCTGCTGCTGATTAGAAGTATGACCTTAGGCTGTCAGTTAATTTCCTATATGTGAAGGGATATATGATTTCTAAGTCTTCTTGCTTGCAGGTCTATAATTCTATCCTAATTGAAGCCAAGAGGGAATTAATTTACTATTCATTGGATGGTAACATTTAGTAAATAGATTATGTCCAGGATATTTAGGGTATTGAGAAGTATTTTTTGCATATTTGGTGCTTCTGACTGGAATCTTCAGATGTACCATAGCAGCAAAGAGAAAAAGTGTGCCTGGGGAAGCCTCAGCGAGGGACTTTTTATGGACCTGCTGGTACTGCTGAAGAGAAGTGAATAGTGTGTGAAAGAGCATTCCTAGTCTGAAAATCAGAAATCCAAAATGTTTCAGATTCTAAAATTTTTAGAGGGTTAACATGACACTACATGTGGAAAATTCATACTGGGAAAGTTTGTTTTCATGCACAAAACTGTATGAAATCACCTTCAGGCCATGCGTGTAAGGCATATATGAATCATAAATGAATTTCATGTTTAGACTTGGGTCCCATTCCCATGCACAGATTCCAAAATTTGAAGAAATCTGAAACCTAGAACACTTCAGGCTCCAAGCTGTTCAGATAAAGGAGCCTTAGCTTTTCCTCTTTTCTTCCTCTGCCCCCACTCCCAAAACTGGAAGAAAACTATGAAAGCTGGAAACTTTACATCTTTGATTTAACTTTTTAAGACTATAGATTTAAAGATAGGCTCAGTGGCTCAAGCCTGTCATCCCAGCTACTCCAGAGACTGAAGCAGGAGAATTGCAAGTTTGAGGCCAGTGTGAGCAACTTAGTGAGACTATGTCTCAGAAGCATAAAACCAGGAAAACTTAGATTTTATAAAAGGAGGGCCAAGGATGTAGCTCAGTGGCACAGTACCTGCATGGCCACTACTGAGTTTGATTCCTGGTACCACAAAAAAAAAAAAAAAAAAGGAAAGCAAATTAAAGGTATGTTTTTCTTAAGGGTCATTTCTTAGGGCCACTGAGGCAGTGTCTCTAAAGGAGGCCTTCAGTGAGTAATTGAAGTTATAGGTGATGCTGATGAACTGCACAAAGACTGGATCAGCAGCCTTTAACAAGTTAGTGATGACAGCCACAAGAAGGGCGCTGTCCATGCCCCATTGTCCTTTCTTAGCTGGCTGGCCACTGGCTACAAGCAGATGACATGACACGTTTCAGAATAGAGCTCAGCCCCTTTCCTAGGGAAGCTTTCCATGTGCACCTTCCAGCTCAGTAGCTTGGGAGATGCAGCCCAGTGGCGTCTTTCTCCAGTTTTGTTTGTTTTCTCTGTGTGTTGTTTTGTTTGTGCTGTGAGAATTGAACTCATAGCCTTGTACATGTTAGGCTAGTGCTGTACCATGGAGCTATACCCTGAAGATCTCTTTTTCCAGTTTTGAAGGTTTTTTTTCCCTTCTGTTTTTGGAGGGGTCCAGTTCTTACCTCTTGTTTGTCTGAGTTTGCCTTGGTTTCCTCTTGGATCATACACTGTTTTTGAAAATATTCCTGGCGTGATTGAACTCCTTAGAACATTTAGTGTGCAGGATCTAGAAAACATTAACTTTTTGTTCTGAGTATCTACTTTTCTTCCACATGGAATTTGCCATTGCCTTCACTGGCAAGTCTTTGGCTTTTCTTTTGACTCGTTCATCATATAAATTTTTGTAAGGTGAATTTTTAAATTTTTTTTTCTTGCTTTATAATCTTGGAATTTCAAATTTTGGGGATATAGGTAAAATACAGTGGAATTGGAGTCATGATTAATGGTTTGGAACTTCTTGGTAGCAGTATAGTGGGATTTAGACTATTCTAGGACTAAAATAAATAGCCCAAAAAACTACTTTAAAAAACAAAAACTCCATTTAGGACCCAAAGATGACATTTTTCCTTTGTGCTTTCCGAGATCAAATTAGGCCAAATGACCTCCCCACCCGTGCAGGAGTTTCTCTTGTCAGTGTCAGTCATTCTGTTATTCATGTGACCACCTCTTTCTGGTGAGTTTATTATTTATAACTAGTCCTCTCCCAGAGGATTCTCAGAGTGTCTGATTAGTAACTTTTCATACACCCCTGAAAGCCACAGTGATTGTTCAATTCCATGTGTGTAGGAATCCCTAAAAATGACTGTTCATTGCTCCATAATGTTCTGTTTTGGGCTTGGTACCTTCTTTCACGGCAGAAAGGATCCCACCATTTCCTTATTTCTCTAGGGGGTTCTGAGGTTTACCTCTAAAGTATAATTATTTCTAATTGACCTTCGTGGAAGACTTTACAATGTTTATGGAACTTAGATGTGAGCAAAGGGCCATTTTCTTTGTGCTGAGCATCTGTGCCCCCTTACCCGCCAGCAAGTGGTGAAGGGGTCAACTCAGGCTTTCTTCAGTTTAGGGTGCCTTGCAGCCTGGAGCCTCCGTGAGAGGTCACAGCTTGTGGTTTGTCTGATTCTATATGTTGAAGAGAATGTTTGACCTAAACCAAAAATTATAGACAGTCCTCCCTTCCTTTCCCCTCTTCTTATTTTTTAGTTTCTGCTTGAGAACCACTTCAAAGAATCAGATGTGTTGGTGCCAGACGCTGTGCAGTTATTGTTAAGAGAATTTGGGAATATAATTGAAAACAAATTTTGTTGAGCAAAGCAGACTGAGGCAAATCCTTACTTTGAGGAAGAAGGGAATTCCAAGTTTGTCTTCTATTTGGAGCTGATGTCTCAGAACACTTGTTCTGTGAGATGAATCATCTGTGAATTCTACATCTGGGAGTTATATATTGGGAAATGGCATTCTTTTTAAATGCAGAAGGAGCACAAAAGCTTAAAGTTACAGTGTAGTTGGAAAATTCTAGTCAGAGTTTTAAGAAATTAACATTGCATTGGAATTAGCAGGGTGATTGGACATGAGATCATAACATCTAGAATAGACATGTCTGTATATAGAAAGCAATATGATTGCCATACTTACTTATGAAGACCCTTGCCCTCTGTTTTGAGACGATGTTATTTTAACACGTCATAAACATCAGCGAATCAGAATCACTAGTTGTGGCAAACTTGTCTAAGAGCCTGAATTTAAATATTTGTTTTGAGCTCTTTAAATAAGTGCAGGTCCTGTCCACCATTGAAAAGCCTAGAGCAGTCCGGCGTTTCAGGAGAGAGAACACTGTGTCTTTACTCCCTGTGAAGCCCTTTATTTCTGTGCCTGGATTGAAAAGTTGTCGGGGTGAGAATGAAGTGGCCACGGTTCAGTGGTAAGGGCGGCAGCTGCAGAGCATCCCTCCTCGGGCGAGCTCGGCAGTTTAGCCAGCTTTGCTCCGCTCTGTTTCTTCTTATATAAAACTAGGGTAATTGTAATACCCGCCTCACTAAACTTGGTATGAGGACAAAAATGAAATAAAGAATTTTTAGAACCGGGCATAACACATAACAGAAGCGTGAGGAAGGCTGCTATAGCAGTAACAGCAGATTATGTTTTTGCAACAGGATACATCTATATTATGATCATCTTAACCCTATGAAATGTGCTACCTCTATTTTTTTTTCTTTTGAGACAGGATCTCACTATGCAGTTCAGGCTGGCCTTACATTCGCTATGTAACCCAGGCTGGCCTTTAACTCCTGGCAATCCTCCTGCCTCAACCTCCTGAGTGTTAGGATCACTGGCCTGTGTCACCACACCCAGCTCCATTTTGATTTTACACATGCAGTCCAGAATGGTTGAATGACTTGCTCAAGGTCTAGCAATTTCCACTAGTAGAACTCAGACCTGCATCTATCCACACTATTGTAGCTAGAAAAATTGTATAAGACTAGTTCTTCTTCTTCACCCCTCTTCAAATCTATGAATTCTCTGAGGCTAGTCATTGGTCTGTCAACTCTTTGATTGTTCCAATCAAGTAGCACAGTTCTGGTCATACAGCTGGTGCTCCGTAAATTGAGTCTTGGATGTGATTTTGAAGAGCATGTTTCTGCCTTGGTAGACTTGTATGCCAGAATCCATTTTTGGTTGGCCTCTTTGGTGAAGCGGGTGGTAGCATGCGCATATGTCTTGCCATCTGTTGTTTATTGTTTCTGTTAGGTTGTGGTTTGTGTTCCTGTTCCATGTTTCTTTGGTTTCTGGAGCAACTGCGAATATTACATGCCTGGGGATCAAAAAAAGTAAACTATTTATAAACAGTAAAGTATCCTTGGGTTTGGAAAGTGTTTTTCTCAAATGCATGTATATTTGGTGGCTTTACTGTAATCTCACTGATCTATCATTAGACAGTTTGCAGATCAAGGCACCTCTAAAGGATGGGCGAGTCACAGTCCAGCCTTGTGTAACCAGCTCACAAACAGCCTTGGTGATAAGGCCCTGGTGTTAACCCTGACCCAAGTGGTGTATTTTTAACTCAAGAACATATAAACAGTTTAGCCTGCTGATGGAGTTTATACTCAGCCTGAAATCCTTGGCATGTCTTGTGCTGGGCGGTGCTGGGGGGTGCATGTGGTCTTGGTAGAATGCCTTGGCCACCAGTGACCCATTGCAGGCCCCTCCCTTTGAAAGAAGGAATGCAGCAGAATAGTAAAAGGAAGAAGTGGGGAAGGTGACAGTGGTTTGTATGATACACTTTATATGAAACTTTTAAAAAGTGCTCTGTTAGGCAGACTTTAGGGAGAATAGAGAGCTTTTAACTCCTTTTAACCAAACCCCCTTAGCCATTATGGGATGGTCTTTGCAGAGTCACAAGTGGGAATGCATGAATTCTGCTGCTGACTGCACTCACCTGTCCAGCTTCACGATGCCTTCCTATCAGTCTCCGTCAGCCTCCGCTACCACATGGGATTGTTTAGACCCTTTACACTGTTCGTGTCTCTTGTGTACCTGCATGCAGTTCCCGCTGTCTGAGAAAAGTTCTTTCACCTTTGCTTTGCAGGCTCCTGATCATCCATCTTAAATGTCTCTTCCCCTGGAAACGATGGCTGACATTTGCTTTAACTTGAATTCAAATCTGGAGGATTCTGTGGACAGATGTTTGGGGTGATTATTTGATTACTGTCAGGGTCTCCCATTAGTCTGTAAGCTCCAGGCAAGGTTTTTGTTTTTCCAGAATCTCGTACAAAGCCTGGCTTCCATAAAATGCTCAATACAGATAGGAGTGCAGAAAACAATACTGGCATTTATTCTATATCGTTGTAAAAGTCCTATGGAAATACCTTTTCCAGGGAAGCAGAATAACAGACCTCTCAGGGCTCATCTCTCTGTGCATTTCTAAATGTACTTTGTTGGTAGTTTCCTCTACCTGCTACCAAAATGTCGATGTTGAGAAACCTAAAAGAATAAAAAGGAAGAAGAAAATACAGAGCTGGGTTTAGAAGATGACCGGCAGGCTATTTACCTGCCATGTTGAAAACTGGCAGTCTTTTTAGTCTCTCCCATGTCCAAGTACTGTCATTCAGATTCTTTTTTAGTGGGAGCACTGCCTGTGACCTACCCCCCACATGGGGTCTCAGGGCACTGCTTCCCTGCTGAATCCCCTGTGGCTGTCTTTGGCAGGTGGGCCAGACTCTGTAGCTCTCTCCTAAGTTGTGTTTGGCCAGGGAGCCCACAGTGCATTTCCCAACTGTTGACATGGTTTCTCATCTGCTCTTTTGCTGGAGCCACATGCAGAGTCTGCTTTGAGGAGGGTTGCTGCTCACATAGACCAGGGCTGTCTAGACACCCTTCCCCTTGTGGTTATTCTGCTCAGTTTATGCTGAGCCCTCGCCAGGCAGCTGGTTTTGGTTGCTCAGGCTCTTAGTTACTTTGCTAAGACCTCTACTTTGACAGAAATGATGAACGGGCCAAAATAGTTTTTCTCCCTTTTTGCCGATGGCAGAAGAAATGAGTCCTCTTCTTGACCAAAGGCAATTGTATTCAGCACAGGTTACCATGCCCTCAGCAGGCAGAGCCAAACTAAGGACACAAATTTAGAGAAACTTCTATAACAGGAAGCTTGAGGCAGATCAGCTTCTAAATCTGGCCTCTTTTTGAGTGGGCTGCAGGTGTGAGGCATCAGCCCCCACATCATCCTCAAACATGCAGGATCTGTGTCCTTGGCAGAGGAGTATTGCTGACCTGGCTCAATGTGGATCCCCTTTGGCCAGTCTCCCAGAGATACTAATGAAGGACAGAAGGCTGTGTTTGACCTGGTAAGCTCGGCCTTAGACATCAATTTTAATGTGTTCCCACCAGCTTGAACCACCAGTGGTACATGTATGACTCCCATCAGGTGGCATGGGACAGTCCCATCTGGTGGTAAAAGCCTCCAGAGGAACAGTCATGCATGGGTGGCCCCGTTGTGAGCATGTTAATTGGTTACTGAGGTCTCCAGGCTGTGATTGTGCTGGGCAGGGCTTTACACCTGGTGAGCTAGAGTAGTTGGAAGGGTAGCCTTACGAAGGAAGCTTTATGCTCATGACCTGTTAGCCTACTTACCAGGTCTTTACTTCTAATTTATCTGTCAGGCATTTTATTGAATAAATTTTAGGCATTTATTGAATAAGGAGGAAATTACAAAAGAAAAATAACTGGCTTATTATCCAGTGACAAATATTATTGCTTTGCTGTGGATTTCTGATAATCTCTGCAGTTAAATATCTGTTCCAAGATAGTTTGCAGACTCAATACCATCAGTATTTTCCCCAGATTTAAACTTTTTAAAAGGATGGTTTAAATCATAATTACATTTTCCATGGTATTGAACATTGAAGGTTTCTCCCCCTTAACTGTGTTATAGCAAACATCCCTATACTGTGTACATGAAGTTTTACATTTCTTATTTCCTTAGGTTGTTATCAAGTCTGGGTGGCTGTGGATATGCAGATGCTAAGGTTTTTGTGATACTCTGTCTCCGAAGAAAGGCTCCCCATTACATGTGACCTCATGCTTGTTTCTCGCGTGGCCTTACAAGCATGAGACGTTTTTTATTTCTTTAGCCATATACTACCAGCTTAATATGTGAGAATTACTTTGGGTTCTCTTAAATCTGCACTTGTTTGGACAGTGAAGCCGAAAGCTTTTCTTGGGTTACTCATAGAAATTTCCTTTTGACTTTTTTCCTTTTAAAAATTTGATTCTCAGGCTGGTAAATTATCTTGGTGTCTCAACTGAGGACTTTTGAGAGCACAAATCCATATGTTTAGGACTAGAGTTGGTGTGTTTCTGAGAGACCCTGTGAATAATTATATAGAAAACTGGGCTCCCAGGAAGCATGGTGTAAGTTTTGATGCTGAACTCGGATACGTTTTTGAGTTCTTTAACCCTTGTTGATGATGTGTTCAAGGGGGAGGGATGATGCGTGGTTTGTGGAGTTCAGATTGCTTACACCTGTATACATCAGCCCCACTTGCCTGTGCCCCAGCCACCCTGTCTGTGGCCCACAGCCTGGTACCTACAGCTGGTAGGAATCAGAGCAGATTAGTGTGGCCGAGAACCTTTCAGGAACAGCTTTCAGCAAATGGAAATTATTTTAAAACAAATTGATGTGGTTTTTCTGTCAAACCTATTTGGAACATAAACAAGGTTGGACTGTAAGCTGCTTCCCTTCTACACACAAGCCTGTGTTTAGAATGTGGCTTTCAGCAAAGTAAACATGGTCTCAAAAGTGAGTTGTCATTGTGTGTGTCTGATTTGAAAAGTAAAAGCGCCCGAAGTAGTATTCTCTCAGACAGTCCAATAGTGCATGAGACGTAGCTTATTGTTCATCTTCATGCACAGAGTTCACTACTTTTTCTGTAAAGGTTTTAAAAGCGAGGAGACATTTGGTGTTGAAAGTATTAAGGAAAAAAATAACAGGTCACTTTGTGTGGTGAGATAACTGCTTTCATTTTGCCCCTTTGCCATGTGGGAATATCAAAACCAGCTTGTGAAATACTTAACTCTGTGTGTGCATATAGTACACACATCTTCCAGCCTGTGTATCTTTGAATTCTCTGCCATGTTCAAGGTGGTTTCCCCAGCGTAGGGACAATGTCAGCTTTATTAAATTGGCCACAGCTTCTCTGCAAGGTGAAACAATGCTTTTAATGTTCTGATTATGTATTAATGAACAACCAGGCCAAGGGGCACTTGCCAGAAAAGCTACAAAGTGAGAAAGCCACCAATATCAGTGAACTTTGCACTTTGAAAGTGTGAATGATGTTGGGTGAAAGGAGTTTATTGCACAAGGGGAGCAACTGGAATCTCTTTGATGTTGGATAGCACTCTGGCCCCAATAGATTCTGGGGCTTCCCAATTAACTACATCTTTGCTGGCCATGGCAGTGCTGTGGCGTAGTCCCTGAAGTGCAGAAGGACCTGCTTTGGCAATCAAAGAGTAGCCTACCTATGCAGGGGGAGCTATTGACTATTTATTTCCATTTTCAATCAACTTCAGTACACTTTTAACAGCCTCACCTCTCAGCTTTCCCTCTGGAAGGTCTTTTCCAGAAATAGCATGCTATTACTCAAAATCAGCCTGCACCAGCCACAGAAAGGGCTTAGATCCTAATCTTAATCTAACTAATTTATTTTCTCCCTATTATGGTGACATTTGCTCCTGCTTCTGGCTTGTTCTTAATTTTTGAATGGCTGGCTATTGGGAGCCCTGCTTTTCACAGCCTTGTTAAATAATTATTTAAAAGAAGAAGAAAAATGCTTTTTCAAAATTTTGAGAATTTGTTTTCTATGAGAGGATAAACTCCAGCTGAGGGTTTCATGTCTTATAGATTCATGGGCAGAAGAGTTTGGTGGTGAGTATAGTACCACTTGGGAAGCAGAAAAGGGGTAGTTGGATAGGAGGTGGTTTTAATGGTGGTATCATTTTTTACTTTCCTAAATGTGGATATTTTGTCTGGCCTCTACTTCCTATCTTCTGGCACTTAAAAGGGAAAGGTTATTTTTGCATATTTGTGGTGTGGAAGTAGCTAGGAAACATTTTCAATCTGGAATTTTCAGAGCTTGCTAAGGTAGCGAGAGTTTTTTTCTTTTTTAATAACTATTTTGAGATATAACTCAAATACCATAGTCATCCTTTTAAATGATAAGAATCTAAGTTTTTAGTATGTTCAAAGATGTATAACCATCATCACTCTTTCCGGAACATTTTTATTGTCCTACAACAAAACCCTGTGCCTGTTAGTGGTTCCCACTTTTGCTCTTCCCTCCCCGCTCCAATGCCTGGGCAGTACCTGCTTTCTGTGAGTTTGCCTCTTGTGGAATTGTACTTACTTGGAATCACTCAGGACATTGCCTTATGCCTGGCTCTTTGGCTTAGCATGTTCCTCCATGTGTAGCATGTTTCAGTCCTTCATTCCTTTTTACGTCTGCATAATGTGTAGTAGTTTGGATGTACCACATTTTGTTTATCCATTTATCAGTTGGTGGATATTTTGGTGGCTTCTACTTCTTGGCTGCTATGAATAATGCTGTTGTAAACATTTGGACATAAGTTTTTGCATGAATGTGTGCTTTCATTTCCCTTGGGTGTATATCTAACAGTGAAATTGCTGGATCATGCAAGGTAGCTCTTTAACTTTTTGAAGTACTGCTAGACTGTTTCCCAAAGCAACTATGTGCACCATTTTGCACTTTCACCAGCATTTTATGAAGATTCCAGTTTCTTCTTTACCTTGCTAATACTCAATATTACCTGTCTTTTTTATTTTAGCTGTTCTAGTGGGTCTGAAGTGGTTTTCATTTGCATTTCCCTAATGAGAAATGATCGTGAGCATCTTTTCATGTACTTGTTGACTATTTGTTTACTTATATTCTTTGCCTGCATTTTAGTTGGGTTGTCTCTTTCTTGTTCAGTTGTAGGCAGAGCACTTTTTAAAAAAGTAGTGTAATGTGAGCTAGTTTGAGATATTTCTCAGGTTGGGATGATGTTCTGACTTCTTCAGATGAAAAGAGCTTTGTTTTCAAGGTTTCAAGATCTTCTGGTAGGCACAGAAGGGGCCATACAGATGCTCTTTGACACAGGATGGGGTTCTACCCTGACAACCTATCAAAACGTGAAGATATTCTAAAGATGAAAATGCTCTTAATACATCTAACTTAGTAATAATTTCACTTAACAAAACAATGCAGGGTATCCTGTTGGCCATGCCTTCTCCTGATTGTGATTGACAGCTGTGGCTTGCTGCCTCTGCCCAGCGGTGAGGAGGGGGGAGGGAGGAGGGAGGAGAACAATCCATCATAAGGCAGATCGTTTAGCTGGGGAAGTGATCCCCATTCACAGTTCCAAATACGGCTTATACTGAATGTTGAGCCATCATAAAGTGAAAAAATTATTAAGTTAGTAACTGTGTGTAATCTGCACCCTTGTTTATAATCCCAAGAGAAGCAGTAAATGTGGCAGAGAAAAGCAGTGGTTATTGTAGTGAATCCAGACTCCAGACTTTTTTTCTTTTTGAAAGGCATAAAATAGGCACAGATTCCAGACTATAGGGAAGTTTATCATACAGTTTGCCACTAAGAGAATGGGAGAATTTGCTCTCTTGTAATGCAAGGAAATTTGCTATGCATATGCATTTATCCCTGGATCTGACCATTTTCTCTGCCTTTTCTTTGCTCCGGGGCAAGCCTGCCTTTGCCATCTGAGCTTTGCAGCCATAAATTAGACAGAAATGCAAGTACTGAGGCTGTCCAAATACAGGCAGGGTAATTGCTTTGGACAGGTTTACAATAGGGAGGTGTGAAGTGCTTGGTGGAGACCGGAACCTGGGGCAGGGACAAGGTATTGAACTTGGGCAGCTGCAGGCTGTTGGACTGACACAATTAATTGCAAACTATGGCTGTTTCTGCTTTTAATGGATAAGGAAGCTGAGGCTTGTGACTTTCTTTTAAAGCAAGAAACCAGAAGGAAAGTGGCTCACTGAGTTACTTAGGGAGGTTAGTACTGGAATCACTTCAGACATTTAGAAGGTCAGGCCTGGGTGTAGATGATCAGACACTCTGGTTTTTGTTTTTAATTTCCTGCTCCTTAGCCCCAGTTTAGAACTGAGGGGACACAGGGTCCTGAGGTGGACGTTAACGCTAGGAGAAGGCACTTGGCATTTACATTCCAGGCAGTTTGAGAGAATACTGAGAGCCCCACCCTTGGAGGCCCACTAGGGGAGGCTTCCTGGTCAGTGGGCAGGGGCCATCATGACTACTGGTCACCCCTCCAGGCGGTCAGTGGCCATTTTAAAACTCCCAGATAGACCCTGGTGCCGGAATTGATGGTGTCATAGCGTGGGACCTGCATTTTTAAAAGCAGAGCTGCAAATCTTTGATTTTGGGTCCTTGTACCCGCTGCCTTCTGGCTTCCTCTGTGGTTAGGGTTTTTGTTCTGTTGTTTTGTTTTTTAGAGACAGGGTCTCACTATGTAGTTCAGGGTGGCCTTGAGCTCTATTTAGCCCAGGCTGGTCTTGAACTCGTGGTACTTCTCCTGCCTCAGCCTCCAGAGACCTAGGATTACAGGTGTGTACCACCATGCCTGTCTTCAGCAGTTTTATGAGTGGAGGCCCACACAGGACTGGGTTGTTTCCTCAGCAGCCAAGCCTCTCCCTGCTGCAAGCTTGCTTGTGCCTGCTCTCTGGCATGCCTCAAATCCCCACCTCTGCCCCACCAGGCCACGGTTACCTCTTAGAGAGGGTCATCCCAGGATACCTAGAGAGAA
This sequence comes from Dinomys branickii, assembly GCA_004027595.1. Taxonomy (NCBI): domain Eukaryota; kingdom Metazoa; phylum Chordata; class Mammalia; order Rodentia; family Dinomyidae; genus Dinomys; species Dinomys branickii. The sequence continues at coordinate 55,765 of PVLD010001786.1, read as the reverse complement.
GGATGTCCTCCAGAGAACCTCTCTGCTTCCTGGCCTAGCCCTGGTTTTGCAAACTCCTTCAGGGCAGAGCTTCCCTGGATGATCTATGTGGCCCTAGAGCCCGGCCGCCTCCCAGCGCAGTTCAGGTGCTTAATAATCATTAGGTGTTTGTTCATTTCCAAACCCACAGTGCACGCCCCATGGCTTTTCTGCTGCTGCATTATCCAAGACAGTTTTCTCCTGTCCCTGAAATGCCTGCCTGCACACACCTGTTGAGGTAACTTCACGCTTGCTGTTCTACAGATCTCTTCTGGGTTAGCTACTATTGTCCGCCCTCCTGGGGTTAACTGATTTCCTTCTCAGAACCACCTGTACCCACTGAAATTAATTATTTATTAAAAACAAAACCAAACCAAGATTCAGACTCATTTTCATTTATTTCAAGCTTCACAGTAACAACTTCCAGAGTCTTTTTAAAGGTCCAATGTAAAAGGTGTAGAGATGTGGAGGTGTGTGGTGGTTAATGTGTAACCTTGTTAACAAGGCTCAGGTGGACCTTTATGTGGCCTTGCCATTGTGATTCAGAAACCGTGCTGTGTACCATGGCTGTATTAAGCCCACAGCTTTGCAGCTAACTCATGCCCTCAGCTTAATTTCTTTTGGTTGAAACAACCAATAACTGATAATCCTCCTATGCTGCAGGAGGTGGAGACACAGATAGTGGCTGGCAAAGGCATAGGTTTCTGGCTCTGACTATACCATTGTCTTGAAAAGGGAGAGCAAATGAAGGTAAGTAAGATCAAGTAAAGAACATAGGGTCTTGTGAGGAGAGGGAACTGGGGCTGCTCAGGTCCAGAGCGTCTCTTCTCGTGGAATGAGGCCGTCTGGACAGAGGTCAGGCAGCTTGCCTCTTGGATGCTACTGTACCTGTTACTCCATGGTTTCCTTGGCATCTTTGGCAAGTGTCCACTTCAATGGGCCAAATTAGAAATCAAAAAGCATGATCACAGTAATGTCTTGGCAAAGCAGTATCATTTTGTGCTATGCTTTTGTATTCCCATAATTACCTACTTGTTCCATCTGAGGGGCAAAATAAGTGTGGGAGTTTGGATACTGTGGAACTCAGAGGGGAAACAGGATGTAGTGGTGTTTGACTCTACAAGCCACATTTTGAAGTGCTACCCGCTCCTCAAGGCAACAGAAGCCATCACTTAAATAAACCAGCTGTTAAATAAGAGCAAGAATAGGAGTGTTTTGACAAACAACCTTTAAATTTTCTGATCCTTGATGAAAGTTGGTTTGTGAATTATTAACTTCAGTGTAAATGAGGAAATACTGGATGCTTAAATGTCATGTATATTTTTACATAAGAAAAAAATTGACCACACGTCTCCAGCTACTGTTTTGGGCTATTTGCCTGATGTCACTCAGCAGGCAGAGGGAGGAGTGTGGCCCCTCACAGGCCCCAAGTACATCCTATGTGGTAGCTTCTTATTTGCTGTCATGTTTTGATTAAAAGGGAATAGCGGGGATGTTTTTGCAGCCTGCTAGGATGTAGCAGGGTCTGTGTCAGGCCACAGTGAGTATTCAGAATCCTAGGGTGGGATTGGGAGGAAGAATCTAGTTGGGAAAAATTGTGTGTGGGGATAAGAAGAGTAGGTTTAATGAGTCACACCGAGTTGGTTTGTGAAATCTGTGTGATGTCATTTGCCTGGCAACTTTGCAAGGGGGGTATGAAGCACATTCTTCTTTAATTGCCCATGAGAGAGAGTGCCATCCTTCTCTAGTGCTTCAATTTCCACAGCAGCGTGTCTCCTTGGAAGAAGCCACCAGAGCTCTTGGAGCTCTGGGTTGTCGCAGAAAACCATTTGTGAACCTGGGTTTCACCATGCACCACTATTTTCAGAATTCAGTAGGACTTCTTAAAGTTGATATTAATGGTCTAGTTGTTTCTTCTGACTTTGACCTATGAAACAGCTGTGATTAAGTCTTTATTAGAGGCTGTAGGACAGTGGTGGCGAACTGATGGCACACATGCTGCAGCCGGCTGTTTGTTACTAAAAGTACTAAAAGGTTGGCTGTCACTGGTGTAGGGGCTAAAGGAGGAGCTGTGCTAGAAAAAGGAGTTTGAGAAAGCGGGAGCTGGCCAGACAGGGCTGTGAAATAACAAGGTCTTCCTGAGAGCTTCATGTGTCTTTGGTAGCTGAAATAATCCTGCTGTGTGAGTAGGTCACCCTTAGAAATGCCTGGTGTGATTCCTGAGGTTCAGTTACTTTACTGAAGGTCTAAGCTTTGCTCATTTCCAGGGCAGAAAACCTGCGTGCCACGGGAAGGAAGAAAGCGGGTGCTCTGTCTCCTTTCCCCGCCTCTTCATTGTCGTCAGTCCAGTGCCGTTTGATATCGACAGTTCTGAAGTACATTGCATACATTATTCTCAAGCTGCAAGGGTTATTTCTGACATAGACTATGGGTCCTGCACCAGCTGCTTCTATGGCAATGGAAGAGAAGAAACTTAAGCTGTAAATGAATCTCTGTTTTGGGGGCTTTCTAGTGGCAAACTATGTGAATGAGTAAATTGAAAAGGTGCTGGTTTTATATCATCATGAATACCGAGGCCTTGGATAAATATTGACACCGGCAGTGTGAAAGGCCTGCCATTTGTCTCATGCCCCTAGGAATAAAAGATCTTTTCTCAGGCACTCATGACCTTATAAGCCACCCTGACAAGTTGGTGCAGGTGCTTTTTGCACTGGTTCTCTGGGTTTGAGACTGGGTAGTTTTATCTCTGTGCTTGTACAAGCTTAAACCTAACCAAATCTAAACTTGCTTTGGCTTATTGATTAGTGTTGAGGTTGTTGCAGATAAATATAGTTGCCAGCTCAGTTTTGCTGAGTCATACCTGTGTGACCGTGAGGACAGACAAACCTAGGATTGGAGCACCTTTTATTTACTTTGACAGAATTCAGGCCTGAGTGTGGGAGAGTGAGGAGAAAGAGAAGCTAGCATGCAGAACCTTAGCTGGATACACATTGAGCACAGAGTAGCTGAGTGCCTTTCTGCCTGGATGGTGCCTGCACCTTTATACCTTATATTTCAGGGCACAGAACAAACCACCCTGTCACTGAAGAGGGCTCGTGATGCTATCCTTGCCAATGGGAAGTGTGCAGCATCAACCTCCCCCATTTTTTGTGCTGCTTGGAGGAGTCTTTTTAGAGTCACTTGATCTAGGACACGCTGAGCAGAAACTTTGACAAACTTGGATTTGATCACAGTATCTTTGAAAAAGTGACTGGTAGAATTGGAGAATTTGGGTTCATTACGTAGAGAGTTTTAGGCAGAGAAGTCCTAACTGTTCACAGAACAGTTGCCTCAATGTCACTGCCCTCCCTGATGTCGGAGTTCAGTATGACCCATAACTTTGATAACCTGCTTATATGTGAAGAGGCTCTGTGAATTGAGTAGTTCTTGTCTTTCCCTAGTCCACAGAGAGGATATGGAGTATCTAGAATTACACATGGATTGCTTCAGTTTGTGCCTGTGACTCTGCAAGACGAGTCCTTTATAGTTGTCTTTTGATAGGACCTCTTAATCACTTGCAAGGGCTGATCAAAACATATGATTGATGTTAAATTAAAAATTTATTACAGTAAAAGACATTGTTATTCCCCTCAAAATACTCTTCCTCACTTTGAACGCACTTATCTCATGGTTCTTGCCATTTTCTGAAGCAATTCTGGATGTCTTCCTTCATCACTGTCTTTAGAATTGATGTATAATCAAAAATATGGTGAATGCTACTGAGTGCAATTGAATGAAAAGGCAGGCTTGTAAAAACACTACAGTGTGTCCTTGTGTTATTTTTCTCATTGCTGATACAAAACACCTGACACCCAAAGTTAAAGAGGGAAGGATTTATTTGGCATATAGTTCCTAGAGGTTCATGGTTGGCTCCAAGGCAGAATGCTACATAGCAGAGGGGCAACAGTTCATGGTGGCCAGAACGTAGCAAAACAAACAAGGGACAACCACACCTCTTTCTGTCCCTCGCATCTTATCCAGGTTACTAAGGGCCAGTAGCACTTCAGCTTAGTATTGCACCGTGAATCAGTCCCAATATCACACACTCAGATCCAGTCACCTCTGAAAAAGCCCACCTGTGACCCCGTGAGGCTTTGGGGGACATCTGAGCACAAGCCATTACAGTCCTTGTCCACCTCATTCACCAGAACTGGTACCATGTGATTGCTGGCTCTCCCTCAAAGCCAAAATGAACAGTAAAGGTAAAGGTTTTGAATTGATTCGGGACATCAGGGCGGCCACCATCCCGCCATCATGCAGCTATGGGCCCTTGGTCCCCAGATTGCTTCAGAAAGTACCAGCGAGGGTGGGATAAGTGCACTCGAAGCAAGGGGGAGTATTCTGAGGGGGATGAACAGCCAGAGGTGTTTTACTGTAATTAAAAATAAAAAATTAACATTCACCAATTTTTTATTCATGTATACCAATGATTTGGTTTAAAAAACAGATTCAAGTCCCATAGGTACAGTATTTTTTGGTTAAGTTACAGTTTAGCAGGTAGAATTTATTGCTGGGATTCACTCGTTAAATGACCTAGTAAAGTGGAGAAGAATAGGCAGAGGCTTTGGTGAGTGAGTAAGAAAACAAGACACAAAAGTATGTTGTTTCACAGCCAGCTTTTTATTTGACAGTGAAATTTAACGTATTTAGGGGTGGAGGTCACACAGATCATCTGATGCTTTGCACTTGTAATTTCAGTGAAAAGGAAGTTTCATGTTTCAGTGGTAGAAAGCAGTTTCTGTAAAATAGTGGCTGGAATCCTCTGTTGTTGTAGAACCTTAACTTCCTATTTTCTCAGGCATTTCAGTAACTAGAAGTAGAGAAATTGCACTGCCCTGCACCTCTAAAAGTATAGAAAATGATGTAGTAAATGAATCTTTTTAAGTTGAAGGTGTTTGGATGTTTCAGTGTTATAAAAAGAAGCAGTTTGCTTTTTGGCTTCAGCTAATCATTTCATAACACACATAAATTTTAAAAAGCCCCATGCAAAAATGAGCAAAATGAGATTCTGCCTCGATAAGCTAGCTAATAAAGTTAGTGACTTAACTGTTGGCCAAGTGGCTGACCTTTTAAAACTCTGCATTTTCTTTACTTGCCTGAATATACTCCTGTACCTCTCTGTATTACAGCAGATGTGTTTTTGAAAAGTTGTGGATAAATTCAGTTGATTTCACACTAGGTTTTTACTGTCTGGATTTGAGTGGACTCAGCCTGGGAAGGTCGTTACACCCATTTCTGTCATTTGTGCCCTTCTTTTTGTATGGGGTGGAGAAGGGAAGATACGCTAAGGTAAGTCATGTGTACAAACCACTTCCATGTCCTTCCTCCCTTTTAGGGGGAGGAAAAATAGGCAAGTTCTTACATATTTTTCCTTTGTAATTCAGAAACATTTACCTAAATTCTAACTACTTTAAAAGCAAGAACAAAAACCCTAATCATTACATGTCTAGACATGAATTACCACCAAGTTTTGTTTTTTATCTTTTGGCATACATTTCTGTAATACAGGTTTTATGTACTAATATTTCCATTCAGTGGATTGTGCTAGATGTGAACTGTCAGAATTGAGGATTACAAAGGCACAGAACGCCCTGTTCTCATTTCCTGGTTCTAGAAAACTCCTGAGCAACATGGTTTGGAGTGGAGTATAATGACTCAGTTGGAGAGAAAGGGTTTTGATTTATTTGTTTTGATGTTTTAATCTACCCATATTGCGCTCAGAGGAAATAATGCATTATATTACAGGTTTTATTCCTGAAGAATCAAAAGTCACTTGTGTAGAATTTCCTTATCCCTTTATCCCAGTGAAACCCTTGGCTGTACCTTCTGCTAGAAAGACAGGACTGACCACCCTACTTCTGTGATCAGCAGTGTTTCTTTTTTCTTTTTTGGTGGTGGGTTGGGGATTGAACTCAGGCCCTCCACACTGAGCTATGTCCTCCGCCCTTTCACTCTTTAAAATTTTAAGACAGACTTTTGCTAAGTTGCTCAGGCTGCCTCAAACTTGAGATCATGCTGGGAATACAGGCATACACTGCCACACCTGGCTACCTATGATCAGTACTTTGTATGTTACGTTAACATACTTATTTTCTTCTTGAAGCAACATTCCTCTCAGTATTCTTAAGTGTGGACACATTGTGTGCAACCACTTAGTGTTGAGAATAATCTTATATGTTGGAAAAGGAAATTGATCACGGCATCACTTATGGGTGTTAGATGTGCTACAACTTGCACAGTTAATTCTGATGTGTGACACATGGAACCAAAGATGTGTTCATAGGAATTGCTAGTTTGCATCTTTCTTGTGTACAATCAAAGTTAATGAATTTTAAAGCTGCATCACATTTTTTTTTAACAGTGGTGGTACTTTTATTTACAGTGATTGTTCCATGGGAAACTAATCTCTTGAAAGCATTCATTTGTAGGATACAAAGGTAAAGGTAGATGTTACAGGAAAGAAAATGGTAATCTGTGGCTTGGTGGACTTTCCAAAGCTCCTGAAGGACCTAGGGTTCCAAATTTATCCACTGATTAATGCGTCTTTTTTTTCAGCCTTAACTGTCCCTCATTTCCTGTTCCTTTTGCCAAATTTGTTTTTACTACTCCAGAGGCAAAAGTCTGTTTCTTGTCTCAGAGAATTGTTTTCCTTTAACTGGGAGAATCCCTGGTCTCTGAGCATTGTCCAGAATCTCTGGCCAGAGATAAGCATTGTCCCTTCCCTCAGTCAGGAAAAATGCCTACCTGGTCACACTGATGTAGTTTGTGCTTCTGGCTTTCAAGACCACCTTGGGGGCAGGGAGTGCTTGGCTGTGAGGCGCCTCTATCCTGTATTCTGCAGAAGGGCAGAGTTGGGGTACAGGTGGTAAAAGGGGGCTGGCTATTGTGCAAGTGAGGAGCTTGCAAAGTTTTGTAGGGCTTAAGGACTCTGAAAGGGTGAGTTTCTGTTTCCTTTATGGAGCTGATAGAATAAGTCCTGTGTGACAAGACTTTTGACCCCTCTCCTGCCCTCCTATTTCCAGTCTCTGCAAAGCATTTCTCTAGTAGCAAACCCAAACTGGTGACACACCTTGCCTGCTGGGAAGGTTATGGCGATGCTCCTTCAGTGCCAAGAGGGTTATGGGAGGGTTACACCTGTGGCAAGACGCTATAGTACTTCCTGCTCAAATGCCTTTTGTTATAAAGGGTCTTTCAGCTGCATGACTGTAGTGCCTCCTCTTAATCCATCTTTAGAAGTTAATGATGCATAGAACATGTTAATGAGTGACTCTTATAGAAAATTTCTGGGCTTTTCCCCAGTACCAACCTCCATCAAACATGCTTAAATCACAGAACCCACATTAGACCTAATCACTTCATTTCTCTTTGGCCAATTAAGATTTTGATAAGAAAAAGAAATTGTGGAATATACTATTTTTAAGGCATGATACAGAAGGCAAATGCTGACAGCCTTTAGTGAGAATACGTTTTGGGCTTCTTGATTATTTGGGTTAAGCTTTAAGTTAGTGAACAAGGAGATATTCTGTTCCTACAGAACTAGCTTTAATTGTCCTATAGATTAACATTCATGAGAGATTTGGCACTCAGATTTGTTAAGGTTTTTATACCACCACCACCACCACCCCCTTTTTTTTTGTCTGTCTTTTTGAGACAGGGTCTCACTATGCAGTTCAGGTTGACCTTGAGCTCACTTTGTAGCCCAGGCTGGTTTCAAACTCTCAACGATTCTCCTGCCTCAGCCTCCTGAGTGCTGGGATTACAGGCATGTGCCACCATGCCCAGTAAGTTTAATAAACCCTTGAATCAACTGCCTGTGAGGTTATAGGTCTGGCAGCATGGGGTTATTCTTCTTGACTTTGTCCTAAACTGGTTGTGTGTTGTCCCTTCCTTTCTAGGAGGTCTTGACTTTCTTTTTTACCTTTTTATTTATTTCATAGGCTACATGCCTTGTTTTACTTTTCTGTCTTCATTTTCCCAGGACTTTTCCTTAGAAAACATGCTCTTGTTTTCTTCTCCCAGGCTTAGCTCAGGTGTTGTGTGTTCTGATAAACCTTTTTCATCACAATGATATTCCCTGATTTGCATGCCTTTTGAAGTCAGTGTTATATATACCACAGATGACAGGCTCAAATAGGGGTCAAGTAGATAGTACTGATGGGTGAAAAGGGCTTGAGTGAGACAGTAAGGAGTGGTGAGGTCTGTGGCCAGTACAGTGCTTGCTAACTGTAGCTCACTTTTGGTATCAGAAATACTGACCCACTGATTGTTTTCAAGGGAAGCTGAACCATTGATTGACTGCAAACATCAATGAAAAGCAAGTTTCCCTGCAACCCAGAAACTACCAGTCTGCAACTTCTAGTCTACCGTCGTGAGACACTTGTCATATGAGAGCCTTTGGCTGTTATTTGATCGTAGGTTATAAATTCTTTCAGGTCATAGATCTTACCCAACCCGTATCAGAATTTATCATAGCACAGTGTACATGGTCGACAAACATTCAGATATTTGTCAGATTTGGCTTTTATTGGGAAAAGATACGTAATTGTATCACACTAGTCACCAGACAGGGCAAAATGTATAAACTATGAGAGAAGCAATAGACAACCTCATGGAGTTACTAAAGTAGGCATGAGGGGCTGCTTTGACTTAATGTCTTAAGCATTAGAATTCAGAGACCTACACTGATTAGTTTAGCTGTTTTTAAGGAGTAACTATGGGAAATGACTTCAGGTCCATATATGGCTAGTGTGCATTATGTATTATCTCTTCTTTTGAGTTATATATGGGTCTCTTTCACATAGAAAATGGTCTGTGTAACATTTTTAGAAATTTAAATAATTGTGACTCATTACAAACTTTTGGAAATATAATTGATGAGAAGCTCACAAAGTGAGCTGTCTATATTGGGTTGATGTCTGAGTGATTTTTCATTTGGTTATTCTCAGGATGTGTTCCATGGCCAAGCATCACTTTAGGGCATATGTAACTGCTTGGGTAAGAGGATGACCACAAGTATAGAACCTGCTCTTGAGCGATAATCCTCAAGTCAGAAGAATAACTCTAGTTTAAATTGTACTTTTGTCATTCTTTATATAAAATTTTAATATATATGATTTGACAGTCCAATTGTGGCTTTGGTTAATGAGGACAGAGTCAGAGTTCTATACCACTGAGCCATCTATACTCAACAGAAAAAAATGATAGTGTAGGATTTTAAAAAAATCACTTATTCTCATAAATCCTTATAATATGGGTCTGCATGTTATTCCTCAGAAGGTAAGAATCCAGCAGAAACAGCCTTAAGAGCTTAAAGGAGCACATGACTTTAACAGGTCATGTGGTGTACACTCACACCCTTGAAATCTTGAAAGAGCCAGTCACTTTGTTGTAGGCTGTTCTAAGAAGTTAGCAATTCCCTTCTTAATGTGCAGCAAGTAGTGCAAGTTCTAAGGTTGAAGAAGAGGTGATTGGCTAGAGCTTATGATATCTTGAAAGCCAAGTTTCCCAAGCCACTCTCAGCACCCACTGGTGCTAAGAAATTGAGTCAATGGGTTGCTGGTACCTGTTTTCCAGCTGCAGCATTCATCTTGGCAGACATCGAAAAGCTTAAACTATGCAGACTACTATAATGTTCAGGAGTCCAGCAAGTGTTGAATAATGGAATAGGCTACCCTGAAGATCAAACTGAGTTGGAAAACCTCACTCCTCAGGGAATTCTTGTTACAGATGTAGGATCGGTTCCTTCCATTAATTTTAGTGCTCTTCACAGTGGTTCTGCCTGCAGAGGCAGTAGTGTATGAGCAGTGCTTGCTTTGGGGGATGAATTGCTAGTGATTATGGTGTCTAATGAAGTGGGGTTCTTTCCGCACCACAGCTTAGTCAAAAGTAAATGGGACTTTTTGTCCCTCAGCTTCCAAGAAGTCAATGAATTATTGTTCACCAGCTTTGAAGAACATGTGCCAAGTTTGTAATATGTGATTCAGGCTGTAATCCAGGAAGGTGCTGGTCAGATTGTGTAAATACCAATTAAGCCTATGGAGTTACACTCTGAGGGCAGCTTTTATTAGGGATGTCTTCTTAGTAGAGACTAGAGCTTTCAAAGGTCTTATCCCTATTGGGATAGCTAAGAACTTTGTGTGCTTAAAGGATTTGGGTTAGTATCAGTGTATACCCCTCACCACATTTTCTGACAAAGTGTCTGAGTTATTGGGAAACTTGAGATTTATTTTCATTATTATTACCTTTGTTATTATTATTTTTAGTGCTAGGAACCAAACCCAGGGCTTCATACATGCTAAGTTCCATACCACTGAGCTGTCTATACTCAAGACCCCTGAGATTGATTGATTTTAAAGATAAGAGAATATAAACTTGAATAACACAAAAACAGTAAGCAAATACACAAATTATGAGGAAGATAATAGGGGATTGACAATGAATGCTGTTCAAATCTTCATATTTGTTACTCAGTTATCTCAAACAATCAAGGAAATACGCAATTGTACAGAAGAGAGTAGGGGATTAACAATGGCTGTTGTATTACATAATGTTGTCTTTGCATTTCTTAGTTATAAATCAGTATAACGCATAAACGATGAAGTAAACACAGAATTACAAAACAGATATTGGGGAATTAAAAATGGATACTGCGCTATAAAATGATGTCTTCGCTATTGTTACTCAGTTATACAAATGATGGCATGTTCGATTAATCAAACAGTTTTATCCACCCTCATCTCCATTGTTCTCCCACCCAATCAATCATCTTCCCTTTGACAATATCTATACTTTTTGGTTTATTTACTCCCTTGGGCTCTCACATTGGGGAAGCACATGGCTGCTTTAAATTATACTGTAACAAACATGGGTGCACTCAAATTACTATGGCACTAGGTGGAAGAGCACCTATCCTCAAAGACGGTACATAGGCAGGGAACCAAATATACTATGGAACCAAATACCTGATTGATAAGCCCTCGAGGCCCTTGAGGTCTAGTCTAGTCCAAGGGTTCACCTCCACAGACCACCATGCTGAGATTTAGTTTTAAAATTCAAGTTTCTTCTCAAGGTGCCATTTTGCTTGAACTATATTGATGTTCTCATGAATTAGGAGTATTTGTTGATTACCTCATGATGTCATGATTTAAACCCAGTACAGTGATGATAAGGGTACTCTTTTTGGTACTGGGGATTAAACAGGTCCTTGTGCTTGCCAGACAGGCACTTGTGCCACTGAGTCAAATCCTCGGCTCCCAGGGTGCTCTTTCTATACCGCATTTGTACTATGTAACCCAGTAGCCACAAGCCACGTGTGTCTGTTGAACACTGGCTGGTGTGACCAAAAAATTGGATTTATAGTTTGTGTAATATGAAACTGGCTTAAATACAAATAGCCACATGGCTAGTGCCTAGGTTTATACAATAGTGTGGAATTCTCAGCTATTGAAAGACTTTAGGTCTTCAGATTCTGTGGGCTTTGAGGCAGCGGTCTTCTCAGGAAGGATGCTTAAGTGAGCAGATCATTGTCAGGCCTTGTTAATTTGTTTTTCAGATGTGCCTGGATAAAATTTGAGCTGTTCTCTGCAGAAGTGCCTGTTGTGTGTTCTGCAAATGGTGGGCAGCATGGTCATCTTTCAGCAGATTTGCCCAAAGAACATCTATGGCGGGGCTCAGTTGTTCAAAGATCTGTGTGCCCTTTGTGCAAGAAGAGGGAAAATTGGTGTTATGACAATGGCTGACAAAATGTTTAATGAAAGCTGCAATTGGCAGGCACTAAGTTCCCTGAGGTTTCTTTTTTCTCCAGCTCTTGCTACTGAAAGGTGCAGAAGTGCTTTTGACAGCATCTCTCCTGCTGACAGATGAATTGTTTTGACAGGAGAATCTGAAACCTTCAACTGCAGACCCATTCAGATGTCAGGCTTGGGGAGGGGGAATCGTGCTCCTAGAAATAAGTGAGATGCCTTAGATGAGTGTGCATGCATGTTAGCTGCCACCTGGAGGAAAGGCCTAGGTGGAGAGTTTTTGCCAGTTAACCCCTTGATCGTTCTAAGGATCAGAGATGAGAATTCATACCCCTTTTTGCTGAGCTCTTGGGCTGAGTAAGTTTATTTTCATTAATCACTGAGATGTAAGCAGTGAGTAAATATAATAGCCAAAAGGTTAAAAAAAAGTTATTTTTTTTTTAATTTGGGAAAAAGCACACCAGGATTCATAGCATTATTCACAGTAGCTAAAGGTAGAAACAACCCAGACCTCTCAACAGATGAATACATATGCAAAGTATAGGATGGACATATAAAGGAATGTTACTTAGTCTTAAAAAGATGTGAAATTTAACACACGCAACAATGTGGGTGAATCTTGAAGGCTTTATGTTAAGTAGAATAAGCCAGACACAGAAGGACAAATATTTTAGGGCTCCGTTTATATGAGGCGTCTAGATTAGCTGGATTCATAGAGACAAAGGTAGAATGGTGGTTCCTGAAGTTGGGGCATCAAAACGGGGCAGAGGGTTGTGTTTGGTGATACAGTTTGAGTTAAGAATGTTGAGAAACTTCTTGGTGTCGGTGGTGGTAGTGGTTGATGACAGTGTGAATGCAGGTAATGCCGCTGAACAGTGCACGTACAGATGGCTGAAACGATAGCTTTTATGTTATACGCATTTTACCACATTATACTGGGAATTGTCTCCTTGAAATAGGCCCATGAGGAAGTGACTGAGGATTGTATTCTTTTAATGTACCAGGAAGAACATAGTAAATTATTTTCTTCATTTCCTGATAAAGCATTTGGGGTTTGGCAGCTTTTCTGGGTTTCAGTACCACTTCCCAAATTTAAAAGCTAGAGCAGCTCCACAGAAGCTGTTTCAAGGTTGTGATCCCACAGTCTTTGGTTTTGCTCATAGGTACCCTGAGAGGAGAAATCCGTTCTGGGCTGTCTCCTAACACTGTGTGTTGTTGGGTGTCTTTTCTAGTTCACTGAAGCTCAGAAACTCAACTGCCTTCACACTGACCCAGAAGGAGGCTACATTTCCATTAAAAATGTCTTCATCTTTGTGGCTGGCATCAGTACTAAGCCCCATGTTACTCAACCTCTGAGTAATCCTACTGTAGGGAAGACCTTTTTTCTCAAATAGCCTGATCCAGAAAGCAGAATTTATACAGCATTTCCTAACTATAGATAAATGCATCTGCTTTGCAACGGAAGACAAACCAGAGGGTATTGTGGCTTCAGATGGTTTTGTTCTAAATTGCTGAGGAATATGGACATGGGCAGAGGGTGGGGAAGTGATTTCATTTCAGATGCTTCAGAACAGACCATCAATTAATTGCGAAAGACCCAGTGAGACCCAGCTCCACCCTGGCTGGTGTGCAGCCAGAAACAAGCCCATCACTCTGAACAAACAGCTTTAAGGGCCAGGGGCCCAAATTGGAGCAAAAACTGGCTGTGCTCAAGCCAGATGTGGCTGGTGGACAGATTCTGTCTGGCTCATCCTGGGTTACCTTTTTACTTTTTTTGTTGAAGAGTTGAAAAGTTTTCCCATAAGAATTCAGATTTTGAGCCTCTCTGGAAAACTAAGGAGACTGTATTGCCCTTGTTTCTGGAACCAAGGAGCAAATGCTATTTTAGGTGGGCAGCAAGGCACCCTGGTGTTAGTCTCATTCTACCAGCTATGTAATGTGCTTGACCTTCTAGCCTCTTGCCTTTACTTTAAGGATTTCTCTGATGTCACTTCCAGCTCAACCAGTCCCATTACCTGTGATGATTCAAGTTACAGTCTTGTAACTCACAGTATCTTTTCTGCAGAAACAGTACCCACCTACCCCCTTTTTATAATAATCTCCTCAAAATAGGAGAAAATCTTAATCTGTTTTGTCTTTTTTTCTGATGTGGGGAGTTCTTTCAACTTGTGAGTTTTTCTTCCCAGGTCTAACCTGTTGATTTCTACATGCCCATTAATGAATACCCCCAAGCACAGGCAAGCTCACACTTGATTTCAGTATGAGGTTTAAAAAATTACCACCTTCAATCTTTATGGTAACTTAATCTCCAGACAAATTGCTTTTAATTCAGGCTGTGCCATGAACACAGATGTGCCATTAGTTTCAAGTGCAGCTTGACTTTTATTTAGATGAATGTCTGAGTTCACAGTGAAATGGCTATCAGCTCTAGGTTAGTATTGATTGAAATGTCTCTAGAGAAGGTTTAAAAGATAGTTGCCACTTATGTGATGCTTTAAGAGTTAGACTGTAAACTCATGATTAGTAGTACTGTTAATTGGCAGTAATGTCAGTGGAATTAATAGCCAAGATGAAGAATGTTAACCTTTTGGGGATACACAGGGCTGGGGTAGACTGGTAGGGAGCAAAAATATAGTACAGAAGTTAAGTCACCTTTGGATCACATTCTGTGACTTCTTGAAAGATTAAGCTGATCTGGGTTGAGGCTGTGATCAGAGAGGCTCAGATGATAGAACCTTACTAGGCCTGCTCCTTGGTAGCCTCTAGCTAGGGCCTTAGCTGGGTACCATGAAAGTGAGAGAGGTGTCATTCTGAACAAACAAGGCAGGTCCTATCATCTTGAGAAGGTTGATCACATTTGATTTTCCTTGCCTGTGGTTAACACCAACATAAATTTCTAGTAACTCTCCCTTCTCTTTTGTGACTATCATTCTCAATATTTGTTGATTAATCATAGGAATGCCTTGTTCATAAATAATCTTATGATTCTGAATCTTATAGTGTCCATTTTTGTACAGTCACTTGAACTTTAACAGCGCATCTGAGCAGTATTTTGTCTTAGGTTCTTGCTTGGACCAGGATTTCTGTCTCTGGCTGACGCTGCCATGTAGAGCTGGTTGTTGCTCTGTGCTGGGGAGCTGCTTGGGTGTGCGTGGCAGGGTGTCTAACAACATCCTTGGCGTTTATCTACCAGACACTCTTTAAGTCTCAATGACCAAAGCTGCCTCTAGACAGTGCCACGTGTCTCCTGGGGGCCAGAGTCATCCCTGAATGAGAACCACTGGTTTAGACAGTGAAGGCCAACACTCCCTTCTTTTTGTTGATGTGAGTGATTTAGTAAACATTAATTCAGAAGAGCCTTGCATTTGATGTGGAATACAGCATTTGGACCAGGTCATTCTAATGTGCATAGAGGACTAATTCCTTTTAAGATTACTGTAGAACTTGGTAGGTAGTAAAATGATATTAATTAAAATCCATTGAGTTTACTAACCTCAGGTGATTTGGATTTTCACAGCCTTGGCTTGAGTGTCTTCTTTGTGGATGGTAGCGGGGAGGAAGCATATGCTATTTATAAATCTCAGTATCAGTAATGTTACTTAATATATAAGATGGAAAATTGGGAGCGGGAGGGGCAAACTTCTTTATCTGGTGGGCAGTGTCAAGTATTGATTCTGTTTTTGTTGTTTTTTCTTCTCCCTTTACCAGGAATCTGAGTTACAACAAACTTTCTGAGATTGATCCTGCTGGTTTTGAGGACTTGCCAAATCTGCAGGAAGTGTGAGTACTTCCCCAAACCTCCGGGCCATGGGTGGAGTGATGGAGAGCTCTTGGGGAGAATCCTCTCCTTTTTTTTTTTTTTTTATTTAAAAAAAATAAAAGTACAAAAACATATTGACAAACAGACACCAATTAGCATAAAAAATAGCACAATCACAACTAATCTACAGACAAGGTGATGGGTTGTTTGATCAATCTTGTATATCTGTATGTGTTATCCAGAACACACACTTCGAAGATATCATTATGTAAAGCAGCAACCATTGGTGTTTTGTTGTTGTTGTTGTTGCTGTTGTTGTTAGCCTGTTTTGTTTTTTGTCTTTAGATTTTTGGTTTTTGTGTTTTTTCTGTTATTGAGAGGATTGTCTGACTAAATTTGCATGTCTGTATATGGGTTCATACATTTACACTTCGAAGATATCAATGGATAAAGAATCCTCTCCTTCTGCAGCACTCTCACCCATCTAAGTGGGTGGGCTAAACTGTGGGAAGGACATTTGCATGTGGGCCATCTGTGACAAATGATGCTATCATTGTCTCCCAGTTTCAGTTAACTTTGGGCAACCACAGTCTTAAAATACTAATTGGAAGATCCTAGAAAGAAACCATTCATAAATTTTAAACTGTACGCTTATGAGTAGCATAATGAAGTCTTGCACTGTTCAGCCTGGGTCTTGAATCATCCTTGTCCAGTATAGTCACACTGTATATGTGGCCTGTGTCTTTGTCACTTAGTAGTCACCTCAATTATCAGATCAACTGTCATGGTATCTAGGTAACCCAGATTTTACCTGTTGATGACCCCAAAGCACAAGAGCAGTGTTGCTGGTAAATTGAATATGCCAGAGACAAACTGTAAGGGTCCCGGTAAAAGGATAAAGGTACAGAACGCAAGTTTGAATGAGCAAGAATTTATGTTCATATAGCTTCTATTATAGCATGTTGTTATAATTGTTCTATTTTACAATTAGTGGTTGTTAATCTTTTCTATGCCTGGTTTATAAACTAAACTTTATCATAGGTATGTGTGGGAAGACGTAGTACATATAGGGTTTGGTACTAGGTATGTTTCAGGTATCCACTGGGGGTCTTGGAATATTATCTCCTCATCCATAAAAGGTGGACACTGCTTACCTTCATTGTGCAGCCCATGAAGAGTGTGTTTTGTGCCATAGGCAGAGTTATTGGGAATCATAGCTTCTGGTCAGGTGTCTAGGAGAGTCCTCTTCCTTGTGTGAAGCCTCGTGAGCTAACTAAGGTGACACACCTGGACTGGGACTTTCTTGTTGTCCCCAGGGTTGTGGAGCAGCCTACTCAGCAGTGGCATGAGGTGCCAGCCCATCCTTCTGTTTCTGGGCAGTCAGGCAGAGCATCCAGAGTGGACAGCAGACACTCACCTTTCCTCTTCACCTCCAGAAGCCCACCATTCTTGCCTGTGAGCACTAGAAGGGTTGCTGCCTTTTTGCAGTACCCTTTAATGGCAAGCCTTTTTGTCTTTTTAATGCAAAGGATTCTGCTTTTGATAGGGATTTAGGATTATCGGGAATGTTACCCCATAGGGACTTTACAAGAGGTTTGGTCTAAGTCATACATACATACTGTAGGAAAATTGGCGACTATAGAAATGTTTGAGGATTAATGAAGATCGCCAGTACAGCCACACAGAAGGGTTGTGAACATGTAGTGAAGAATGTGCACCTGTACCCGTAACTTCAGGATGTACTGCATTATGGTTTTATATCTGTCTTACTCTACTCACTGTTGTTTTAAAATACTTTCTCATGTAAATTAAAATTTTTGAGTGACCAATTTTAATTTTTATATAAAACCACTACACATAGATTTGTATAAATCGTTCATCCACTGCTACTATTATTAGGTATTTTTACTAGAGATTATTAGGTGAGTTTTTTATACATTTTTATTATAAGTAATTGATAAAAGTTACTGTTACTTGATTCCATTACTGATGGCTTAAATAAAATTTAATTTCATCAGCTGGTACAGTTTGCAGAAATATCTATATTCAGTACCCCCACCTCCAAATTTTTCAGATGGACATTTATGATGTCCATGTTTTTCTTTAAGTTTAGCTTTCCAGAGCTAATGCAACATGGCTTGTAAGGGGCCTTGGAAGTTTTTTGTCCAGAACTATCATTTTCCCACAGGGTCAATAAGCTGGGGGGAGACCTGAAGGGAGTTATTGTGTTAGTTTGCCGGGGCCGCAAAAATAAGTACCACACCCTGCAGGGCTTCACAGCAGAAACTTACTTCTTACAGTCCCAGAGGTGGGAAGTCCAGGACTAAGGTGTTCATAGGGCTGGTTTCTCTTGAGGTCCTCCTCCTTGCCTTGTAGGTAGGCGGTTGCCTCTTACTGCATGCATCCTCATGTGGTTTTCCTCTGTATACATGAATCGCTGGTGTCACTTCGTGTATCCCTATTTCCTCTTATAAAGATGCCAGTCATGTTGGCTCAGGGCCTATCTTTATGACTTCATTTAATCATCTCTTTAAAAAGCCCTATCTGAGGTACAGCTTCATCACATGAATTTCAGGGGAAAGTACTTCTTCCCATCATAGTCACCCCAGGTGATAAGTCCATTGTGAGAGGAGCCAGTCAGGTTCATGAACCAGTGGTTTCTCTTGGTCTGAGTCTTTGAGGCTTGTGGTGAAAAGGTACTCATGTTCTGTGTAGGTTGCAGAGCTTAGTGGTTTCTTTTAGAATGGTTGGGAATTAAAATAGGGTATTTCCTCTGGCATTATTCAAGCTTTTGTTTAAACTTCGGTGATTGCCTACTGTGTAGCAGGTACTGCCCTGGGTGCTAGGGGTGCAAGATCAAGTGGGACACACAGATGGGGCGGCAGATAAGTGAGACAGTCAACTCAGGCACAGACATTATGAGGGCAACAGAACTTCAGAAATCAAGATAATACACATTTGGGTGCAATATTTTAAAAAATTAAAATGGATGCAGAAAACTTACAATGAGCAAAATATAAAACCTTTGAATCAAGACAGGATCACTATTGCTGGTTTTTCCATTTTTTCCCTCTGATTCTGGGATGGCTTGATAGAGCATTATATGCATCTTGGTTTGCATTCATTTGTTTTCCATATTTTTTTGAGACAAGGTTTCACTGCGCAGTTCAGGCTGGCCTGGAACTCATTTTGTAGCCCGGGCCTCTGAACTCTTGGAGATCCTCTAACCGTAGCCTCCCAAGTGCTGGGATTACAGGCATGTGCCACTATAGCCAGCTTTGCATTCATTTTGATACTTAAAAAAAAATAATGTTAACATATCCTTTGTCCCCCAGTCTAGATGCAGTAGATGTTC
The DNA here is from genome assembly GCA_004027595.1 of Dinomys branickii. Classification (NCBI taxonomy): domain Eukaryota; kingdom Metazoa; phylum Chordata; class Mammalia; order Rodentia; family Dinomyidae; genus Dinomys; species Dinomys branickii. The sequence continues at coordinate 36,852 of PVLD010001786.1, read as the reverse complement.
TGGAAAGCATTTTTGAGCTGGTGTCTTAGTTCCCTTGTTCCTCCTGTTTCTTGCTCTGTCACATAGGCTTTCAGTCTGCATTTGGTTTTGCTCCCTTGGCCTCCACCATGTAGGCTCCTTCTCTTCCATGCTTCTTAAGAGTTCACATCGCAGAGATAGCAAGTGATAGAACGGGGCGTGTTCCCGAACTCCCACTCTCTGTGGTACCATGGCTTCCTGTGTGTGGGCAGCAGTATTTGTATCTTACGGGTACAGCATAGTGAAGTGGGGGAAATTTTGGTAGCAAGCAGAAGTGGACTTGAGTTCTGATTCTGTCACTTTGAGCTCTGGTTCTGGGCTCACGTCCCTGGGCAAGTGACTAAGTTTCTCAGCATTTCTTTTCCCTCTTCTGTGACATCGGTGTAATCACCCATTATCAGTATTACTGGGGTTAGTAATTGAAAATAATGCATAGGCCTTGGCTGTGGGAAAAGCTCACTAGATATTGTAGGTTGCAGAGCTTAGTGGTTTCTTTTATTTTATTTTTCCTTTATTTCCTTTTCTTTTGCTGTTTTGGGGGCTGTGCATCCCCTGAGCTTAGTGCATTAGTTTATAAATGTCCTTGAGGACAGACAAGTTGAACCCCTACTATGAATGCCTCCTGTCCCTGCTGTCACTGACTGTCCTGTTGGTAAGATAAATTCTCGGTGTCCCAAGCAGCAGAATTTCTCACTGATAGAAATTCAGGGGGCTCTCCTTTTCCTAAATGAATTCTCACACATCATGGAGATGGGTATCGGGAGTGATTGGTGGGGAGGTGTGGAAGGCATAAAAGAAAGGGGAAAAATAGCTGGCACACTTACTTAAAAAGTAACTGGGCCCTAGTGTTTCCTGGTAGCAGCCGGTTCTCCCAACCCTGGAGTTTGCAGAGCCCCAGGCTGGCAGAGGATCCTGTGGTGGCTTAACAGTGATTTAATTTTGGAGGCCCAAGAACCACATAACATTGTGGGCTGGCTAAAAGGAAAGGTGAGCCCTTTGGAGGCCCGTGGAGGACATGGGGACACTTGTGCAGCTGCTTCCAAGCCACACGATTTCTGCTGCCCGTAGCTCTAAGGCAGCCCACCAGGGAGGGCCTCCATCCAGGGTCCTGGTCACTGAAGCTCCTCTATAATAAGAGGGCTATTTATACAGTCCTCTGCAAAACTGGTGCACAGATCACATTACTGCTGCCTGGGCCATGTGTGCTTGCTGCGGGTGCGATGTGCACTTGCCAGGCCACTGGCCTAAAATGTTTCTGAAGGCAGCAAGGTTGCCTTGCTGCACGTGCCCTGCCTTCAGGGTATTTAGGGTTGACTTTACTCCATCTCGGGTTGCTGCCTACCCTTGTATGTACAAGTGATGGTAGTGCATTTGTGTTTGAGGGAGGGTTAAATAATGAGGAGTATTGTTTTAAGCCTCAGGTTTCACATGTATCTGTCCCCACCCTAAAATAAGGTTTAATCATTTCAGCGGTATCCCTCCAAAACTGTGAAGTTGGCATATCTCTTATTTACATTTTTTGAAAGAGAAAACTAAGGCTCAGCAAAGCTCCATGGCGTGTTGAAGGTCATTTGATTAGTAAAAGGTGATATTAGGGCTAAAGAATCAGGTCTGTCTGATTTAATAATCCAAGCTATAACCACCTCCCCCCAAAGAGTTATGCTCTGCTGCTCTGTAACTGTGCCTCAGTTGTGAAGTAGAGTGAGCATGTGTATCTTTCTGAAAGGGGTGGCATACATTCAGGCTTGTGATAGAGTCTGACATAGAGGTAGTGTTCACTGTGATTATTGTATACCAATGTTAATGCAGAATGACTACAGTCAGCCTCCATATCCATGGGTTTAGTTAGCATCCATGGATTCAGCCAACATCAGATTGAAAATCCTTAAAAATAACTGTAATGAACAAGTACAGATTTGTTTTTTCTTGCCTGTATTCCCTGGCGATACAGTGTAGCATTTATATTATATTGTAAATAATCTAGAGTTGACTTAAGGTATACAGGAAGATGTGCATGGGTTTATTTTTCCATAAGGGACTTGAGCAGCTTTGGGTATCAGTAGGGGGCCCTGGAGCTAAACCCCATGGATACCATGAGAGGACTGTATGTCATTATACTAAAATTGCATCTGTCCACCTAGTATAAAAATCATATTACCAAAAGTCTTGCCAAAGCAGTTATTTGGTATGCATTATTTCCCAGTAACTAAAGTGTAATAGCAGCTACTCAGTGGCTTTCTAGAACTTAGTTTCCTGCTACTGATACCTCCTTCTTCCAGGAATCAAAGTGAACCAAAGTTGCAACATTCTGCCCAATCTTGAGTTTTATTAAATGCAGCTTTGTATTCGGAGGCAACCAAAAAGAACCATTTTATCTACCAGTAGTGGATTGGTTAAAAAATTTAATAAATAAAATGGCTCTTTCTTACCATTCATACCTGCAGAGGATAGCTCTGCTGTGGGTTAAAAGACTCGTGAAGATGTTCAAGATGTATTACCAAGGGAATAACAGTCCAGAGCAGTCCATAACCCACAAGTGCTTTGTAAAACCAGACACGGGCTCATCTGCCCTAGTTGGCACTGAAAGCTTCCCCCAGGGGGTGGCAGACCAGGGCTAAAGTGTAAGGAAGCTTTATTCTTTTACTATCTGTTCCCTACATTCTTTTTTGAAATAGTTTGAAAATTTTAGTGTGTGCCTGTATCAGCTGGTCTCTAAAGAAACACAGCCAGAAAAATTGCTCCTTGTGTGGGTTTTATATTTGTTAAAGCCAAGTTTGATTAAGAGAGTAAATAATGATACACTGTAAAATACCCTTTAAACATTTAAATATAATACTTCCCTGAGCCAAGCCAAGTAAATGGAAGTTTTGGGAGAAAGCAGAGGAACCAGAAAGTTTCAGCTGACCTTAAGGATTGAGGGGGAAAGGTCCGGCCTCCAGGTTATGTGCCGGGGCCAGGCAATCCGTGCAGCCGCATTGACCTTACTTACACCTCCTCCAGCCCCAGGGTTGGGCCATGATTCATGCTGTGATGCGTCTGATTCACTTCTTCATCCTGAATCATCAGGAAAAGGTTTACAGAAGCCAGACATTTCAGAATGATTTCTAGGCCCTTGGGTGGAAGTAAACTTTGGAGGGTACTGAGGAAGTAAGTGGAGGGCGTGATGGAGGACAGTGCATGAGGGGTGAACTGCATAACTGTAAATAGAGAAAATACTTCATCAGACCCCATCCTTAGTCCCCGAAGTTTCTCTGTTCATGAAGAGTCTGCTAAACATCCCAAGTGGCCTTTTCCCCCAGTGCTACAGCTGTGCTATTTTTGACCAGTCTCTATTTCAGTCTGGCAAGAAGCTTTTTGAGTTTTGGAGTGAGTTTTGTCTCTTGCCTTTTGAGGATCACATTCTCTTTTCAACAGGGGAGAGTGAACAGCGAGGAAGCCAGCAGTGGTAGAGACTTACATTAGTCCAGCAGTTCTTTTTAAGTAGAAATGATCTAGAAGCAAGCTAGCTGTGCAGCTCCTCTCTTTTGGGCTACAACTGCCCTCTTCATAAATCAGGCCGCCTTGTTAGGATTAGAGCTTGCTGTCCCTCACTGGCCTGCCGAGGAGAGTGTGCTGGTGGAAGCGTGCAATGCCCTGTTAATCGTTAGCCATGGCCCTCTGTCTCTGCATGCTCTACCTCCAGTGGCGCTGTCAAAATTTGAAATGTTATGATGCACCTTTTCCTCCCTGTTTACTTATTTTTGTGAAATTAGGTGGAGCAATTTGTCATATGTATAGTAGGACTGGCTTGAGACCGGGTTCCTCAGCCAAAGTTCCCTTGTGGAGAAGCCCATACTCTTTGTTTTAGGTTCAAAACCAAGTTAGATCATAAGCAGGCAGAAAAACAACTACAGTATTACCTAAGGGATTAGGAGCTTTCCGGCCTGCCCTGTGCTTGTTGCTCTTCTCTGATCTGCAATCATACTTTGTTCATTTTTTGGCTATGTCTTGTTGGTGGTGTGGCTTTAGGCTAGTTGCTCAAACCCAGTTGGAGAATTTAGAGAAGAGTGGTAGTCCCTGATACCTACCTTCAAGTTGCTGTGATGATGGAATTCCATGATGCATGTGGAATTTTTACCATAGTTACAGAGAAATATAGAATAGTAATTAAGAACCTAGACTTTGGGGTTATATTCCCCTTTCCACGGCCACTTACCATTGGTGACCTGAGTTTTGGTTTCTTCATTGGTGCCGTGAAAATGTTCCTGGGATCTGTTCCCCTTCCCCAGTTTTATTAGTACCATATCTGTTTGCAGTCCATAGAAAATGCTGTGAGGAAATCAGCACTTGCGCTTACCATACCCAGGTCCTTCTTCCTTCCCCGCCTCGTCTCCCGCATCCCCAGCTCCCCATCTCTTCTTTCAGAGTCTCAGTTTCGTTAATCTCCATTCTGATCTTTATAGTTTCTTTTCTTCTGTTTTGGATTTGAATTGATCTTGAGATGCATCATTAAGGTTATTTATTTGGTATTGCTCTATCATTTTTATGTGTGCATTTACAAACTTCCATCTTAGGAGTGCTTTCTGTGAGGGTCTGAAGATGAGTTAATACAGTAAGTCCCTGACTTACAGATGAGTTCCATTCCAGAAGAACATTGGTCAGTTGAATTCATTCACATCTGGCAAAATGAGTCTTGTATAGTATACCTGTGAAAATTTGCAACTTGAATGTCCATACGTCAGAGATTTACTGTGCACTGTAAGACTTAGTATACACAGCCCTTAGAGCTGTGCCCAACACATAGTAAGTCACTAGTAAGTCATCTCCTGCTATTATTATTGTGACCATCCTCTATGTTTTAGAATAAATATAAGAAGAGTTCTTGCATAGGCTGCATATTGGCAGCAGACCCCTGACCTTAGTTTAGTTGTTCTGATAAACCCGAAGACCTCGTCTAGTAATAACTATACTGAGGGGTGCTATAATAATTTATTCGTTAAGATTAAGGCCGATGGAAGCTTTTTAGTACCATGATGGCAAATGGATCACAGCGGGTGGGAGAGATAAAAAGGTGAGGCAGAAACAGTCTGTTTAGGAGGCAGTCAGATAAGAGACTGTTAAAGTAATTAATTGCCTATTTCAACACACAAACAAACAAGGGCTCCTTAAGTGGAGAAAGGATTTGCCACATGATATGGATCTGCTTTCTCTCTGCCAGATGCTTCGGTCCACGGTGAAGCTATTGAAACAGGCACTCTCTGTCCCACAGCCCAGTAATTGCCAAGCTTCATCCCTAACTGGCGTTGGCACTGAAGAAAGCAAATGGGATAATTCTAGGCTGTTTTTTTTCCTTATTCATTTCTTTTAAAAGATGGCAGACAACCAGATTACTCTGTTTGGGCAAATGCTAGCTTATACAGTTGTCGGAATACAGCTGTCGTCTCAGTGCATTATCTTTAAACAGTAATACAAAGTTCTATGTAAGATGTACCTCTTTAAAAAAGAGAGAACAAGATAACTGAGTTTTATCCCCTCAACTTTGCATCTCAAATACAATTTCTTTCTAGCCCATTACCCGGCAGAAAGCCTGAACACTGTGCTTTGGCTTTCTTAAGGTTCTCTGGGCTCACATTGCAAGTCTGATTTTGGATCCTCGTCCCAGATTTGGAAATACATGTCCATGTAAGGAGAGCAGATTGCACAGCCTCTGGGGGCAGGCCAGCCAAGCTGTTTTGGTTTGTGGGCCTTTCCTTCCATTAAGTGATATTAACTATGGAAATCCAAATTTCAAGTGTTTGAGTCGGAAGAGAGTGTGGAGAGAAATGTCTGCCTGTAGAGGATTTTCAGAGTGTCTGTGCAGAAGTGTGTGTATCTGTTTTCCTGGAAGACCATCCAGAGGCTTCACCCGAGCCCAGGCAGTCTGGACCCTCATGGATGGCTCTCCAAGTGCAGCTCCCTTCTTATTTCACAGACGAGGCATTGGAGTAATTGGCCCCACATGTCACAAACCCCTCAAACCTCCACACGGGGAACAAGTGGTCTCTCCAGCTTTTGTTTGTGCCGGTTGCCCTGTGGCCAGGCTGGAGCACCAGAAGGAACAAGGGGTGCTAATCTTTGCTCCCCAGGCCCTTTCTTCGCCGCCTCAGCCCGTGAGGAGCATTGTCGTTGGTAGTCTTCAGGCACTTGACTGGACTTGCCTCCTGGCCTGTTTTCACTGTTCCTTGCCTGTGAGTTCTGATTTATGGGCTTGATGAGACACAGACAGGAGATAGGACACATTTGCTCTTTGAGTTTCTTTCTTACTATGGGTGTAAAAAATTAGTTTTTTTGTGACATGACTATTCTCTTTAAAAATTCACTTTTATGTTATCTTTTATCTAACGTGAGAATATTACTGTGGCTAACTGTTTTTTGATTTTTTTTAGTGTGTATGATTTCAAACTACTAATTTAAATGCTCTAAGACGATTTAATTTCTTTTTGTTGTTACAGTTACCTCAATAACAACGAGCTGACAGCCATACCATCCCTGGGTGCTGCTTCAGTGCATGTCATCTCTCTCTCTCTGTAAGTGGTGCCACCTGGGGACCCTGGATTGCATAATGGGGCCTGGTGTAGGCTCACCAGCAGTTGGTGGCAGGAGAACTTGTGTTCATGTGTTCACTGGTAAAGAAGAGCCCTTTATCACATAGCCTAAAGGTCATGGCAAATGCCTTATTTGTTGTTTTGGTGGTTTACAGAATTAAAAGCTGAACATTCTGCCTTGTCTGTAATTTGGGGAAAAATACATCTTTTAACTGTCCAGAAGGGTATAGAACTAGATTATTTGTTCTTTGTGGTTAAGCAGTAACTCGGTGAATAAACTGGAATTATATGAAGATGTTTGAAATACTAGGTGGCAGACTCATCTTTGTGCCACTGAATTTGGTAATGTGACTCAGTTTCCTTTTATGGCTGTAAAAAAATGAAGTACCCTTGGACCTCAGAAACCAACATAAAAGTGACGAGTTAATTGTTGCTATCAAGTATTAGATGAAATAAAACCTGTGCATTACTATAGAAAAAGATTATATAGGGCCTTAGCCAAGAAAGAAGAAAAGCCGCAGGTATTACCATTTACTTCATCAAGAACTTTTCCTAAGCTGAGTGTGATGGCAAATGCCTGTAATCACACCACCCTTGGAAGAGGAGGTGGGAGGATCATAGGTTCTGCCCAGCCTGGGTACCTTAGTAAGACCCTGTCTCAGAATAGAGAGCTGAGGATATTGCTCATCATCGTCGTGAAGCCTGAGTTCAGCTCCCCCTGCCACAGAGATTAGGCACCTGCCCTTACCCCATGTCTGCTGCCATGAAGAAGAGGTATTTGTTGGCTTCAAGCTCAGCCAGAGGTCTTTCGAGATGTCCCAGCCCTGCGTCTGGCAGTGCTCTCCACAAGATGTTATTGGCAGCTTCCCCAGCACAGCACCTCCTTCTTCACACTGAATTTCTTGACTGCACCCCAGCCCTGCATATTTTTACTTTATTTTTATTTTGCTGGTTTAATAGTTGCTCACCTGTATACATCTTTTTCTCAGCACCAGGACTCAGCAGTCTGAGTAGAGGGATTTGGCAGGAAGATGCTGTCAGTAAGATTGCGAGTGTAGCTTGCAGATCCCAGGTTTTGGCTGGCTCTTGTCCCAGTGTTCACTGGGTGCTGTAGCATGGTAAATCATGCTTTCACATGTAACCCTTTTCAAGGCCTGGTGAGGCTGTAGGAGAGCCTAGGAATTAGAGTTGGGTTTCATTGTTTCCTGGCCAGATGATTTAATCTCATTTACAAAATGTGTTCTAACCCATGTTATACATGGGAGAGTGAGGGCAGGGCTACCGGGGGCAGAGAATGTACCGGGAGTTTTCGGCATCATTTGGGCCCTCTGGTGAGGGTTTGGTATGTGGTGGCTGCTGCTTCTGCCTGGTGGTTAGTTGTTGCCTTGTTCTTTGGACCTTGATGAGGTCTCACCTTTAGGGCCTTCGGGTTTGTGAATCAGACCCTGTTCCTGGGACGTGCTGGCCTGGAAGCTGTGGTCCTTGATGGAGAGGCACAGGTCTGACTTTCCTTTTCCAATTTGGTTGGCCTGTGTGTACAGCATCTGGAAGGTGTTTAACTGCTGGCTAACTTAAATGAGCTAGCTTTAATGAGGCTGACCAGGGATGTGCTAACCCTTTGTGTGTTCATAAAGCAGAGTACTTGAAGGTGCTTGTGACCCCTGGCTGCTGAAACCCCAGATCATGGACCAGCAGTGTGGCATCAGCACAAGCTGGTGAAGAATTCAGAGTCTCAGGCCACATCGATTAGGAGCTACTTTTAACAAGGGCCCTGGCATCACCCATCTTTACAGTGTGAGAAGAGCTGGTTTACTTCCTCTTAGTTCTCCTTTGGTGAGGAAGCCAGAGCCATAGAAAATGCTTTGTATTGCCAGAGCAGAAGGTGCAGTGCCCTGAGGGTCTTCTGTGTTGCAAAACAATGAGGTGGAGTGAGGCCGGATGCAGATGCCCTGCATGGCTTCTCCGCCCTTCCTACTTGGTGCAGCAGCATGCTGGGTGACTCTGAGCCACACTGTGCCGGGAGCAAGAGCACCCCGGCCTTGCCCGTTGGGCCTGTGGCACTTTTAATTGTCTTTTGTTCTTCAAATTGCCCCTTGCTGCTCCTTGTGCCGCAGGCCATGAGGAGTGGGGACGTTTGGCTGTGTTCCTGCTACTCCGTTAGACAGCACTGAACTATGTAAAGCAAAAGAAGAAGAAAAATAAAAAAGAAGCCCTCTGCATTTTGACTCGTTTGGAAAATGCAGGTTAGCACTGGCAGCCACCTCTTCCGCCTGGTGTTGCTCGCCACCTGACTTACTCAGTGATTTCCCTGAAATGATGGAACTAAAGAGTCTTTGTCCTCATTTTACTGAGGTGCTTGTGTTCCTTGTTCTTAGACTAGATGCTTGAATTTAGCGCCTGCAAAAATTAGTTTAGCAGTGGAGTGTGTGGCAGGAGGATTATAGATAATTGTGCTGTCCTCTTGCTTTCCTTTCTGTATTTTCCATGTGGGCTCTGCATAGGATGAGGGAGAAAATCACAGAGCAGGCCGCAGGTGGGTATGACTTTATAGCAAAAAGGACTACCTTCCTCATCCTGCCTGGAGAAAGGTCAGGGCCTCAACACCTGTATCCGCCATCCACATGGCAGTTGTGCTTTAAGTTTCGAAGAACATGTTTTCTGTGTGTGTCTGTTCCTTTTCAGAACTTTAGTAGTAAAAGGTATCACATGTTGTGCAAACATTTAGCAGGTGCCTTCTGTGCCCTTGCAGTTTTGGCCCAGGGGCTGCCCCAGGTGTTGTGAAAGCCCTAACATGTTTGTTGGAAAATGTGGTGATGAAGTGACTCTGCAGTCCTCCTCGAATTCTTTTTTTTTCTGTTTTTTTTTTTGTTGTTGTTGTTCTTTAAAGACAGGATCTCACCATACAGTTCAGGCTGGCCTGAACTCGCTATGTAGCCCAGGCTGGCCTTGAACTCGCAGTGATCCTCTTGTCTCACCTCCCATGTGCTGGGATTATAGGCATGCGCCAACATGCATGGCCACCTCCTCAAATTCTCATTTCCCTTTTTTGAGCAGGTAGAGGATCAGAAAAATAACCAAAGTGTACAGAGGAAATAGAGCAGACATGTATGGAGGGTGAGTTAGAGGCAGCAGGACAGCTCTCTTGATCCTCCCACCTCCTCTTCCAAGGTGCTGTGATTAGGGGCATCTGCCATCACACTCAGTTTAGGAAACGTTCTTGATGAAGTAAATGTCTACTGGCAGACGCATCTGGGAAAGTGGGGACCAGGTGTGTATCCTTCTCTGTCTGATGCATATGTGCTGTTGGATAAGTTGCTGGTTTGGTTTTGTCTTGTTTTTGTTGAATGATTTGAAACAGCGGGCAAAATATCCTCACAGCTTTCATAGTCTTTCTGTGACCAAATGGGAGTAGAGACAATAATATCACAAAAGCCATAGTCGTAGTTAACCCTCTGTTAATCACTGTCAGTGGTTTGTATTTTTTAACAGAAGTAGCAGTCTGTGATTTCCAGTTCAGACACCTGTAATTCTGGACTTGGGCTCTGAATGTGAGCTTGTGTTCTCTTGAGCTCAAGTGCCCCGAGTTCCCAGGCACTTGTTCCCCCTCTGCTGAATGTCACACTTAGGAAGGCCACGTGGGAGGAGATTTTGTTTGCTCCTGGGTTTAATGTCAGGGCTTCAAAAGAGACTTTCAGAGTTTTAGGAACTGGATTCATGGAGCACAGTTTCTATTGGTTCATATTTTCTGATTAAAGGAATCTAATTCACTTAAAGTATTTGTCAAAGGACAGATTTATTTGCATCATGTTCTGAGGATAATTCTGAAACCATCTGTGCTTAAGAAGAAAAAGCATAAAACTCAAGGAATGCTTTTAATAGGATTGGGTTGGAGTGAGGGAACTAATTTCACAAATAGTTCTCAGAAAAAGAAGTAGTTTTTTGTTAAGTGGAAGCAAAATCTGCCAGTGGATTTGTACATCGGAGAGTAGAAAAAATTTGAAGTCCAGGAAACTCAAGTTATGATTCCCACAGCAACAGTAATTTTTTCTGATGCATAAATAACAGTTCTATTAAAGAAAAAGTGCTGCTTTTCCTGCGGTGTTACTGCACTTGTGTCATTGAGAAGATTGGTTGCAGTGGAAGTAATTTAATTTTTTCCTAGGAGTGAAGCTTGCTAGAAAATCGGCTTTGGCTCTGTTTCTTATGCAGAGGTCACAGCTTACTGCCATGTGGCCCTTGCTCTGTTGACACCCTGCTTTTCCAGGTAGTGATACATTTTGGACCTTACTGTTTTACCATGGCATGTCCTTGTGTCCCCCAGTCCGTGTCCTCATTAGGTGGGAAGTCTAAACAAAAGCTAGTTGCACACAATTACTTATGACTTTGTAATATTGCTATTACAATTACTTAGCCTTTGTTGCATTTGAAAATGCAATGAAATAGTTCTGATCTTGGGAAAAAATCTTCGGAGAACAGTGTTTTTAAATTGAGGTGAAATTCATGTAAGATGAATTTACATTTCAAAGCATATAGTTCACTTTTAGTTCATTCCCAGTGTCATAAACCATCATTGCTGTCTAATTTCAGATAATTTTCATCACCCCAACATTAAATCCCACCCCCTTAAACAGTTACCTCCCGTTTCCCCTCACTCTAGCCTCTCAACTGCTTATTTGAAAACTTTTTCTTCCTTTCCTTCCTTCCTCACTCTGTCCCTTTCTTCTTTTGAGAGTCTTTTATTTTCTTATGTTGACAAATGTATCTGGAAGACTTAAAATATGAGGAGTTTAAATAAGAATCTCTGGTAAGGTTTTAACCACCCATTCTACTTTGCTGTGACCTCTTGGCTAAATAAAGACTGATTAAATAAAAAGGATGGAATATCCCTTTATTATAATTTCCAGAGAATAAAACCTGGGAGGAAAGCAACCTGGTGTCCTGTGTGTGACCCTGCATGGAGCAAGAGAACCGTGGGGTTGGAGGGATCTGAGGCCCTCTCCGTGGATGGATCTGCTGGTGAAGTAAAATCAGTAGGAATACTTACCTCAGAGTATCAAGTGAACCTCTAGAAAAAAAGGGAGGAAGTCAATTTTCTTTACAGGCTTGTTAGTGCAGAGTTCAATTCACATGAAAATGTATTTAAAGAGCAAATCTTGGAGGGGAAGAAGCCCCGATCTGCCATGTAGGGTTGTGCAGAATAATAGAGTTCCTTAGAGGCCTAGAGGCAAGGGAGAAAGACTTAGTACTCAGCTTCAGAAAATTAGGCTTGGCTTCAAGACCTGAACTTAAGGTTGTCAGTAATTAGGCTTGAAGCACAAGTGAAATTGTACTGAGTGGTAAATTGTTGCTGGCATTCCTCTAACTGTGTTTGCACATGTGTGCAGGTGCTCAAGCTGCAGGACTTTCTGTGTGCGAGGCCTCTTGCCCTCTTCATTTGGCTGCCCTTAGAACTTTGTGCATATTGGGTCCCCTTGAAAGGTAGCAAGCAAGAGCGACGGAATGAAGAGCTCACATGAAAATTTTATTTTGTATGTGACATTCATCTCTGGGAGTGTGCTGTTGTGGCTGCCTTTAAAAGCAGAGTGGTGATCTCGGATGAGGGTGTTCTCTGCATATGTGTGCGGGTAGAACCTGTAGTCCTTGTAGGTTAGGGCGCGAGTGAGGTAGAAGTAGCTGTTCCTCCTCCCTCCTCCCTGGGGAGGAGCTGCCCACCAATTGTCAGGTGAAGAGGACTAGTCAAGGCCATTAGAAAATACAGAGACATCTGTTTCCATGCTGCTTGGGAGAGGCTTCCTCCACATGGGAACCTGAAGTAGCCTTGCTGTTAAAGGAAGGCTAGTCTATTTGGTGTCAGTGTAAAACAGAACCCTGCTGGTCATTAGCATGGTATTTGTTCTGCCAGTATAACACACTTTCATCAAAGTATGGAATTAGTAGTGACTCTGGGCACTTTAGGAAGATACTATAGGCAAAGTTGGTTCTCCAAAGGCCCAGCCCAAGTTTAAATGAATGACTTTTGTTCCTTGAGAAGCCAAGAAAGGGGTGACTGGTTCCCACACAGTATGGGGAGAATAGGGCCATACTTAGAAAATGTATAAAATGGGGTACCTAGTGGCCGCACTGTCCCTCTGTGTCTTCAGAGAAGTGCTCACTCCACTGAGCACTAGTCTGCCCAGATTTTGATGGTATGATTCTTCTGGATAAACACTTTTTCTCGTTCCTTAGGGGGATCGTGGCTTCCCCCTCAAGGGTAGCCCTGAGGGTCTCGGACTGGGGCATCCATCACTGTCACCCGAAGAGACAGATTGCCGGCGCAGTCTCTGTTCGGACTGGGACCGGGGTGTTTGCTTTGCTTCTGCATTCTCAAGTGATGCTGCTGCAGCTAGAGGGCCACTGCGCGGGCTTCTGTGGGCGGAGGAGGAGTGAGTGCTCTTCCTAATTTGCTTGGGCGTTGGGGGACAGTAAACTGTTTAAACACCGTCACTGGCGTGGTGACAGGCATCTGTCTGGGGCCAGAGGGCTCCAAAGCTGTGGTACAGCAGTTGCTTCTGGGAAGAGTTCTGAGGCAGGGTCCGCTGAGCATGAGTACCATGGCCAGAATAGAGCTGGCTGCAGGTCAGGGCTTGAAGCCCACAGCTGTTTTAAGTTTGTTTCTGCTTAGTTTGCTGTTTATTGGTGACAACTGTAGGTTCCTGGAAGACCTTTACCAGTTCTAATGGAAACAGAATCCCATGAGTACCCTAGCCTGGCAGGAGACCTGTCCGTTATCTCAACTGTATGGGCGCTGGCAGCTCCACTTACAGCCTGCATTGCAAGGCAGGAGTCAGTTTAACACCTTTTACCTTCCTGCTGATTATCAGCTATTATCTGATAAGTCTTTGTCCTTGCCTAATTCTTGAATGGGTGCTTCTTTATTCCAGGTGCAAGTTAAAAAAAAGTGTTTGTGATTCTTTTCATTCTCTTCCCCTTAAATCAGTGTACACACACACACACACACACACACACACACACACACACACACGCACTCTGTGTGAGGTGGTTGGCAGTTCTCCTTTGCCTTAATGGGGAAATCAAAATCACTATGTATGACCTGTAGTATATATGACCTCTTCCCATTTTCCCTTCTGCCACTGGGAAGCTCTAGTCCTGGTTGTCAGTAGGCAAAAGAAGTATACAGAAAGCAAAGGAGACCCTGGCTTTCACCTGTGAGGCTGCTGTGCCTGCTGCAAGGTTGCCAACTCTTCCTTGTGGAGCCCAGTAAGAACAAACAGTCCGGGTCTCATGGCCTGGAGTTTGTGTTCTCAAGCATCTCTGTGGCCGCAGAGAAAGATGGGTAAGTTGACAGTGGTCACATGGGGGCTGAGTACTGTGTAGTGACCCTGTGTCTCTAGCGGAGTGTATGGCTGGGAAGATTCTTACATATGTAGCACTGCAGCTGAGGCTCTTGTTCTGCAACTTCCTTTCTCTCCCTCCCCCTCAAGTGGGAGTAATTTATAGGCACTAGGTGGGACACCCTGGATGTTCAGCCAGCACACTGAGAACTTGGAGTGTTCAGAGGAATACTAAAGGACGGGCCTAGTTCCATTTGGGGGCCAGTTTGCCTGCCCCTTTTTCTTTGTCAACAGGCAGGCTTCCATGAAATCCAGCAAGCTTCTATGGAGGGCAGAGCAGGACCTGCAGTTCATAGAACTGCAGCCTCATCCGATGCTAGACACCACGAATCAGGCCCCGAATGGAAAATTAAACACTGAGTTTACAGAGAAAGCAGCTTTCTGTCCCGGAAACTTCCCAGGGATTCTATAGCGCAGACGTCCTTTTGCCCCGTCAGAGTGTGTTTGCCCTGGGAAAGGAGCCACTGTGGCCTCCTCCGAGCCAAGTTACACACACACAGCCCTGACTTGTCGTTTTCTTCCTCTTGCCCTTCCTTCGCAGCCCTTTTGTGTCCGGGCGGGGGGTCAGCCAGCCAGAGGAGAGGTACATCTGCAAGTTATTTGCTAAGAGATGGAGGGAGCCCCAGCAGCAGGCTGGGGGCCGAGGAGCGGGAGAGCCATGGACCTGGAGTATGGCTGTGGGGTCACTGCCTCTTTGGGAACTTGGTAGCTTAGATTCTGTGGCTGGGAGCTTCTTTTGCTGGGTTCTTCCCCTCGCTTGCCATCTCATTTTTCTCGATGACTATGCAAGCTTTAAATGCAGTCCGAGGGCCCCAGTGCTGGGCAGCAGTGGATGGACTTGGAGGGGAAGCATCTGTCCTTCCAGCGATGGGTGCTGAAAACCCTCCAGGGCGGGAAACAGGGAGCTGCTTTCTCCTTGCACAACCTCCTGTGTGAAAGTGCCTGGCTCCTGCCCATATCAACAGTCTTGTTCCAACTGGGACCATTTCCTCCTCCTCGCCCTCCCCCTCCCAACTTCCTGCAGGTGGCTTCTGTAATCCAGTTACTGCTGGGGAAGACACATGTGCATATGCACCTAATCCGAAAATGGCTGGCGTGCCTTTGACCTGTGTGGTGACCTTGGAAAGAAGGCAGGGCCTATTGTGTCTGCTCACACCTGGGAGCCATTTTCAGCTTTTACAGCCTAAGTGGAAGAAATGTGTTTGTATTTGTGCTGGGCCTTTCTTTCACAAGGCCTGTCAGTGTTGGGCAATACATGGGGAAGGCTAGATTCATTCTGTGCGGAGGCAAGTGTTTGTAAAGAGAGGGTAGTGTACTTAGTATAAGAAGTCGTGAAGTGGCCATTTTTGTAGTTCAGAAATGGTCAAATGTTGCCAAGTCTCATATGGTTGCTACATGAAACCAGGGTGCTGGTCAGCTGACGAGGAACATTGACATTGGCAGGCATTGCTCTGTGTGCCTTCCTGGGCCTTTTCTTACAGTGTTCTGTGGTCTTGTGAGACATCTGAAGTACAGAGAAGGCAAGTAAGCACCCTGAGGTCACAGAACTAAGAGGTGGCAAAGGTGGGACATGATCTCATCTCTTATCTCTGGAGCTTATGCTCACTGTATGGCGTCTAGGAGCCTGGGAGGGTTTTGTCTTGGCCACTGGTGACGTTATCAAATTGACTTAGGCATGGGACACTTCAGGCTCATTGGCTCAAGGGTTAGATGTTGCTCCTGGTGGTGGGCTGAGAAGCTTCTGCTTAGGAAAAGTCACAAACATCCTCCAAAAGTGTCCTTGCTCTACAAGTCTCTTTTTGCCCCCCATGAGCTTATTTTGGGCAGCCCACAGATCAGACTGACACTGGCAACCCCTCTCCCCCAGTCATACGGAAGTTGGCCATTTCAAGCTGGTTGATTATTCCAAGCTAGTAATGATCAGCCATCTGTTAAGTGTACAGAGGAAAGTAATCTTGTTGTCAGGTCTCAGCAGAGCCCAAACTTGTTGTTCGATTGTGCCAGCAGATTTGCAAATGGTGACGACCTGCCCTCAAAGACATCACTTCAAGGTGGATTCCTCTGCAGTGTCCTCACTTCCTGGACATCTTTCAGACCCAAACAGCTGAGGCAGAGGTGCCAGTTTGTGGTTTTCTCTTCTCAGCTCCTCCAGCAGAGAGATGAAAGTGTGCAGTGGAGGCTGCAGGCTGCTGTGCTTTAATGTGCTCTCCAGGGCCCCTCCCTTCTGCTCAGCTATGTCCAGGCATTGTCTGGGCAGCTAAGAAGCATCTGAATGTGGGAGAGGGCTGCTGGGAAATTAGTTTGCAGATACCTGGGCTCCTTCCCTGAAGAGCTGTAGGGTAAAGACGGGTAGAGCTAGATCTGCACCATACTCTGACTGGTGTCCTGTGGGCTTTATGGGACATGGTGACAAGAGAGCGCTTGTGTTTGTGAGTCAGGGTTGGAGTCCTGCCTCTATTCTGCCCTTAGTATACCACCTGGGTAGGTTCTCTCAGGCCTCAGTGTTTTTAAAAAATGTTTTCAGGAAAAGTGGTTGTGCAGATTAACTAGACAACGTGTCCTCGGTACAGTGTTTGGGATGCAGTGAATGTGCCCCAGGTGTGGGGCAGCTCGTTAACCTTGGCAGCTGTACATTGAGCTCAGGGATGGGCCAAGTGGGCCTGCTGTTGGAGTTCTGCTCTGAAAGGTTTTGATGTGTTTTTCCCTAAACAAACAGGCCCAGTGTCAAGGTGGGTACATGCTCTAAACACAGATCTTACTTGCAGATATTCCTATGGCTCACTCTCGTGAACCAGATGAAGTTCATACACACATTCCTCTGTGTGCATGCATGTGTGCGTGCGTGCGTGTATGCGTGCGTGCGTGTGTGCGTGAGTGCATGCCTTACCTTTGCCATATATTCATTCCTTTTATAGGAGCTCTAGTGCACCACACTGGAACTGATGCTCCCTTCTCTTTTCCCATTGACTGGTCCTCTACCCAGGGGAGGCAGGAGCAGCAAGCCACGACAGCGTCTAAGCTGGTGTGTTTAAGCGATGGCTTCCATCTTGGCTGCATCATAGAATGACCTGAAGAACTTCAAAGTCCAGAGCAATTAAGTCAGACTTTGAGTTGCAGGTGTGTGAGGTCCAGGAGCAGCCTTGGGCCCAGATACTGAAGTTTTTATTTATTTTTTAACTTTTCCAGGTTATTTCAGTGTGCAGCCAAAAGTTTTAAAAAACAATAAGCTGAGTAATTGCAGGTGAAAGACAGTATTCCTCTCTTCTCTCCTCCTTTCTCTCACCTTTCGTTTAAAGTATCCTCCCCCACATTCTTTTTTCTTTTTCTGACCTGGTAGAGGAGGTAACTAAGGCTGCTCTTCTGTTTTGCACGTAAGATTCAGGGGGTTCCTAGTTATCACTTAAAATGACTGGAAACTGGCTTTGGTGTTGGGGCAGGCTGTTTAGTATACCAGAACAGACCTGTGGGCTCACCCCTTGCTGTGAGTTGTCCCTTCCTGTCCCAAGTGTGGCCTGCTCACTCCGATTTGTGTTCCATCTGTCACACAAAGCCCATCATGCTTAAAAAAGCAAAACAAAACAAAACAAAACAAAAAAATTTGTAAAAAGACAACAGACAAAGCATATATATTTCAAATTTTTAAAATGCTTTTTGCTTTATATTTATCCAGAAGCAAGGCTATTGGATTCCTCCCTCACCAAAAGCTGTTTTGCAATATGACAAACTATAATGTGGAGACTGAGTTTTGGATCATTAAGTCATGGAATTCTGTGAGGACTGTTTGGAACTGGATGCCTGCAGAAGTCACAGAGTCATTAGAACTTTAGAAATAAAAGAAAATTTCCCCTTGGATCTTTAGAATGTGACCTTTTCTCCAAATCAAGTATGTTTTGTGTAAGTGGAAGCAGTGGTCATGTGCATGTACATGAGGCTGTTTTAACCTCTCTGCCTTGTTGTTTGTTTCATGTCAGAACAAGCACTGGCCTGTTGCGAAAGAAAGGTGGGTACTGGGGGCCTGAGGTATAGTCTCTCCAGGTCCCTTGTCTCTGGCCTTTCTGGCAGCCATGTGAAATAAACCCTTTCACCCCTGCTTCCTTCGTGGGCCAGGCTGGCCTGGCTTCTCTGTTGTGTTCTCGACAATGGGTTGACATCAGCTGTGATTGGGTGGTACTCTACAGCTGCCTAGTTCTAAGCAGGTGCCTGTGCCTGTCTTTACAACCCTGTTCCTTGGAAGACAGCTCTGAGCCCTGAGAGATTCCCTGCATGGTCCAGGGAGATGGATTCAGCACACAAGTATTGCTCTGCACTGTGGACATCGGTTCAGCTTCCTGAATAAGTCAAGGTTCATTTTGTTCCTATCTCAGTGGCCTCACAAGGCTTGAGGAATTGGCACATAGGTGAGACCCAGAGAGTCCCATAGCAGGTATTTCAGTACAGAACATTGGTGTCTTCTTTTCCTACTGGGAAAAGAATATGAGGGTGTCCTGAGTGATTTCTCTGCTGGAAGGAGAAGGCTCCTCGCAGTCTTGGTTCCATGATAAGTGTGGATTGAGGTGGTGGGTGCCAGATGTCCTGAGCATGGGAGGAAGTATCCCCTCTGGAGTGTGTGGGTACGGCCTTCTTGTTCGCATTGCTAGTACACAGAGAGGACCAAGCATCAGGCTTGGTCTCTTGTCCTGATTCAGCCTGGACTGAACATCTTTCACAAGCACAGCTCCTCTCTGGGCTTCTGTTACCTAATTTGTAAGGAAAGGGGCTGATTCTGTATCAGCAGTGCTTAACACAGATGCCTGTGGCTGCTTCCCTGCCTGTGGGCCTACCCTCTCTGTTCTGTGAATAGACCTTCATCTCTAGTGGAGAATGGCTGTTGCTGGCCCACTTGTGGGACCTGGGGTTTCTCCTCAAGGCAGCTCCCATGCTTGTAGGTTCTATAAAGGGGCCTGCTGAGCCTGTGCTGCTCCATGTCGGGAAGTCTTTTTAGAGCCATGCAAGTGATGCTGGCCAGCCCTGCTGATCCACTGCCAAGTAGGAGATATGCAGTTCGTCTCTATAGCAGGGCCCTCTAGGCTGTGTGGCCCTTAAAGTATCCAGACTTGGCCCTTCTCATCCTCTGCGTTCCCTCCTGAAATTGGTATCTAACCTCATCCCACCCGACTCTGCAACTGCTACCCAGAGGAAAACCTGGCTTATTTTTGTCCCGTCAGAGGTATTTGATGAAGAAATGAATGAAAGCCCCTTTCTTGGCCTCCCTTCCTGTGGATAAAATCCTGCTCTTTCACAGCTGGCCCTGGCTGCATTTCTGCCTGGTCTCTCATTATGTCCTGTGTCAGACTTTACATCAGACTCTGCAGATTGAAAAGCTCACACTGACTGAGTCCCTGCCTGTTTGGCCTGTCACTTTGGTGTGAAATGGCTGTCCCTCTTCGACCTCCTACTCCTCCGGTGATGCCCTACTTCTTTGTGAGAAAATACGCATCCCACCTGCATCTTTCTCTGCTGCTTGGTGTAGTTTGTGGGCTTTTGGGGTTGGGGTGAGGGGCAGTGTTGTGGTGGCCACATCCATCTTTTTCTCACAGCAGCTGCCTGTGATACGTATTAAAATGTGTGAATAAAAGAATAAACTTCAGGACTGGGGACTACAGCTCAGTGCGAAAGTGCTTTCCTAGCATGCGCAAGGCCCTGGGTTCCATCCCTTGCAACAAAATAGAAACAATATAATAAATAAATAGGCAATCTTAAGGTTAAGTAATTGTGGATCATGAAACAGTATTGGTTAATTTCGGGCATTTATTATCATGGTGAAGGGACCACCTTGGGACAGGACAGTACAGAATGGTCTGCTGAGGGGTCCTGAAGAACATAGCTCTTTTCAGTGAAGTGATAGGACTTGCTTTCCTTGATTTATTGAAAACCTGAGCAGGGCAAACGGGTAGAAGTAGTAGTAGTTGCACTGCCACTGGGGGCGCGAAATGGCAGAGAGGGGAGAGGTGCAGTCTGGGGTGCCAGCGCCTGCCTGTGAGTCCTTATCCTGCCGCTATCTGACAGGAGCTTCTCAAGCCTCAGTTTGCTAAAGTAAGAAATGCCCTTACCGTAGCATGGGTGTGTCTACGAAAGGCTGTCTGATCTTCGCTCACCTCTTCAAGTGCCAACAAGTGGTTAGAGGAAAGGCTTTTTCTGAAGTGCAGGTGGGGAATTACTGCCATTCCTTTAGGTGTCCAGTCTACACTAGAAGACACCACCTTTTCTCCCTCCATGCCTAAGGGAAAATGGGGGAAGCACAGCATTCTGAATCAGAAATTACATTATAGAGCATTTGGAATTAGAGATGTCAGTAGGTGCCTGGGGGGTGGGTAATGGTCTGCAGTTGAAAAGTTCAGAACACTCAAGAGTTAAAAGCAGGCACCTTTCTATCAGACATGTCAGAACCTTTGATACCTAATGCCCATTCTGAGCAGCTGTGGTTCTGTCCCTAAGGTAGTTCCATCCCGGCTCTGCTACATTCATTTTCTTTGGCCGACCTGGAGAACGGTGACATTCACCCCAGCCCTACCTAGGCAGGGACAAGTGCTATTACCATTCTCTGAATGCACAGCTTTGAATGTTATTTTTACCTTCGTTAGGAACTCCCCAGGGATCCTCTGTGTAGGCCTCTCACAAGTGGGTTCATCTGCAGGCAGGCACCAGGCCCTTGGAACCCTCATTGTGTGTCTTCGGCTGCCATGAGACCTCTGGTGAGAGACTGTAGTGTGCTGTTTCCCATATAGAGTGAGCTTCCTCATTCATGAAGAAAGGGTACTGGAGTCTAACAAGTTTAGCTAATGCAAAATGAAGCAGAATGAATTGTCTTCCTTGGTGTACTCATTAGTACCTTTCCTATGTCAGCCTGCAGTGGAAGTCTGCAAGAGGTGGTGGAGAATGTATGCACCCATTTCCCAGACTCAATTAAGTCCGGAACTCTTCCAGTCTCAGAGGTGACACTTTGAGAATCTGGTATTTGGCAGCCTGTGTCTGGTACTTTTGGAGTATGGACATCCAGCAATCTCTCCTCGCCAGGTGCTAGGAGAGGACACAGGGCTGGATTCCAGCCGCTGATGGCAGGCAAGGGCCACACTAGGTGTCCTAAGCTTTATCAGCAGCACTTTTGACTCTGGAAAGTAAATAGTTAATATGTATCCCTAGGTTTCTAAAGTCCCACAGAGCTCTGTGCTTTGCTCTGAGAACTGAATTGTCCATGTGGATATGAAGTAAAATCTGTAGACCAAAAAAAGTATCAGGACAACTCTACTCCTGCAAGCCTTCCATCTGATTTTACCATGGATACCATGGCTTTTTGTTATTTTAATTAAACTTTTTACTTTGGAGTAATTATTGGTTGACATGCACCTATAAAAAATAATAGAGCAAGATCACCTGCATAGCATTGATCCAGTTTCCCCAGTGGTGATATCTTGTAAAACCTCATAACTAGGATATTGACATTGATATAGTCAAGACACAAACATTGTCATCACCACCAAGATCCCTTATGCTGCCCTTTTGTGGTCCCACCTGTTTGTTTTCTGCCCCCATACCCATGGTGACTTGCTAATCTGTTTTTCAAATTTATTCTTGTTTTCATTTAAAGAGTATTATGTAAGTGGATTCATCATACATGCCCACACACATACAAACACACACACACACACACACACACACACATACACATTTTGTGAGTTGGCCTTTTTCACTCTGTTAATTCTTTGGAGGTTCATGTGGGTCGTTATATGAGTTTATCCTATTTTATTTGAGTCATACTACATAATACAGGCTTAACAGTCTTTGTTTAGCTGCTCATCCATTGAGAGGGATCTAGGAAGTTTCCAGGTTGGGCCTGTTAGGAATAAAGCTGTTACGAACATTTTAAGTTTTTGCTGTGATCATAAATTTTCATTTCTCTACGATAAATGCCCAGGAGTACAATTAATGAATTGTATGGTAGTTGCATGTTCAGTGTTTTAAAAAACTGCTAGACTCTTCCTGAATGTCTGCGCCATTTTATATTCATATGAGCAACATGTGACTAATCCAGTTGATCCTCATTCTACCCAGCATTTCTTGGTATACTTTTTAGTTTTAGGCATTCTGATAAGTGTGTAGTTAGAGCTCATTGTGGTTTTAATTTGCATTTCCTTAGCCAGTGATACTGAACATTTTCTCGTGTACTTTTTTGCCATCTCTAGGTTCTTTTTGGTGAAATGTCTGCTCATGGTTATTGCCCATTTTCTAACTGTATATTTTACTTTTTGCTGTTTGAGTTCTGTGAGTTCTTCACATACTCTAAATAGTTCTTTATTGGTTGTATGGTTTTTAAAATACTTTCTTTCAGTCTGTACCTTGTCATTTCATGTGATAGGGTCATTCTCAGAGTTAACATTTCTAATTTGGGGGATTAAATGCAGTGTGTTAATTTTTCCTCCTATGGATTATGCTTTGGGATTAAATTTAAGAACTTTGATTAGCTCTGGATTGAAAAGGTTTTCTTCTGTGTTTTTCCCTAGAAGTTTTGCAGTTTTATCTTTTGCACGTAAGTCCATGATGACATTTTTAAAAGCTTGAAACAGAAGAAAAAGCATGTGGTTCCAGGAAAGAAACAGAACAAGTGTCGCGTATTGTTGGGACACAGACAAACATGGGAACAGGTGGCTCTGGGGGCACAGCAGTAGTGCTGGCTGCAGTGCCACTTTGATGTTTATGGCAGGTCTTATCACCTTCGAGGTGGATAAGGAGGACTGCATTAAAGGGCCAGCTTCTTAATGCCCCTGTACACATCCTTACCTCTCCCTGAACGTAGCCAGATCTTATGCTTCAGACTTGGGAAACTTGGTGGTAAGAGCTAACCTAAATCATATGATCAGGAGATCAAGTCTTCCGGATGGGACAGGAAACAGACCTAGTTTTATGTTTAAAGGTGCATCAGTGCTATCATTCTTCAGAGTGGAGAGGCTCTTGTCTTAGAGAATACAGCCAAATGCTGAAACAGCTTCCTGCTTTGCCTGGAACAGCAAAGCTGTCAGGAAGCTGGCATGTGAATCTCAGTGCTGTGCCAATGGCAAGCAGAGGCAAAAGGCCCTTTGTGGCCCCAAGGAAATTGCTGGGGCTCCCCAGCACCCGCAGTCCCCTCTTTTAGTCCAGAATGTCTAATCTGGCTGCGCCTGCCTTTGTTGCTCCACAGAACAGCCCCTGGGCTCACACCCTACTTAACTTGGTGACTCCTAACCAGGGTTTTAAGCTCCCTGAGCCTCAGGTTCAAGGTCCTTTGTTTGGCATTCTGAGCTGGACAACAGTGGGTGGGCATGTTTCTTCTGCCTGGAGAACCAGTGAGGAGTCCTGTCTTTCTTATTGCCTGAGGAAATGAGAGTCCCTCTGCTTACCAGTGTAGGGATGGGAAAGCTGACCACCCAGTCATTTTTAATATAAGGAAGGGAGGTCTGCTGGTTCCTGCAGCAACTGCATGTTAACATGCTGTGGGTGAGGGCTGAGGAGGACAATGTGAGAGAGTGGGCAGGGGTGTAGGACCCCCAGGGGGTGTGAGGGAGATGTGCAGGGGCTCACCGCAGGATTTTCCCCCACCCCACACCTGCAGAGACAGATCTGCCTCTGTTCCATTACATGGTGTGGCCTAGTGGGGAGGGCATTTCTCCCTGGTATGTGCCAAAGAGAGGTACAAGATGCTTTCTAGAGAAGCTCTTCTCCCCGGGGATTCTTCTGCTTGCTTCCATAATAAGGCAATTCCATCATCCAAGGGGCAGTATGGGGTCCAGTCCCAGCTACTGTGCTTCTTGCTTTGTAACCTTCAACAGGTTAGTCTTCTGTTCCTCAGCATCTCAGTCTGCGAAATGGGGTGGTAGTAGCGGCCCTCCCTGGGTGGGGGTTAAGTGAGGTCATACCTGTGAGGAGCCCGGCTCCTGGTTGCCAGTAAGCACCAGTGGAGTGTTCCTGTGTGAGAGCCACTGAGAAGGAAAGAACAGGGGTAAGATGCCTGCTGCATGGCAGAGGAGCAAGGGGAAGCGCCTTGGAGCGTCCAGTGCCCTGTGCAGTAACTCTGGCATTACGACCATTTCCTGGCAGCCGCAGAAACCCCAGGGCTCCATCCCAGGCTCCGGCTACAAAGGCCCTTTGAAGCTGTCACCACCTGGAGCAAACTCGTCCGCCCGGAGACATGAGGGTGCAGGGTGCAGTGGGGATGGCCTGTGCGTGCAGCACCCTCATGTGCCTGGGAAAACAGGTGAGGGAAGCCTGAGGCCAGCCGGGGCCACTGCCCCACACGGGAGCAAGTCTCACAGTGCGGTGTCTAAGTTCACCTTACCTGCCCTGTAGACTGACTTACCTAACTGACAAGCACATTAAAATAATGTGCAAGAGAGCCCCCAGCGTGTTGCCCACCTTTCCTCCTCCCCAGACCTCCGTGCACGTTGATCAGCTGTGTATCCCTTTGGTTTGGCACAGAGGTTTGGATACTTTTTTGGGTATGCGCCATCCTGAGCTGACATAGAAAGGCAGCTGTAGGGATGTGTAATGAGGTTATTGGTGGTTTCATGTACTCTGGGCCTAGACGGTGAGGTCTGATGACAAAGCCTACTGGCCTTGGACTCCTGGTGCCCCCTCCCAGTTGCTGACCAGTCTTTGTGAGCTCTAGGCCAGTGCGAAGCACAGTGTCTCTGTGACTGTCCCTTGCCGGGGTGGGTCCTTCCCACCTTCCCTCCTGTGAGCTGAGCCTCCCTCAGAGGAGAAGCCACTGTGTCTCCTTAGCCAGGACAGTTGGGCCTGTTGCCAGCCATAAGGGACCCTGTCCCTTGCTTATTCTGGGTTGCTGCCACCGCCTGCCTCGCCTACCTTCCTCAGCCGGAAGCAGCGGCTCACTTCCTGGAGCGTGGTAAGTGCGTGGCGCTAGCTTGTTGTGTGGGACTCTTCCGTGCTTCCTCACGGAGCAGCGAAACAGAGAGGCCACACAGCCTATCAGTGGTGGTGAGGGCGAACTTGGCTTGTTCTAGCGAGAGCGCAGGGGAGGCCAGGTCAGCTGTGCGGGACACACAGGCCTTGGGTTGTGTGGGGCTGGTGATGTGGGTGAACTGGACATTGCTGACCCACTGACCCCCAGGCTGGGCTGGCATCTGTGAGGGCTGAGGTCCTGTGCAGGGTTACCTCTGTGGCCAAGAGGGGCGCTCCCAGCGTGCTGGTGCATAAAGGTAGCAGGTCGCAGGAAAAGGTAAACCAAAGATGGCCAGTGGGTGCTGGTGAGGCGGTCCTGTTGCCCTGACCACAGAGGATAAACACTTCGGGCCTTTCTGATCCAAAGGCACCCATACTGGTAGCAGTGACTGGTTCCTGGCTTTTTGTCTCCGACTTAACTTGGTACCTCCTTGCCCCACCCTTGACGCAGATGCCAGGACAGATTCCCTCCTTCCGGGCCCAGAAGGGACTCCTTAAGCCCTTAGAAGCCTCTGCCAGTGTTAGGGTGGCTCAGCTTCTCTCGTTAGGATGTGCGACCTCAAGAGGCCCTGGGTCAGCAGTGACCGCTTGGAACTCCCGAGGCAGGAGTCGGGAGGCACAGAGGGGCGAAGCTGCCTCCCAGGGCTGGGGCCGGGGCTAGTGTTAGCTGAACAGACCCGGCTCTTCCGTGAGTGTCGGTGTTTGGGGTTAAATGGGCCCTGGGAAGTGCATAAGTAACTCAAATCCAGTTCTAATGTCAGTCTGTCAGCTTGACTACACAAGAAAGTTAACTTTATATATTCTTAAGTTTCTTTTCTTCCTAAAAGTTTTTAACAGGATGGTAGCTTGCCATTCTTTATTCCTGCATAACCTTCGGAAAATGGACCTAAAGCTATAATTCATTGTATACTCAGTAGAGACCAATTGAGCACCTTTTCTATTCTCAGTTTTTTCTGCTGGGGACCAAGGACATAATAGTAAATAAGATGAGCTGAGCATCCCGGCCAGAATTCGGCATGTGTCCTGTTGACTGCTTCATGTTGGAGGAGGTTCTGTTTTGTTTCTAATTCCTATACTTTTAGAGCAGTTTCAAGTTTATAGAAAAATATTAAGTGGAAAATACAGAATTACTACATTCCCTCCCACACCGTGTCTCTAACTTTACACCATTTCTGTGGGCCCAGTTTTTGTTTGTTTATTTTTGGTATTGAGGATTGGGCTCGGGGCTTTCACACGGAGCTAGGTCTCCAGCCCTTTTTTTCTTTTAAATTTTGAGAGAGTCTCACTAAACTGTTAAATTTCCCAGGCTGAGCTGGAACTTGTAATCTCCCGGGCTCAGTCACCCAGAGCACCAGGATTATGTTTGTTCTATTATTAACATTTTGCCTTAGAGTAATACATTGATTCCAACTGATGGATGGACTGATACTGATGCATTATTTCTAATGGTAGTCCACAGTTTATACGAGGGTTCTTTCTTGGTGCTGTATGTTCTGTGGGTTTGATTAATGTGTAAGGACATCTACCCATCATTGCAGAGGTTTCACTGCCCTGAAACTCTTCTGTGACCCCTATCCATCTCTTTTTCCACCCCATGCCCTGACAACTGCTAATCTTTAAACTATCTCCATGGTCTTAGCCTTTCCCAAGAAGATCAGATCTGGAATCATAAAACTGTCTTTTCAGATAGGCTTCTTTCACTCAGTAATGTCCATTTCTGTAGGTGTGTGTGTAGTAAAATGAAATGCAGAAATATTCTGATACCTTGGATTGGATTCTGATGATGTGCATCACTTTGGACTACAGGCATCCACCTCAGTGGTCAGAAGTGGATACATGGGAGAGCTAAGTGGGATCTGCTGCAGTGGAGTCCCTGGGACCATGCACTCTCATGGGGATTGGGATGTCAGGGCTTCGCATGAGCCTCTTCAAGGAGTTAATGGGAACTATCTGTCAAAGACCCCCAAAGGCACAGTGACCCTAAAGGAAGTGAATGGGTTGAGAGGTTGGCTGATGTAGCCCATTCCTGCCTTCAGGAGTTGACCCCGCCTGGCAGAGGCTGTTTATCCGGCCACTGGGCTGCTCTTGTTTTTTATCCAATCTCCACCTGAATAAACAGATCCGGAACGTCATCTGCAGCCAGGCTGAGAATCTGCCAAAATTCCCCAGGGAACGGGTGATTCACCAGCAGCAGAGGAAAGAGGGAGTGAGTGAGCAAGAGAGAGAGAACTGCTTATTCTAATTCTCATTTCCTGTCCAGCAAATAATCCCGGCTGGGCTGTTTCTTGTGAGACACTGGTTTCTTCAAGCAGATTATCAATTTCTGCAGTGGAACAGATGGTTTTAGTTTTCATTTTTAAGAAGATGGACATAAAGCAAGATAGGGTGATGTTTATGACTGTCATTCTGAGAAGAGAAACATTTCTGCAAACTGGCTTAGGAAACCTCTTCTGCCTTCATTCATTTAAAAATCAGCTTTCCAAGTTTACACATGGGTAGTGGTCTTGATGTTATTCTTGCTAGTTGGGTCTTAGAATTATCATCATTATTTTGGTGCACATTAGGTCCATCCTTACAATAAAATAATTGTTTGACATCTGAATAAGATTAGATTCGAGCCTGGCCATGCTGTGTGGCCTCAGGCTATATTCCTGATGAATTTTAGTGGGGGCAGTGCAGGAAAAGGGGCTTGTGAGGGGGGTGGCATCTGAGAATATAGTCAGATGAAAACAGTGCTTGGATCAAGTGGTTTTTCCAGTTGCTTTTTAACCCCAAGGAATTTGGTTTAAAAGAAACACTCCCAGTGTCTAGTGAGGCTGAGCACATGTATACTCAGTGGCCTGTGTAACAGTGCTGTGCTGGGCCTTGCATGTCGCCAGAGAAGCGCATTCGTGTGCACCAAAGGGCACCTGCGCAGTGCTCATCCATATTCATTGCTGTGATTTTTTATAGTACCCATCCAGGAGGTAACGCACTGTTCATCAGCAGTGGAATGAAAAACTAAATTGCTATATGTTTCTTCAATAGAAATATCATACTGCAATAAAAAAGAATTCACTACTGCTAATGCCACAGTGTGGGTAGATTTTGTAAACAGAATGTTGAGTGACAGCATACAGACACAACACTTTCATGTAGTAAGACACAAAAATAGGCAGAGTTAATCATGGGGGTTAGAGAGCAGAAGTTCCTTTTGGTTTGGGGAGAATAGCTAGGAAGCTAACAAGATGAATGACATGCCTGGGTTCTTATGGTGTTCGCCCTCTAGTGTGGTGTATTCCTTTTATAAAAAATAGAACTCTGCGTGTGTAATTTATATACTTTAAGTATAATATATAGTTCAGTGAAAATGTTTACAAACAAAAAAACTGCCAGTACTTGGCCATATGGCCTGCCTGATGGTGTGATATTTTTTTTTTAATAAAGGAGGACTAGTCACCTTTATTGTGTTCTTAAGGTAAGCATATGGGCTGCTCTGCCCTGGACCGAAGGTTATGCTCACGTGGCCTGGCTTCCACATGGTATCCCCACAGGGTAGGTACAGTGGCTGGTAAGCCTTCAATCCAGGGGTGTTTTACAACTGAGCCACATTCCTACCCTTTTTGTTTTTTATTTTATCTTAGTCTCACTAAATTGCCCAGGCTGGCCTAGAACTTGGAATCTTCCTGCCTCAGCCTCCCGGATAGCGGGGATTATAGATTGCACCACCGTGTCTGGCCCTTCAACCATTTTGATCAGAGCTTTGAGTACCCGCTGTGGGTGGGCTTTGAGTTATGTACTATGAGGTGGAGTCTTAGTGAGACCTGTGGGCCAGCACCACGATGAGCAAAGTGCTGTGGGCGGCAGAGCTGTCGGAATGTTAGGGTTGAATGACTGTGTCTACCAGGATCACTGTGGGCAGTGGTGGCAAGTGGGGATCGTGTGTGTGTGTGTGTGTGTGTGTGTGTGTGTGTGTGAGAGAGAGAGAGAGACAGAGAGAGAGAGAGGGACAGGGACAGAGGCAGAGACAGACAGACAGAGCCAGAGAGTGATGTAAAAGAATTTTTTCCATTCTAGGGCTAGATTGTATTAATGCATCTATTTTAGCCAGAGGTCCAGGCAAAGCAGAGAGCTATCATCTGGGTTTTGCCAACTTGTTAAATAATTAAAATGATGGGAGAGTTGCTATTTCTGGTTAGAGTCCACACTCAAGAAGTGGGCAGTCACCCTAAGGTCATCCCAGCCCAGGTGGTGGGGGTGGTGAGTTAGCCAGCTCAAATGTGTTTCAGAGTAATGGGCAGGGTACACAGTATGTAGACCTGCACTCTGTAGGTCTGCTTGCTTATTAGCTCTGCTGGCTCCAGAGAATGACCAGGATCATCTTTTAGGGGCAGAGCAATGTAGACTTGGGTTCTCTTTCATTTTTTGAAGAGGTAGAAAATATGTTGGCAGAAAAGGTTGTGATTAGTGATGTCTGATGTGGAGCACAGAAGGGAAAATGGGAGGGGTCCTCTCTAATAGAGAAATGTTTAGCCCCATTTTGCAGATGATTAAGCTAGAAAGAGAAACAGTGGTTCACCTACACTTCCCAAATTGCATCAGGATTAGAATTAGAATCTGGGTCTCTGTCCCCACAAATCAAACTGGTTGCCATATTAACAGGAATAGCAAGTGCTGGCCCTCTGCTTATTTTAGGGAGTAAAACTTTAGAGGAATACAACTGCAGTTATCATTTGCATGTGACCCACGGCTGCTTTGTTGTCACGGTGACCATATGACCCAGGAAGCCTAAAATACTCATCATTTGGCACATTATGGAATCAGTTTGCTGATTCTTGGTGTAGACAATATGTTCATAATTTCAGGAACCAAAAATTATGTAGTTGACCTACCTTGCCCTTCTGCCTTTGATCTCCTCACCCTTTCTTCCTGGCTGTTTGTCTGTGACATGAGAACTTTTCCAGTGCTAATGGGAATACCTTATAAACCAGGCTTTCACAGAACCGTAGTGGAACAGTCACTTATGATAAAGAGTTTTGAGTGTGGGTTTCAAATACCTCCGTCTGTTTTATTGTCTAATTTAACTTTGGCTCTGAAAATGTAGACAAGTAGGGAGACTTATCTAGCCTGCTGTCCACCTTTGAAGACTGATTTTATTTTTGAAGTCTTAAACAGGTGTTGGTTTAATAGACTTGTGCTGTATTAAATTCTCCTGGCCCCAGAGGGCAGGCTGAGTGGTAAGCTGACACTGGATGGAAGCGATGCCATGTGACCTAAGGCCACACACTTTCCCAATGCTCTATCGTGCAGAATCTCTAGTTTTGTGAGTGTTCCTTTGATGAAGCCAGTAAGAAGTGTTCTTAACACAGCGCTGTCCTTCACCTTCCTCTGTCCTCACCCTTTCTGTAAATGTCCAAAGATCTCTTTTCTGCTGTGTCTGCCCTAGGAATGAAAGGACTCAGCCCTCACTTGTGCAGGTCTGTGAAGACATGACCTCAAGGGAACCATTCTCTTCATGCAGAACGTACAGCGTCAGAACTGTAGGTTTGTCTCTGTATTGGCCAGTGTACACTTGCTGCTCATCCAGGACCCAGGGAAGCTGATACACAAACAGGGCCACCTGGCTGAGGCCAGTTTACACAGACCAGTCTGAGATGAGCAAGAAATAGCCAGCTAGCGTTCATATCAAGCCCAGCTTTGCTGAGGTTTATAGTGGTGATCTGGGATCATGTCCATCAGATTCTGCTGGGAAGAGCCTCTTAGGTGAGCTGATAAGGAGTCACACTTTGCTGGGTTTGTACCTCAACTACTCTTGCTTCCCACATGTGTGACCTTAGGCAAGTTCCAGTAGATCTCTGAACCTTAGTTTTTCCAGCCATCTAGGTAGAGATCATAACAGTGCCTACTTTAGATTGCTATGTGATTTTATTACTGTGTCGCACAGGGCCCCGTACATGTATTATGGGCATTCAGTAATCAGCTATTGCTAAAGAGCACTTGCAGCTGGATTTGGAGGTTATGAAAATTTGCATGGGCCTTCTTGGGAAACAGGCAGTTGGTTATGTTAAGTGACTGATGTGAAGACACGTATGTTTCACATGGCATTAAAAAATGAGCTTTTCTTAGTGTTGAGTGGTGGCTTGAGTCAGGGCAACCTGAGGGAGTCTGAGGGAGCAAGGAGGGGTTCCCTGCGGGGGTCTGAGTACTCCTGCTTCCTCCAGCCTGTCTGCGTTGTCTACATCTGAGTGGTGGGGGTGGAGCTGGCGTTCCTGAGTCCTGGACGGACGTCTCAGTCCCCTTGGCTGGGAATGAGAGGATGTTGTCCATCCAGTTGTGGCCCTTTGGGTCTGGAGCTCCCGGAGGCCTGCAGAAGCTGCCAGCGGGACCTGATATGAAGCGCGGCTTCCCAAGTCCACCCAGGGTCCCTGTGGCTGGGTTTGGCTTCCTGCAGCTGGAGCAGGCGTGTTTCAGGGGTGAGGCTCAGAATGGGGCTTGAAGGCCTTGCTCCTGATAAGGGAGCCAGACTGCTGCTTTTCTTTCATTTGTTTACTTATTCATTCACTTTCCAGAGAGCATCTCCTATAAATTAGATGCTCATCTTGGTTCTGAGGATACAAACACGACTAGTAAAAGCAGGAACTCATTTCATTGAGGTACTGCTACATGCCAGGCCTTGTCAGTGCATGGGGCGTAGGAACGTCACACCCCTAGATTCACACCTGCGAGTGGTGTCCCTGGGATTTGAAGTTGGGTGGGGCAGTGCCCACGGCCCACGTTCCATTGTGTGGTGCCATTTTCCAGAGCAAGAAGGCCTCCTTGGCCTTGGGTGGATTTGCTGGGACCCTCAGACATCTAAGCAGAGTGGTTCCTGCCATGCAGGGAAGGGCTGCTGGTTTGGCAGGAGCCTGGACCTCTCAGGTCAGCTCTGCTGAGCACAGGACATTTTGGAAGGTTTGATGTGGACCTTGGCTGTAGTCAGAGCATAGAGACGAACACTGGGACAGAGGGTGGTAGTGTGTCCTCGGTGGCGGGGCGTGTGGCATGGAGCCCTGGGACTCTGGATCTGTCTGCCATTATGGGCACATTTATGTTGAGTAGTTCTCCCTCCTGATGCTCCTGAGAGCTCCTGACTGACCTTTTCTGCACAAATGCTGGTGAGCCCCGAATCTGTGCTACCCTCAGCCTTTGCAGATTTAACCTGTATTCACTCTCTGTGATTCCCTCAACAGACAGCTATTGAGCATCCACTCTAGGCCTCATGCTGTTCCGGGGCTGGAAGCACAGTAGTAAACAAAGCAGACAGACATTTCTCCCCTCCTGTCGGCATGTTATAGTTGGAAACAACTACAAAGTGTGCTAGATGATAATTAGTGCCACTGAGAAAAGTAGCAAACAAGGGAGAGGAAAATGTGTGCGCACACGCATGTGTGTGGGTAGGTTTGCACTGTGGTTTTAAGCGGGTGGCGAGGGAGAGTCTGGTTAAGAAGGTGAAGTCTGAAAACAGACAGGAAAGATGTGAGGGTTTGGGGCAGGTGAATTTCTGGGAGAAGAGCTTTCTAAATGTTGGGAACGGCAAGTACAAAAGTACTGGGGCGGGTGTACGTGGGATCATAGGAAGTACAAGAGTGGGAGGCTAGGTAGGTGCAGGAAAGGTAACTGGGCCTGAGGGAATTGCAGGGCCTTGCTCCTAACTGAGCCACAGGAGTCAGTGTTTGTTTTAGGCAGCGAAGTCCTGGGAACTGTCTTGTGTTTTGTTTCATTATTAAATTGTGGTAAAATACACATAACATAAAATTTAACTGTGGAGTTGAATAGCGTTAAGTACACTCGTGTGCAGCTGATCTCAAAACTGTTTCCATCTTGCGAAACTACAACTCCATTTCCATTAAAAAGCTTTTCATTGTCCTCTTCCCCAGTCTCTGGCAGCTGCCTTTCCACTTTCTGTTTCAGTGAACCACTGCAGATACTGCTTATAAATGGAAGCACACAGTATTTGTGGTTTCGTGACTGGCTTATTTCACTTAGCATGGCGTCCTCAAGTGCCTTCGTTTCATTAGCACATGGTGGAATCTCCTTTCTGCGGGCTGAGCAGTATTCCACGGTGTGTGCGCGCTGCATTTGCTCACTCTCTGCTGATGGACATTCAGGGTGCTTTGCCTTTTGAATCGTGTGATTAACACTTCTGGGAACATGGGTACACAAGCGTCTCCTTGAGATTTGCTCTCAGTTCTTTTAATAGTCTTAAACAGAATTGCTCCCTGTCATGAATGTATTTATTTCCACAAACATACTAATGGGGGAGGCAGCTTCTACAACATGCTGTAAGATCCCACTTACCTTTTAAAATATATGAGCATATTAAATATATTTGTCTTTAAATATAAAGATCTGACAGTTTTTGAAAAATGGAATTCCTGGATCATGTAGTGAGTCTGTGCTTCATGTTACGAGTCAGTTTGCTGTTTGCTTCAGTAGCCCTGTCCCCTCCCCTGGCAGCGCACACACACTCGCTCTCCGGACCCTCACCCACACTTGCTGCTTCTGTTCCCTGGGAGAGCAGTGTCCCATGGTGTGAGGTGATAGCACAGTTTTTTAGCTTGTATCTCCTTTTGAATGCTGGTTTTGCATATCTTTCCTTGTGCTTGTTGACCATTTATATACTTTCATCAGAGAAGCATCCACTCAAGTCCTTGGCCCATTTCTTAATTAGAATGTTTATTTTGTGTTGTTGAATTGTCGGGTTACTTATATAGAGTCATCCAGGACAGCTCACAGATAACAAAATCCATAGATGCTCGAGTCCCTTCTATAAAATGGCTCAGTATTTGCATATAACCTATATTCACCCTCCCATATACTTTAAGTCATCTCCAAATTACATTTACTCTCTAATACAGTATAAGTGCTATATAAATAATTGTTATACTCTGGCAGTAATGATAAAAATGTTTATACATGTTCAGTACAGATGCAGCTTTTTTTCTGAACATTTTTTGTGTGTGCTTGGTTAAATCCACAGAGGTAGAACCTGCACATACAGAGGTGACTGTATTCTGGATGTGAGCCTCTTACCAGTACACTGCTTTGTAGATAATTCCTATTCTAGAGCTCCCTGCCCGCTGACTTTTATTAACAGGGTCTCTCTGGGTTAGGAATAGATCGCAAGTGAGTAAGGATGGAAGGTGCAGCCTGCTGGCCTGGCTTCTCTGGAGTTGTGGACTAGAAGATTCAGGATCATTGTCTGATGCTCCCCAGCCGTAGCCTGAAGCCTGTGCTCACCATTCCCCAGGGCCGACTGCCAGTCTCTGCCCCTTCACCCAGTCTACCGTGAGACCTTCCCTGCCCGGCTCCTCACTGCTGCATCCTGGTCACAGGCATCTGTCCCAGTAGCTTCTCCCTGGAGGGATGAAGTGTGACCCCCTGGCTCCTTCAGGCCCAGTACTCGTTTCCATCTCCATGGCTGCTCCTTCTGCCAAATGGGAGAACTTCTCCCAGTGTTTGAAAGAGACTCGTCTTCCTTACAGGCCCTTTGTGCATAGCAGGGGCCCAGGATGAGTGTGGGTCTGTGAATAAATAGACTAGCAAGAAAGACGAAAAAGGTTTAAGACAAAAGACCAAGACTAAGGAGTTGTGAAGGCAATGTGGGGGAGAGGAGAGGCAGAGAGGTGTGAGACATGCCAGGGCTCTCACAGCCGTGCCGTGGTTAAGCTGGTGCAAAGCCTTGGCATGCGAGGCCCATCTCTGTGCAGCTTTGGGAGCCTGGTCCTGGACCCTCTTGCCTATATTGCTGCTGCTTTTTTCCTGTATTCTACGTAATAAGGGTTTTTCTTTTTCTTTTAGAATCAGAAAACTGAAGAGACTATCTTTATTAAAAAATTTAAAGAACTCAAAAGAAGTAGTAGGGGTGTGTGTGTTCCAGCCATCCTTCAGAGGGTTCTCGTGGGCAGAGTTTTGCCACTGTAAATGGAGTTTGGAGCTGAGGGCTGGGAGACTTGTGGAAACAACAAAGGAACCAGGGAGAAGCCCGTAGCTTCTGGGAATAAGGTCCTTGTTTATGCCTCTTGGAACCGATTTGGTCAAGTATTTGTTTAAAGGAGATGCCACTTGGTAAGTGATGCCTGGCTTGCCTGTTTTGTGTTCCAGAACGTTCTGATTGGAGAGCAGCCCTGTGTGCTAAGAACGGGCCCGAATGTGTGTCTGGAACCCAGAGGCCAGTGCTGCCTCACCACACACTCTTAGGTTTTCCTGTTGGAGCTGAGCCGCAGTGATTTGAATGCCAGGCAGAGCGGAGTGCACAGCAGGGCAGTCCCACCTGGACTGGCACTCGTTACCTTTTCCTCACCTGTAATAACTTGGCTGCCTGGTTAGCTTGTGGGCTGGACGGAAAGAGGATTAAAGGCCCAAATAAGTCGCGGTGTGAAGTGGCTTTCCCGAAGCAGCAGACATTGACACTGATTAATGCTGGATGAGTGCTGTGGTGTGGTTTCAGCTTGGATTATTCACTTAGGCGTGTTTAGCCTGTGTCCCATGGTTTGGACACTCCTACTTTATCATAAAAATATTAAAACTTAGAGATTTTGTTACTTATATATATTAACTATATTATAATTTATACATGGCCCAAGATAATTCCTCTTCATTCAGTGTGGCCCAGGCAAGCCAGCCATCCCCACCTGTCAGCTACAGGTGGCACACACCTGGCAGAATGACAGGTTTTGGTCCCATATTTCTGTTGTAAAACCAGGGGCACAAATTGATTAAGAATGTGAGGTCACTACTGGGACGTGGCCCAGTAGTAGAACAATTGCCTTTCATGCACAAAGCCCTGGGTTCGATCCCCAGTGCTACCAAAAAAAATGTAGAGGTAAAGGGTTTTGATTTTGGTTACACCTAGAAAGTGAGTTTCCCTCTCTCTTTTTAGACTGTCAGGATTTTGCTATAATTATCATCATCATTTTTTAAAAATCTATTTCCACGGCTAGCACTGTTAATGACAGTAAAATGTGAGCTCTGTAACATGGTCTTAAATTGGATCAAATTGACCACTGGGTCCTGGTGCCCACAGCCCTGAAAGTTATGCCAGTGATATAAATGGGAGCTGGGTTCGAGCTGGTTGGTTGCACCAACTCACCCGTTATGGGAGCTGCACCACTGGGCGCTGGGCGTGCCTCTGTTCTCAAGTGGTCTTAAATACCACCTTTGCTCTTACCCCTGGGCGAGCATCCGAGTCCTAGCACTCTGGCAGACAGACAACTTGTTCCAACATAAAATCTAGCACTTGCTCTGGCTCCCAGCTAGCAGGAGGCAGAGATCACGCTTAGAGTTCCACTGAACTGTAATTTTTATTAAAGAACAAAGCAACTAGTAAAAATAATGGAGGAGAGCAGTTTTATTTTCTTGTAGTTATTTTGCAACACAGGAAATGTGCAAATCACCTCCCCTTTTTCAGGCAGCACAATAAGATCCGCAGTGTGGAGGGAAGTCAGCTGAAGGCATACCTGTCCTTGGAAGTACTGGACCTGAGTTCGAACAACATCACAGAAATCCGGAGCACCTGCTTTCCATACGGACTGCGCGTAAGGGAGCTGTAAGTGCTTCTGCCTCCTGGGCCTTGCCCCTGCTTTCCGGCCTCCTGGGCCTTGCCCCTACTTTCCTGCCTCCTGGGCCTTGCTCCTGCTTTCCGGCCTCCTGGGCCTTGCCCCTGCTTTCCTGCCTCCTGGGCCTTGCCCCTGCTTTCCGGCCTCCTGGGCCTTGCCCCTGCTTTCCTGCCTCCTGGGCCTTGCCCCTGCTTTCCGGCCTCCTGGGCCTTGCCCCTGCTTTCCGGCCTCCTGGGCCTTGCCCCTGCTTTCCGGCCTCCTGGGCCTTGCCCCTGCTTTCCGGCCTCCTGGGCCTTGCCCCTGCTTTCCTGCCTCCTGGGCCTTGCCCCTGCTTTC
>PVLD010001785.1:0-187871 GCA_004027595.1 Dinomys branickii | reverse complement strand
CCATTTCTTCTGTATTTTCTATCCTATGGGAATACAGATTTTCAAAGTAGGTATTAATGATCTTTTGTATTTCTTTTGGATCTGTAGTGACTTCATCCTTTTCATTCCTTATTGCATGAATTTGAGATCTTTCCCTTCTTTTTTTGATAAGGTTGGCTAGGGGTTTATCAATTTTATTTATTCTTTCAAAGAACCAACTGTTTCATTCACTAATTTTTTGTAGAGTTTTCTTCATCTCAATTGCATTAATTTCTGCCCTGAGCTTTATAATCTTCTCCCTTCTTTGGGCTCTTGGTTTGGCTTGTTGCTCTTTTTCTAAGAGTTTGAGGTGTATCATTAGGTTATTTATTTGCTATCTTTCTATTTTCTTTGTATATGAGTTCATTGCTATAAATTTCCCTCTGAGGACTGCTTTCATTGCATCCCACAGATTCCAGTAGGTTGTACTTGTGTTTTCCTTTATTTGTAGGTAATTTTTAATTTCTTCTTTAACTTCTTGTGTAACCCATTGGTTATTCAGGAGGTTGTTGTCTGATTTCCAAGTGTTTATGTGGTTTTTGGAGTTCTCTTTGTCATTAATTTCCAATTTCACTGC
The DNA here is from genome assembly GCA_004027595.1 of Dinomys branickii. NCBI lineage: Eukaryota > Metazoa > Chordata > Mammalia > Rodentia > Dinomyidae > Dinomys > Dinomys branickii. Next base: position 187,276 of record PVLD010001785.1, on the reverse strand, counting down.
ACTGTGGTCCGATAATATGCATGGGATAATTTCAATTCTTTTGCATTAAGGTAGATATGCTCTATGGGCTAGAATGTGGTCTATTTTGGAGAAAGACCCATGTGCAGCTGAGAAAAATGTGTATTCTGATGTTGTGGGGTGGAACACTCTGTACACATCTACTAAGTCCATTTGTTCACACTTTTGGTTCAGGTCTGTTATTTCTTTGCTGCGTTTCTGTCCAGTAGACCTGTCTCTTTGTGTCAGAGGGGTGTTTAGGTCCCCTATTACAATAGTGTTATTAGTTATTTGATTTTTCATGTCTGTTAAGATTTGGCTTGTAAAGTTAGGTGCTCCATTGTTTGGTGCATAAATGTTTAGGATTGTTACCTCTTCCTCTTGCAGCTTTCCCCTAACTAGTATGTAGTGGCCTTCTTTATCTCTTTTGATTGTTTTTGGTTTGAAGTTTACATTGTTTGCAAACATAATAGCTACCTCTGCTTTTTTCTGAGGACCTGTTGCATGGAGAATTGTTTTCCAACCTTTAACTTTCATTCTGTGGATTTCCTTTTGAGTAAAATGTGTTTCCTGTATACAGCTTATCGTTGGATTGTGTTCCTTAATCCAGTCTTCCAATCTTTTCCTTTTGACTTTTTAATTGAGGACATTTACATTAATGGTTATCATGGTTCTATGTTGGCTTATTCTAGTCATGTTATTTACTTGTTGTTTATCTTCTTTTGCTGACTGTTTACTTGCTTGTTCTGTTTAGGGAGTTATTTCTATTGTTGTTCTTGGGATTGTGGTCTCTTTCCTCTCTGTCTAGAATATCTTTTAGTGCTGTTTGCAATGCTGGTTTGGCACTCATGAAGTTCTTCAGTTGTTCTTTGTCGTGGATATATTTTATTTCTCCATTGAATTTAAGGGATAGTTTTGCAGGATACATCAGTCTGGGTTGGAAGTTGTTTTGTCTCAGAATCTGTAATACCTCACTCCATGCTCTTGTTGATTTCATGGTTTCCGTTGAGAAGTGTGCTGTGATTCTGATGGGCTTTCCTTTATAGGTGATCTGTTTCATTTCTCTAGCAGCTTTTAATATTGTGTTCTTTTGCTGGATATCTGGGATCTTGACTATTATATGTCTGTGTGTGTTTTTCTTTGGGTTATGGATCGTTGGGGTTCTATATGCCTCTATTACCTGAACTTCAATATCTTTTACCTTGTTTGGGAGATTTTCTGCTATTATTTCAGCAAATATTCTTTTTATATTGTTTGTTTGGTCTCCTGCTGTTTCACTCACTCTTATTACTCGAATATTATTACGTTTTGCCTCATCTTGTAGCTGTTGGATTGATTTTTCTTGTGTTTTTGATGATATTATGAGATCCTTCCTTTCACACTCATAAGCTGCCATGTTGTCTTCAAGTTCTGAAATTCTATCTTCGGTTTCATTTAAGTGGTTTTGCAAGCTTTCAGTGTAAGTTTTCAAATCCTGGCATTCTCTTTGGAACTGTTTCATTCTTGGTAATTCATTCCTAAATTGCTCTTGTAACGTTTCCATTTGTTTCCTATTTTCTTCTAGTCTTTTATCTATTTCTTCCTATGTATACGGAACATTTCCTCCATTATTGTTTTCAGTTCGTTTTTTGTCTGAGAGATCTTTGCAGGTATGTGGCTTATTTCTGCTTTAAACTCTTTTATGGCCTGTTGGTGTTGTTCCATTTCAGATGCAATCATTTCATAAGTTGCAGGTATGTGGCTTCCTGGTTCCCCTGTATCCTCGCATTCAGAACTTGTTCTGGGTGGGGTTGAGTTCTGAGACTGCATTTTGTTCCTCTGTTTTCCCATTTTTGGGTATCAGATTCAAAATGTTGAGCTCTAAATTCCCCAGGCAATTCAGCCGGCAAAGGTCTGCTGCAGAGGCTGCTCCAATGACTCCTTCTCTTTGGGAGAATGTCCCTTAAGCTGTCCGCTGAGATTTCCGCTTCTACTCCCCACCTTGAGACCTGGCTGGGGCGCATAAACAGCTCGCTGCCCGAGGGACCTTGCAGGCAGGCGGCCGCTCAGGTGTTCCTCCCTGGGTGGAGCTCCTACCCCACTCAAAAATCCCGTCGGGGCGCCCAGCCAGCTCTTCCGTCCTGGGGACCATGCAGTCAGTAGAGCTGCTCGGATGTCCCTCGCTGGGCGGAGCTTCTCCTCAACTCAAAAAAACTGGTCAGGGCGCCCAATCAACTCACCCTGGGATCGTGCAGGCAGGAATGCTGCTCAGATGTATCTCCCTGGGTCGAGCTTCTTCCCGAGTCAGAAATCCTGCTGCGGTGCTCACTCAGCTCGCCTGTTCTGAGATCCGTGCCAGCAGGAGATCCTGGCGCTCCCTGGCACTTCTCTGCCTCCTTGGCGTTCTTGCAGGAGCCGCGGACTGCAGCTGCCGCAGTTCCCGCTCTCCGACCGAGGATGGCGCCGGCTGCGGGGGCCGGGCTCTGAGCGGGATCCCGGACTGCAGCCCAGATTCGCGCAGTCTGCCTGAGGAGCGTGTTCTCTGAGTTTGCTCTGCTCCGCCACCTCCAAAAATTCCTGTCTGCAGCTGCCTGCGAGCCATTCGGGTTCAGGAGCTGGGAGGGTCGCTCCCGCTGCAATCGCACTCAGTGGTACTCAGACTCAGCCAAGCCGCAGCCCAAGTGCAGTGCCGATCGCCTCGGGTGCCCAGCTCTCAGGGCCCGCCCATCTCTCGCCGTGGCATATCCAGCCGAACCAGGGACCTATGGTGCCAGTGGGCAGGGAGAGTGGTGTTACTGGGCAGTGAGGCCCCAGGGAGGTTTTGGGGTATAGTGAGCATTGCTGGGAGAGCAAGTACCACGAGAAGGGCTTAAATTCTCAGGGACAGGTTTTCAATGGGCTCTATGTTCCCTGTGGCAGGTGATGGGGCACCGGTGGCCATGCCCCTGCTTCATCCCGGCCGGACTGGTGAGCCAGCGGCGAGGGGTGCATGAGGCCAGGCTGGGGCAGTGGCCGCCGCGTCTCCAAAAAGACCACATGAGCTGCCGGGGGCCGCGCTGCACCTCTGTCCGGGGAGGCTCTGTGATGCTGCCCCCTCTCCTCTCCACTCCTCTCTCTCGCTTGACTCTCCCCTTCTCTCCCTCTCTCTCTCTCTCTCTCTCTCTCGTTCCTCTGGCTGGCTTGGCTGGAGCGAGATGGCAAGCATAATATTTTCAAGTAGTAGCAAGGGGGCCAGTAAAAATGAAATGAACAGAGAGATAGAATTGGAAATTGTCATAGTAAGGACTTGTAAACCACGGTAAGGAGTTTAGATTTATTTTGAATATGATAAAAAGTCACTGAAAAGTTTGAACATGGAAATGATATGCTATAGCATGTTTGGGGGTATAACAGATAAGAGTGGAAGGTACTATTGATTAAGTACTATTGATTAGGAAGCAATTGTAGCAGTTAGCAAAGGGGATCACGAAGGATTGGAGAAAAGCTGTGTGGTTGTGGAAAGTGGTTGGGCTTGGACTGTATTTTAAACGGAAATCTTACTCTAGGTTTTGGGTCTAAGTTATCATGTAAGTTGTGATGCTATCAAGTTACATTTCCCAGATTCAAGCAGAAATAAAAGAGTAACTGAAGGGACGGGATAGCAATAGCCAGAGAACTAATAGCAGGATGGTTAATAGCTGTTATGTCTAAAACATACAATGAGAAAGAAGCTTGTTTCTGTGTTCTCTTTGGTTGGAAAATGACTTGTAGCGAGTTTTCAACTGAGAAGAGTGAAAGAGTTTTGTGATTGAAAAGGTGCTGGACTAGGAGTCAGTCATCTTGAGTTTTAGACAGTCGTAGCCCTGCCGGCTATGTGACCTGCGATGAGACATTTAATCTCTATACCTTTGATCTTCTCAGTTGCATAATTACTGACTTGTTTAACCTGTACCATAGAATAAATTCCATAATTATTGACATCCTAATCTCTATAATAGTCTTTAGTGTGCTAAAACCCAGCCTATGGTAGGGCTATGTAATATAATTAAAAATAATCATTTATAGTGGTCTAGAGTGTCAGTAGAATGGCAATGGACACAAATAATAGTATGGTAAACACATGGTTTTAATTGAAGAAAAAGATTCTGAATTACAGTGGCTTCTAGACTGTTGGATCGTGTTTATTATTTCATAAGATTACTATTAGGTTCATTCTATGAGTTAATAAAGTTCTTATCCTCGCCTTAGAGATGTGTCAGCTGAGAAGCAGAAAGGTTGCTTCATTCATCTAGTCCCAAAGCCAGTGAACAGCATAGCAAGGTTTTACTCTCATAGGCTGTCTGACCCAGAACCGTGCCTGTAATTGCTGGACTCTACCACCTCCTTTTAGTCATCAAACCAGAGTGATTTAAATTACCATATTTTATTTGTCTATTGATAATATTAAAAGTGGAAAATAATGTAGAAACTTGAAAAATAATAACCCTCATGTTGTATCAAGTATTAAGTGATGACAAGAGAAATGAATACCAAAAAGAGAAAGAGGGAGAGAGGGAGAGACAGAGAGAGAGAGAGAGAGAGACAGAGAGAGAGAGAGACAGAGAGTCAGTTTACAAATGAGGATTTCTATTTTCAACATGCAGTATAGATTTTGACCACTAGAGGATACTGTGCATAAAATCTTTAGCCCAACAAACGCTGTCGCTAGAGAGAAATCTTCCACAGTACCATGTTTTATGCCATGTTTTAGGGTCATTTACACTTGATCTTAGCCAAAAGGCTGAGAAGTGATAGGGTCATTTAGTTTTTATGACAAACCTTTATCATAAAATTCTAGTGGCCGTTTGATGGGTTCTACCTTTTTCTTTTTTCAAGGTAGCTCCTATGCAAAGATATCTTCCCAATCTCAGTATAAGCCCCTCAGAGGCTTCCTTCTTAATCCAAGATATCTATCCTGTATGTAATTCTCCAAATATCATACTTTTTGGTACCCAGTTGTATTCATCACTTTCCTGTCACTGGGACAAAATATCCAATGCTCTCAGTTTAAGGGGGAAAGGTTTATTTTGGCTTATGGTTAAAGGGGGTTTAGTCTATGCCTGGTTGGGTGGTGTTATGGTTGATACATTGTGTCAGTTTGGGGAGTCTAGAGGTTTGGCTGAGTGACTCAGCAGGAAGCCAGGGTGCTTAATTTGTACACATCCTGAGCCTGTGGAAGAGGAGGGAATGGAGACTGGGTGAGAGCTACACGCCCCCGGGGTGGTGGTAGCCTGTTTACAATGTAAGGGAAGAGGCTGCTTGTAGCCATTCCTCCCTTTTGCTGGTTGCTTTTGCTGTTTTCTGCTGTCATGAATGTCTGCCCTCTGCCATGTGCCACTCTGCCTCAGAACCAGCCAAGTATGAACTGAAACCTCCACAAACTGTAAGCTAAATAAACCTTTCCTTCCTTCATTTTGGGCATTGGGTATTTTGTCTCAACAAGGAGAGAAAAGTAACCAAAGACAGGTGGCTCCAAAACAGAAATGGCACAGTGGAAGGGTATGGTATCGGAGCTGCTCAGCCCATGGTAGCCAGCAAGCAGGAGAGAGGGGGCCGTGAGCACACCTTCCCAGGTTACATCCCACCTGACCCTCCTTCTCCTGTCAGAATTTACGTCCTAACAGCATATCCAGCTGCAAACTCATCAATGAATTAACCCGCTGATGGGCATAGCTCACCCTCCCGAAGCTCTGCCCTTGAACATGTGAGACTTCTGGAGAGCATCTGAGATCCAAACCAGAACACCAACTCTCCCTAAGTCATTAGCTTCAAGTAACTGACTTCTGCATTTTGTTGAATTGAATTAGTATTTTGTTATTTTTCTGACTTTGCTCATGGGTTAGCAAAATTGTTTGAGTCTTACAAAAATTTCTAGGATTGGCTAATGCTGTTTTTCTATAAGTATAGATCTGTCTAATATGATAGCAAATGGTACAACAATTTCTGAAACCAGACTTTTTAAAGCCAAAAACTTCAGCACATGTAGGTGTTTAAAATGCCAGTTAATGAGAACTCCTGGGAAGATGGCAGAGTAGTGAGAAGCGGAGAAAGAGCCTCTCTGAGATTTGGTGTCCAGACACTAGAATACAGCAATGTGAGGAGATGGAGGGAACCAGAAGGGAGCTGAGCTGAGAATTGAAACTCACAGGAAGACCAAAGAAAGAACAAATTCAATGAAGGAAAAGGAGGTGGTGGGCAGGCAGTGCTTTTTCACTGAGCCAAGAATCACTGTGTGGGAGGAGCTGCTCAAACCTGCAGGTGCATGGTGACTACTGGTTATCTCAGAGGCCTCCACACAGAGACACACCAGTGGAATGGAGCAGTGGACACAGCACATTGCAGTGGCTGGTGGGATATTTGGGTTCAGGCGTCCCCCAGGAGAGGGCACCTGGCTGGGAATCATATTGGAGAGGGGCCAATTGAGCTCTGAATTACAGCAATTGTTGGCTCCATCTAGCAGGTGCCAGTACTGGGGTCAGAGAGCTGAACTCAAGTTGGGAGGAGGTCAGGGAGCCAAGTTTAACCCAGCAGGGAGCTGAGTTCAACCCTGCAGGTGGTGCAGAAGTTGTGGGCTGAACAGGTCTGGGTCCAGTCTCATGGCCAGAAATCAGACTGGATTCGAGATGAACTAAAAGTGTAGGTTTACCCTGATTAGCCACTACCCCACCATAAAGCTACACCTGGCTTCCTGGAATTAATCCACTTGGACCCGGACTCTATCTACCCACATTGTCTACCAGTGACAGCAGAGACACATCTTAAATGGGACTTTTTTCTCCTTTTCTTGTTTTTGTTTTGTTTAGTTTTGATAGTTTGTTCTTATTTTTATATGAGTGTGAACATACTTTCTAGTTTTATTATTGTTGCTTTTCTGTTTTGCTCTCATTTTTATTTCTTCCTTCTCTCTTTTCTTCCTGTCTTCTTTACCAGTTTCCCAAAGTTTTCATGGTCTTCCTTTGTCCTCCAGCCTTGCCTCTAATCTCTTTCTCTCCTTTTATTTCTCTATTTTCCCCCTACCCCATTTTAAATTTTGTCCCTTTGGGTAAAATTGCCATAGTAAGAGCTTATTTACCGTGTACAAATTTCTGCTTTGTTTTAGATTTTGTTATATAACCACATATCTAGTTCATAGAGTTAAAGGTGGCAAATTAATAGTTCCTTCAGTTTGTCATTTTTTAGGCTGTGTTTGATGCTATTGTTATTGCTGATTGTGCCACTTTAACCAAACTGACCTAAGTGTTCTAACCAGTTGTTTTTCCTGGTATACCAAGATTGAGGTTGCCTAAGGGTCATACAAAATACTATAGGTCTGTGCCAAAGAACCAAGGTCTGGGTCAAGCAGACAGCAACTTCTTATCCCCAATAAATTGAAGAGACAGAATCTTACAAATGGAAGACCCCTCAGAGAAATAGTCATTTCCCAAGGATTCTCAGTACTAGCAATAAAACTACCTCCCATGAACAATTTACAAGCATTAATCCATGAATTAACCTAAAAAATAGAATATGAGAAGACACTTAAACAAGGCTGAGCCCCAGACTTCCAGCTCAAAAAAGCAAACCCACAGGTATTGACCTGACAGACTTTTAGAGGTGGAACAACCCAACTAGACTCTCTGATACAGTAACAGCAAGAGTAGCAAAGCAGATAAATGAGACTCTTGGAAGAATCAAATCAAAAATAATTTCTCAGATAACTACAGTGATGAGATCATAATGAGGGACATGATTAGTGATGCTAGAGGAGATACAGATAAAAAAAAATCAAGGAGAATAAGAAAATGAAGGAGACCACAAATGTTCAACATAAGGAAGAAACGGGATCCATGAAACAGATTTGAGAAGAAATCCAAGAGATTAAATATTCCATTGAGAATATGCACAACAGAATGAACAAACATGAGGACCAAATGTTACATATAGAAGACAGGATTGTGGCTAGTAATCATGAAAAGAATGATTTCTTAAAAATAGCAAGGGACGACAAGAAGTCAACCCCACAGCTGCTAGACGATGTAAAGAATAACAAAAGACTGATCAGAGTCTGTCATGGTTGATATGTTGTGTCAATTTGAGGAGTCTAGAAGCTTAACTAAGAAACTAAGCAGTTCTGCCTCCTGGGGTGAAAAGAACAGTGCCCTTATCACTCTAGGATGTTCATTGTGTCAATTTGAGAAATTTACAAGGTTAACTAAGAGGCTGAGCAGGAGGATAGGGTCCTTACTTTGTATTCATCCTACACCTGTGCAAAAGGAGGGCATGGGGATTATATGAGCGCTACACACTCCCTGTGTGGGGATAGCCTGCTTACAATATAAGGGAGGAAAAGAGGCTTGCTTTTCCCCGTTTTGCTTTTCCTGCTTTTGTTCTCTTGTGCCAGTTTGAACTGTTGCACCTATACCAGCACACCCTACTTTGGAGCCAACCAATTATAGACTGAATCTTCCAAGAACTGTGAGCTAAATAAACCTTTCCTACCTTAATTTTGGGCACTGGGTAATTTTGTCTCAGCAACTAGAGAAAAGTAACAAAGAAAGAGTCAATGAAAAAGCAGGAGATAGAGCAAGTGACATAAAAAAACCTGTTCACAGATGTAATGGGAGAAAATGTCCTAAGCAGGGAAAATGAATTTGGCATATACTTCAGTGAGGCATATAGAACTCCAATTAGCAATGATCAAAAAGATCTACATTAAGGAATATAATAGTTAAGATTCCAGAAATTCAACATAAGAACAGATTTATTAAAATCTGTTAGAGAAAAGAAATCACTTATAAAAGAAAGCCCATCAGAATCACAGCAAATTTCTCAACACCGACCCTCACGTCAAGGAGAACTTGGAGTGAAATATTTCAAGCCCTAAAATAAAATAACCTCCCAGATTGGTGCATCCTAGAAGACTATCTTTCAAAGTTGATGATAAATGAGATATTTCCATAACAAAGAACAACTGAGAAAATTCATGATCACCAAACCAGCATTCCACCAGGCACATCAAGCAGTTAAACAGAGGGAAAAAAAGGAAACCAATAACAGGAAAATAACATGGCAAGAATAAATCAATATATATTGATTATAATCATCAATGTTAACGGTTTCAATTTACCAAACAAAAGAAATAGACTAGCAGAATGGATTAAGAAACATGATCCAGGGCTGGAGATATAGCTCAGTGGCACAAGCACCTGCCTGGCAAGTGCAAGGTTCTGGGTTCAATTCCCAGTACCAAAAAAAAAAAAAAAGAGAAAGAAAAAAGATCCAACAATATGCTGCATACAAGAAACACATTTAATTAAAAAAGAAATTCATAGACTGAAATTCAAAGGATGGAAAACAATACTCCATGCAGAAGAACCCCACCAAAAAGCAAGGAAAGCTACTCTATTTATAGACAAAGTGGATTTCAAGCCAAGACTGATTAAGAGAGACAAAAGGAAACTACATTCTTGTAGAGGGAACAATCCAAGAGAAAGAGAAAATAATCATAAATATATATGCACCAAATACCAGGGCATCAAACTATATAATACAAATATTAACTGACATGAAAAACCAAATGAGCACTAATTATAATGGGGGAATACCCCATTTTTACCTGAAAGAAGCACAGGCACTGACAGATTTACTGCTGAATTCTACAAGAAATTTAGAGAAGACCTAATGCCCGTGCTTCTCAAATTCAAAACGAAATTAAAATGGAAACAATACTCCCAAATTCATATCTAGCAACGTGTTACCCTGATACTAAAACTGGACAAAGATCTAATCATAAAAGAAAACTACAGGCTAATCTTCCCAATGAAATAAATGCCAAAATCTCCAATAAGATGCTGGCAAGCAGAATGCAACAAATCATTAAGATTATACCCTATGACCAAGTAGGATTCATCCCAGGGATGCAGGGATGGTTCAACATATACAAATCAATAAATGCAATACACCATATTAATAGAGTTAAGGGGGAAATATGATCATTTCAATAGGTGCATAAGGGCTGGGGATATAGCTCAGTGGAATAAGCACCTGCCTAGCAAGTGCAGGGTCCTGAGTTAGATCTCCAGTACTGCCAAAAAAAAAAAAAAAAGGTGCACAAAAAGCTTTTGACAAAACCTAGCACTTATTCATGATAAAAATCCTACAGAAAATTGGAATAGATGGTCTTTATCTCAATCTGACAAAAACCATCTATGACAAAACAATAGCCAACATCACACTAAATGGACAAAAACTGAAAGCTTTTACTCTATAAGTCACGAACAAGAGAAGAACCACTTTTGTTCAATATAGTTATAGAAACAGTGACCAGAACAATTAGACAAGAGAAAGAAAGCAAAGGAATGACAATAAGAAAGGAAAAAGTTAAATTATCATTATTTGCAGATGACATGATACTGTATGTAGAAAATCCCCAAAAGTCTACCAAAAGACACGTAGATTTAATAACCAAATTCAGTAGCATATTTGGATACAAAGTCAACACTGAAAAATCAATAGCATTCCTGTATGCAAAGAATAAACTCATTGACAGAGAAATTAGAGAAATAATATCTTTCACAATAGCATGGAAAAAATGAAATACCTAGGAATCAATCTAATGAAGGAAGTAGAAGACCCCTACATTGAAAACTACAGCACTCTAAAAAGAAATTGAAAAGCATCTCAGAAAATGGAAAGATATCCCTTGTTATTGGGTAGGAAGAACCAATATAGTGGAAATGGCCATACTTTCAAAATTATTTTATAGACTTAAAGAAATCCTGATCAAAATTCCAACAGCATATCTCACAGAATTAAAGAAAGCCATCCTAAAATTCATTAGGAACTAGAAGAGATGGTAAATAGTAAAGGCAATTCTGGGCAATAGAGGCAAGTCAGGAGGCATCCCAATCTCCAACCTGAAATTATACTACAAAATTAATGTGGTAAAACATCATGGTCCTAGCAAAAGAATAGACTCCAGCATTAGTGGAACAGATTAGAAGATGCTGAAACAACTCCAGACACACTTAGCCATATTATCATTGACAAAGATACCAAACACCTTTACTGGAAGAAAGATGACATCTTTAATAAACGGTGTTGGCAAAACTGGCTTTTCACATGCTGAAGATTAAAACTGGATCCATCCTTCACCATCCACTAAACTAAAATATAAATGGATAAAAGATCTAAATATTAAAACAGAAACATTAGATCTTCTAGAAGATAGAATACCTAGAACTCTTGGAGACATTGATGTAGGCAAAGACTTTATGAACAAAATCCTGATCACAAGGAATCATCACAGAGAATCAACAACTGGAATCTCATTAAAATCTTCTATGCAGCAAGAGAAGCCATTAACTCACAGAAAAATTTTTTTCCAGATGCTCCTCAGGCAAAGGACTAATATCTAGAACATATGAAGAACTCAAAAAAGGCAGACACCCTGGCCCCTGATTTAAAGTCCCAGGTCAAAAATGGCCACCTGAAATCAACACACACTTCTCAGATGGAGAAATAGAAATGACAAATAAATGTATGAAAAAGTGTTCAACATCACTGACCATTTGAGAGACGCCAATTAAACAACACTGAGATTTCATCTCCCTTTAGAAAGAATGCCTATTATCAAGAAGTAAACCAATAACAATTGCTGGTGGGGCTGTGGGGAAAAAGGAACCCTTCTTCATTGTTGGTAGGATTGTAGGCTGGTGCAACCGCTGTGGAAATCAGTGTGGAGATTACTCAAAAAACTAGGATTAAATTTCCATTTGGCCCAGCTATTACTATTATCCTTCTTGGTATCTTCTCGAATGAATTAAAACATCATAGCACACTGATACGTGCACACCCATATTTATAGTGGCACAGTTTGTAACAGCTAAATCTTGGAAACAGCCCAAGTGCCTATCAATTAATGAGTGGATAAGGAAGATGCAGGGTTTTTTTTTTTTTATACAGTGGAGTACTACTCTGCCATAAAGAAAGATAAGCTTGAGATATTTCTAGGTAAGTGAATGAGTGCATACTCTTAAGTGAAATAAATTAGACTCACATGTATAAATACTGCATTGTTTCTCTGGTGTGAGAAACTAAAAGTGTGAATCATGACCAAAGTGTATAATAGATATCGTGAAATAGGAAGAAAACGTTCAAATGGGAAATGAAACAAGGGAGGTGGGAGGGAGAAGTAAGGAAGGGAAAAGAAAAAAATGAGAAAAGAAGGAAAAAATGGAAACAAAGATTTTATACATAAGGAAGGGAAGAGGGGTTGAAAGAGTTGTAGGGGAGAGTGAAAAAAACATCAGCTTATGCCCAGGTTCAAATTTTCTATGATGAATGTGGTCAACATATATTCCTAAAATGTATCAATAAACTTACTTAGTTAAAAATGCCACTTAACAATGCTGTTTATTAATATTCATAGCTGAAATTACACAAGATGGATTATAAATGAGTTATAAACTTTTTCTAGATAATAAATTTAATTCTATTTCTAAGTGTACTTGCCATAGCCATAGTCATAGTCATAGTCAGTAGTGAAATGCACAGTTGGTGCTGCATCCAGAGGGTGGAAATACGAGGGTCCCTTTCTCAGCCTTGTGAGTAAGTCATTCAGGAGGAAAAAAGTTCTTAAGTATTTATGGTAGTACTAAGTTAAGTTTTAAAAATAAAGTATCCATTTGTGGGCTTCTCATTAAAAGTTTTATATGTTATCTAATACAGAAAACTACAGAATTGTTTAAAATGAAGATCTGTACATATCTTAATTGTTAAGGATAAACAGTGCAGAAGAGAGCTGTACCGTGGGTTCTTTCATTAAGAAAAATTATATATTTATGTAAATATGTATGTGCGCAAAGAGATAATATCTTTCTAGTAGAAGAAACTAGTAGCCATGACTGCTTTGAGGAAAGAGAACTGGATGTGAAGTTAAGGGGAGGAGCCATCACACTGTGTACACTTTTGTATTAAATTCCACTCTGCGTCTACGTATGGCATTGAAACATCTGATGTCAACATCAGAAGAGTAAATTTTGAAACTATCTCACAATAAAATTAGAACCATGGAAACGTTTCTTCATAATGTTTTAGGAAACTAGGAAGGGATGTGATAATTGATGTGAAATAGAATAGAAGAAAACTGACAACTTGTTGGTGTTGTCTGCCTTAAATTCTTTGTTTTGGGGCAAAGAAGAAAAAATGTGTTCCTCCTCTAAGGACCTGTGAGTGTAACTAAAGTAATAAAACTTGAAAAGAAGAAACAAAAGGAAACCAGTTTTTAAAAGAATGGACACAGAATAAGTATGTCCCAGCTGAAACCAGCAACTAGTTGAATCTTGCTGTTGGTATATCATGTCAAATATTCTCCCATATATAAATATAAAGCTGTGTCCCCATATAATGAGTATTGTTGTTCCTAGTTTGGCTATGGACTAGATTAACTTTGAATAAATTGCTGAACCTCTCAAAAAAATAAAGATACCTTATCTATGGAAGTAATACTTGAGATAATTTGTGATAACAGCATAGTTTTCATATAGTTATAACTTATGAACTTTGAAACCCTATTGCTGTAAATCTTATATATTTTTTCATTCAAAGTCAAGTATTAAGTGAGTTACTGTTATGTTTTAATTCTTGATTTTGTTTGTTTTATAAAAATGCATGAACCGTCTGGTATGTTTACCACCTTTGAGTTTATCCGTACTTTTCCATGGGTGCTGCCCTGGAAGCTGAGTTTTATTAGTATGTCTTCTGTCTGCAGGCATTAGGAGTCACCAAATGTTTCTTTTGGTGAGGGGAAGGGTTTTCTTTCAGTAAAACTGGTTCTGCTGGCATAAAATTCTCAAGGATCTTGTGATCTTCTGCATATATCCTAGGATTTACTCCATTTGACAAAAGGCTTTCCAAAAGTCTTTTTTTTTGGCTGTTGCTTAGATGACTGGGGGAATATGTGAGTCACATTTTAATCTTTCAAAGAGTTTTCCATAATCAAATACTCCAATGTTCTGATCCTTCCAAGGCACGAGCCATATGCCTTTTATACTAGCACGTACTTGAGGTATTATATATGTACAATAAATTAATATATTTTAACATGTATGTATGTTTATAATCTCTGCCCAGATCAAACTGTAGAACATTAAGTTCTTTCAACACTTCTTTGTGCATTTTCAATAAATACCCTTAGCTATTGAAATTAGGAAATAATGATTATTTTGATCTCTGTCGCTATACATTAAGTTTTCTAGTCCTTGAACTTCATGTGGACAGAATAACACTATATATACTGCTTTGTATTTGGTTTCTCTGACTAAAATAATATTGATGACTCTCTTCTCTGTGTGTGTATGCATCTTCCTTCTCATTGCCAGGTAGTATTCAACTATATTTTGAAGGTGGGGCCAACAGTTATTTCTAATATAGCGCATGTTGGCCATGAAAGAAAGAGAAGATAAGGTTGATTTTAAGGTTTTTGTTCCGAATAATCAGAAGTTCCCATTAATTAGGATGGAGAAGACTGTGGGAGGGGCATGTTGCAGGCGAGAGGGAAGGTTAGAATATAGGGCCCTTGACATGCGTCATGCAGATCTTGAGGGGTAGCTTAGGCATTCAAATGGAGATATTGAGTAAGCATAGACATATGAACCTGGCATTTAGAACTGTCCATATTAAATTTGGGCATGGTCAGTATTTAGATGGTATTTAAAGACATTAAGCTGCAAGTGATCAATATGTAGAGAGAAGTCTAATCATATCTCCTACAATGCTTAAATGTTAAATAAATCAAGAAGTTAAGGTGAAACCATCAAAACAGAAGAAGCAATTGGTGAAATGGGAGAGGAATCGGTAGCACATGCTGTCCTTCTACACATCCTGATGTTATGTAACATGACAATAATACCAAATATTTATTTTGAATTTAATTTAACATGAAAATAATTTTTCATGGTTCTTAAAATGTACATGAAAAGCTCCATTCCTAGTATTTTCCAGTTATACAAAGAGTGAACTGGTCACTGTTACGTAAGTAGTCGACAAATTGTGTCAATAATTATTTTGAGAGGACCAAGGTTTTATGATCAGCAATCTTTTATGATGACCGCTTACTTTGGACTTAAATTTGATGTTTTAGGCTTTGTTAGTCCCTGAAACTGAGCTTCTTGCATAAGAAATGGGCTGTGATGAGTTTAGGCAACAGGTTATAGAACAAGGGATCCATGAAAAAATATCTGAAATCCATGCAGGATTAAACAGAGGTTTTTACAAAGTCTCATAATGTCACATGAACAAATTATCCGCATGTGTTGACATCCTTCGACTTTTAGAGCGAGTTTCTTTTTGAATATCTCCTAAAATTTAGGTTTTAAATGGAATAAGCTCAAAATATGCACTTGGATAAACCACGGCTAAGCTAGTTTCCACCCAAATAGCCACAAATGGTTAACCAAGGGACACTCCAGTTGTTCGGAGTTTCTCCCAGGTAGAACGTGCTGACTCCGCCCCTATTTTGCATCATTTTGCTGGCTTTAGCTTTCTAGTGAGAACAAATGACTCTGGGAACTAGATAGCTACGACAAATTTCCTTCTGATGTGACTCTAAGCAAATTGCATCTACAGAACTACTTACATATCTACTTCTGAAGCTAATGATGAGAATATCATGTGTGCTAGCCTGATAATGTAAAGCTCTAAATATTCTGTAAATTGGAAATAAAACACTATGGCACACTTTCCATCTTAAACATTTTTCAGATTTCCCAGGGCTTTTAACACAATGATGCTATGTGACCCCTGTGCCTTTGGAGGGGAAGTTGCATAGAAGATGACTCTGAGCAGATGGACTGCAGACTTGCTAACGGTGGCATATAATCTGTTTTAGTGGAAGGTTTGTCAGTAGCATTTCAGAGGACTGATCATGTGGTATTGTGGTCTTAGTTACAGTTTCTGGTTGAATTGGTTGGCAAATATTACTTTAAACTGACTTTTGGAGGAAGGTCAAAGAGGACAGTAAATTCTATGGAAGAATTTTCCCTTCTATTTTAAAATGATGTGTAACATTTACTAAGGAGAGTAAAGCTGTGACCGAGTAAGCAAGATCTGAGCAGTAAACTAAGCAGCATCAAATTTAGGTGTGATTCACTAATAAGTGTCTTGGTTTGCATCTTTCTCCCTTGGTCTTTGAGGTGTGTATGTGTTTCTTGAAGGGTAGCATTAGAAATCTGGAAAGATACTTCCTTTTATGCAAATAATAGCTATCAAATAGAGAGTGCACAGGGATTTTTGTTGTTGTTGTTGTTGTTGTTAAAGTGGATTCAATGCATTGTAATAGAAAATCCACTAGTAACTGTTTAGATTAATTGGTGTTATACTATAGGTCTTGATATTTTAGGAGGTTAAAGTACCTGGCTCAGAGTAAATGATCAACAAATATTTGTTGAATTTCCTTGGACAGTTGAACCAGGCTGGCTGAGAAATCATATCATTCATCAATTTCTTTTTGTTAGTTTTTAATTAATGAATTCATCCACCCATTTGTTTTATAGGTGGTGCCTGCTGTTGATGTGTAGTAGGTCCTCTGAGGACATATAAGGAATATGACTTGTGGCCTTATATCAAAGTATTTATAACTTCAAGTAAGAAATAATAGGTGTATAAAGAACCAGAAAATAAAGTAGAAAATTATTACAATAAGAAAAAAATCCTTCTATGTCCTAAGTAATGAGCTTGTAGACTTTGGAAACTAAAATTCAAGGCCACTGATCAACATTTATCTGTTAATTTTTCTTTATTTACTTATTATATACTCTTCAAAAATGATATAATAGGAAATTTTTTTTTTAAGATGTGGTATTTTTAAACAGTGGAGTACTACTCAGCTATAAAGATAAACTCAAGACTTCTATAGGTAAATGGGTGCAACTAGAGACCATACTCATACATGAAATAACTCAGACCCACATGTGTACATACTGTATTGTCTCCCTAGTGTAAGAAACTGAAAGGGTAGATAAGATCCAAATGGTATAATGGATATTGTGAAAGGGAAAGAAACTGCTTAAAAGGAAAGGACAACTGGGATGGGAGAAAGGAGGAAAGAAGGAATGGAAAAAATATATATATAAGATAGTTAAGAAAATTATACTATTAATTTCTCTTTTTTTTGTCTTTTTGAGACAGGGTCTCACTATGCAGTTCAGGCTGACCTTGAGCTCACTTTGTAGACTAGGCTGGCCTTGAACTCACAGCAATCCTCCTGCCTCAGCCTCCCAAGAGCTGAGACTACAGGTGTGTGCCACCATGCCAGGGCTTGTCCTATTAATTTCTATTATTTCATTGAAAGGAACAGTTAGTGCTTATATTGTTTGATAAATTTTGTATGCCCATATCTGGTAATCTGAGCAATTACTTTGAAGATTATAATATGCAATACAGTAACCATTGTTAATTTCCTCTCACCTTGTTTTGAGATTCTGTATGGTTTTTATTGTTTTTTTAATTCTCTTTAAAAGAACAAAAGAATTTTTATTTCTTGAAACAATTTCCTTTTAGGTTTCACTTCTACAAGAGGCTGGCCAACACTCCTAAATGTTTTGTAGGAGCAGATTTTCTCTGAATTAGTTTTAGCTACTTTATTCTACAGGTAAAGTAGTATATTTAAATACTTTATGTCTCAAAACTTTTTAATACTGGAAATTTAAGTATTGTAATATGCTTGTTTTGTGTTCTATACTTTCTCTTAAATTTCATGTTGAAATTGTGACATTTTTCAAAATTACAATGCACAGCAAAACACGTGGTTGTTATTATGATCCTGACTTTGCCGAATCTAAGGCTTGATAAAGCAACTAAAGTAGCAATGAAAATTTCATAGCTTATCTTAAAATATAGATTTGCTGCAAAACATAAAAAGGATCTCATAAAAATATAGCATATGCATTAAAAGAACTAATGTTCTGTCTGTGCTGCATTTAAATTTTAAAATTTATTGTTTGGTTTATTCAATTAGATCAATCACAAAACACTACTGGTATTCTCTTCCTCTTCTGGATTTGCTCATAGTTTTTACTTGGGAGAAGCTTATATATTAGACTTACAGTCCATTGTCTTCCTCCTTATTTAGTCCAGTATGCTAATTAGAACTTGGTGTCATTAAGACCTGGGTTTGAATTTTAGGTCTGATATTTACGGTAAAGCTGATTTTCAGAACACTTAGTAACCTGGGACTCGTGGGCACCAACAGTTCTGTGCTTGACTCCTGCTGCTCAGCAGCCACCTTCTAGTTGCTGGATCATGGAGATGTTTCTGAGGCAGCATAAGTGGAGTGTGGGGTGGTTGGGCAGTGACTTATTTCCCAACCTTTGTGGAATTATTTTAACATTTTAATAGCTGGTAAGAATGTACCAGTGTATAACCAGTGAATATTAGCTCTGTCTGTAAATCTAATTTCACTTCCCTCATTTGTACAATGTGTAAAAATATGTGCTCATTGCACTCTCTCTGCCTCTTGTGAGACTTAAGAAGTCTGAGAAATAACACAACAGCTTAATGTCAGGTATTATTGGAAACATTGTCATCACTAGAACATCCAATTCTCACAAAACCTTGTAATATTATTATTATTCCCATTTCAACAATCCTGAGCCAACATGTATATAATGCACATTTATTAGGCAGAAGCACATTTAACAAGATCAAATTACTAGTTAATTTCTAAGTGGAGATAGGATTAAAACAATGATCTTAAAATATGAATGCTGAAACAATATGTAATAGTAAAAACTATTTATGTTGAATACATACCTCATATACAGTTGTGGAGAACTTGTGCATCTGTAGCTCAAATCATAAATTACACTAATTGGTTTTTCCAGATAGCAGTTAATACTGTCATTCTCTACTCCCCTATTTAAAATTTGGCAAGAGGAAATGAGAAAACCTGGGAGGTAAAAGCACAATTAAAAGTATTTTAAACTGGAAAAATGTGTTCAGATTTTTAGTTTAGTTTGGAGCTCAGTGTTGTATTAGCAAGAAATACTGCCTCTCAATGTGAGGTTTTTGATTTCTTTATTAATAAACACACCATTAAACATTGTATTGCCCAAGTGGCAGATCTGGTAAAAATGTTCAAGCATCATACTTAATGGAGAAACTCTAGAAGCCTTTCTTTTAAGTAACAAACAAGGGTGATTTCTATGACCTTTTCTATTTGACAAGGGACAGAATGTCCTGGCTAATCAAATATGAGGAGTGAAAGAAATAATGGAGAAGACACTAAGGGAAGAGGCAAAACTGTCAGTATGTACTGGGATTTAATTCCCAATAGAAAATGCAGCAGATCAGCTATTAAAGCCAAAAAGAGAGTTCAGTATGGTTGCTGAGCACAAATCAATATGTAAAAAAAAACCCAGTAGAATTCTTTTATACCAGTAATCAATTAAAAATGTAATAGACCATAGTAATTGGTTTATAATAGCAAAGCAATCTATACAAATCTCCGAACCACCCCTAAAAATACAAACACTATTAAGTAAAACATTTAAAAATATTAATAGAGGACATAAATGAAGACTTGATTAGGTAAAGAGGAATTCCAGACTGTAGAGGGAAGATTTAATATTATAAAGATATAAATTATTCCTAAATCAAAGGAAACAAATTCATTGTAATTGAAAATTACGGCAGAAGTGAATTGTATACACATAACTCCTGGGGACAAAACCACTCTCAAATTCACACCACTTTCAAAAATATTTCCTCACCTGAATAATGATCTTAAAAAAAAGAAAAAGATTGTGAACCTATTATAAAAATTTTGGAGGATATCTTCAACAATAGACTGGGAACATTTCTTTTTAATTTTAAAAGTTAAAAAACCTGACAAAACAGCAATGAAGAACAAATCAAAACAATACAAAAACATCAAAAATAATACATGATCTCAAGACAAAATGATAGAAATTCACAGTGGTTGCTATATTACATGCTGTTATCTTCAATGAAGTTGCTCAGTCCATTAGCTCTAAGAATGTAAGATTGATCAAACAAGCAAAGATAGTAACAAGTAAAAATAAATAAATAAAAATAATTTAAAAAATCATTGGAAATGATGCAGAGCTTCACCATACAAAATGGTAGAAGTTCAACCATAGTTCTTATACTGCATGTTGTTTTCAGATCAGTCATTCTAATTACCAAATTCAAGCGCGTAAACGTGGTCAAGAAAAAAGAAAGTTTGAAGCATTGACTGTTCCTCTCAATAAACCACAGACATTAGCAATACACCTGTTCCAGCTATCCTTATATATACATATAAATTTTGTTTCTCATTTAAAAAAACTAACATAACAAAAACAGATAATCAAAACAGCATAGAGAGCAATAAAAATCATACAGAATTTCAAAACATGGTGATAGAATATTAACAATGGTTGTTATACTACACAGTATCATCTTCAAAATGGTTGCACATATAACCAGATATAGGCATGCAAGATTGATCAAACAATTACACAGTAACAGTTCCTTTCCATAAAACAGCAGATACTAGTAGTACAATTATCTTAGCTATCCTTTGTATCTATATATACATATTTTTTCCTTTTTCCTTCTTTCGTTTTCTTCTCCCCACCTTCATCCCAGTTGCTCCTTCCTATTTGAGCAGTTTCTTTTCCCTTCCACAACATCTGTTGTACCTTTCAGATTTTATTTACTCTTTCAGGTTCTTAGAGTAGGGAGGAAATATGATGTTTGCACATGTGAATCTGATTTATTTCATTAATGGGTATGGTCTCTAGTTGCATCCACTTACCCGTAAAACCTCGAGTTTATCTTTCTTTATAGCTGAGTAATACTCCATTGTACAAAAACACTACATCTTTTTTATCCATTCCACAGTTGATGGACATTTGGGTTGTTTCTAAGATTTAGCTATTACAACTTGTGCTGCTATAAACATAGTTGCACATATGTCACTGTGGTGTGATGTTTTCAGTTCTTCTAGAAAAATACCAAGAAGGGGAATAGCTAGGTTGAATGGAACCTCTAATCCTAGTTTACTGAAGAATCTCCAGACTGATTTTCACCATGTGCCAGTATACACTCCCACCAACAGTGGAGAAGAGTTCCTTTTTCCCCACAGCCCCTCCAGCATTTGTTGGAGAGGTCGATTTCTTGATGATAGCCATTTTTCTGGGGTGAGATGGAATCTCAGTGTTGTTTTAATGTGCATTTCACAAATGACTAATGACGCTGAACATTTTTTCATGTATTTATTTGCCATTTGTATTTCTTCATATGAGCAGTGTGTATTTATCTCAGATGCCCATTTTTGTATTGGGTCTTTGAATTTTGGGGTCCTGACTTTTTACATTCCTTATATGTTCTAGACAGGAGTCCTTTGTCTGAGGGACAGTTGGCTAAATTTTTTCCCAATTTGTGAGTTTTCTTTGCACCATTAGTGATTTTTTTTGATGTGCAAAAACTTTTCAATAAGATGATTTTCCAGTTGTTGATTCTTTGAAGTATTTCCCGTGTAGTTTGGTTTTTGTTCATGAACTCTCTTCCTAGCCTATGTCTTCAAGACTTCCACCTACTTTCTCTTCCATTAGGTCTAGTGTTTCTGTTTCAATATTTAGATTTTTAAGCCATTTTCATTTTATGTTGGTGCATGGAGATAGACTTCGGTCTAGTTTTAGTGTTTGGCATGTGGAAAGCCAGTTTTTCCAGCATCATTTATTAAAGAGGCTATCTCTCTTTCAGTGAACCTGTTTGGCCCCTTTGTTAAAGATAAGATGGCTGAGTGTCTTTGTGGTTGTGTCTGCATCTTCCAGTCTGTTCCACTGATCTTCAGGTCTGTTTTTTTTGCCAATACCATGCTGATTTTATCACAGTAGCTTTGTAGTATAATTTCAAATCAGGGATTGTGATACCTCTTGCCTTGCCTTTGTTTCCCAGGATTGCTTTTGCTATCTTGGGTCTCTTCTGGCTCCAGATAAATTTTAGGAACATTTTCTCTAGGTCTGTAAGGTATACCAATGGTATTTTCATTGGAATTGCATTGAATCTGTATATCAATTATGGAAGTATGACCATTTTCACAATGTTGCTTCTTCCTAACCATGAGCAAGGAATATCTTTTCATTTTTTAAAATCCTCTTCAATCTCTTTGTTTAGAATAGTGTAATTTTCACTATATACATTTTTCACTTATGTTAGATTAACTCATAAGTATTTTAGTTCTTTGGATGCTATTGTGAAAGGTATGGTTTCACTTATTTGTCTCTCAGTATATTTATTGTTTGTGTATAGGAATGCTATTGATTTTTGAGTGTTGACTGTATCCAGCTATGGTATTGAATTTGCTGATTAACTCAAGGAGTCTTCTGGTGGAGTTTTTGGGGTCTTCTATGTAGAGTATCATGTCATCTGCAAATAAAGACAATTTCAGTTTTTCCTTTCCTATCTTTATTCCTTTTATTTCTCTTTCTTGTCTAATTGCTCTGGCTAGTGTCTCCAGAACTATGTTGAATAGGAGTGGTGACAGTGGACATCCTTGTCTTGTTTCTGATTTTAAAGTGAAAGCTTTCAGTTTTTGTCTATTTAGTATAATGTTGGCTCTTGGTTTGTCATAGATGGCTTTGATCAGAATGAGGTAGAGTCCATCTATGCCAATTTTATCATGAATAAGTGTTGGACTTTATCAAAAGACTTTTCTGCATCTATTGAGATGATCATGTGATTCTTGTCTTCATCTCTGTTGATACAGTATATTACATTGATTGATTTGTGTATATTGAATCCCTGCATTCCTGGGATGAATCCCACCTGGTTATGGTTTATTATCTTCTTGATGATTTGCTGGATTCTATTAGCTAGTATTTTATTGAGAATTTTTGCATCTGTATTCAGATGCAATTTAGGGAGCTTGGTCTATAGTTCTCTTTTTTGGTTAGTTCTTTTTCTGGTTTTGGTATCAGGATAATACTTGCCTCCAGGAATGAGTTTGGGAGAATTGCTTCCCTTTCTATTTCTTTAAAGAGTTTGAGAAGAATTGTTATTAAATCTTCCTTAAGTTTCTTATAGAATTCAGCTGTGAACCCATCAGGACCTGGGCTTTTTTTTGTTGGTAAGGTTTTTTTTTTTTTATTACATTTTCAATTTCATTGGCTGATATTGGGTTATTCAAGGTTTTTATATCTTCTTCATTCAGCTTTGGTAATTCCTATGTATCTAGGAATCTGTCCATTTCTTCTGCATTTTTCATCCTGTGAGAGTAAAGTTTTTCAAAGTAGGTATTGATGATCTTCTGAATTTCTACAGGTTCTGTAGTGATATCACCCCTTTCATTCCTTATTGCATGAATTTGAGTGTTTTTCTCTTCTTTTTCTTGATAAGGTTGGCTAGGACTTTATCAATTTTATTTATTTTTTCAAAGAACCAACTCTCTGATTCATTAATTCTTTGTATTGTTTTCTTAGTTTGAATTGCATTAATTTCCACTCTGATCTTTATAATTCCCTCCCTTTGGGTTTTGGTATTAACTTGCTTGTTTTTATCTAGAAGTTTGAGGTGTAACATAAGGTTGTTTATTCGTGTTCATTCTGTTTTCCTGAAGTGGGAATCCACTGCTATAAATTTCCCTCTGAGGACTGCTTTCATTGCATCCCATAGGTTCTAGTAGTTTGCATCTGCATTTTTATTAGATTGTAAATAGTCTTTAATTTCTACTTTAATTTCTTCTGTGACCCATTTGTTGTTCAGGAGGTTATTATTTAATTTCCATGTGTTTAAGGAGATTTTGTGATTTCTTTTATCATTTATTTCCAGTTTCATTGCACTATGGTCCAATAATATGCATGGGATAATTTTAATTCTTCTGCCTTTACTTAAGCATGTTCTTTTTTTTTTTTTTTTTTCCGGGACCAGGGATCGAACTCAGGGCCCTAGTGCTCAGCGGCAAGCACTTAGCCCACTGAGCTGTACCTCCAGCCCTACTTAAGCATGTTCTATGGGCTAGTATATGGTCTATTTTGGAGAATGTCTCATGTGCAACTGAGAAGAATGTGTATTCTAATTTTGTTGGGTGGAACATTCTGTAAAGGTCTATTAAGTCCATTTGTTCACACATTTCATTTAGTTCTTTCACTTTTTTACTTATGTTTTGTTTAGTTGATCTCTGTCTTTGTGAGAATGCAGTGTTAAAATCCCATTACAATTGTGTTGTTACTTATTGATTTTTCGTGTCTGTTAACATTTGCCTTATATAATTGGGTGCTCCTACTTTTGGTGCATATATATTTATGATTGTTATCTCTTCCTCCTGCAGTTTTCCCTTAACAAGAATATTGTGACCTTCTTTATCTCTTTTGATTATTGTTGGTTTGAAGTTCACCTTGTCTGCAAACAGAATAGCTATTCCTTCGCTTTTCAGGGCTCCTGTCACATGGAGTATTGTTTTCCATCCTTTGACTTTCAGACTATGGATTTCCTTTTGAGTTGAATATGTTTCTTCTATGTAGCATATTCTTGGATTTTGTTTCTTGATCCACTCTGACAGTCTGTTTTTTTGATTGGTAAATTGAGGCCATTTACATTAAGGGTTATTAGTGATATGTATTGACTTATCCTTGTCATGTTATTTTCCCACTGTTGGTTCTGTACTTCCCTTTGTTTAATCACTTACCTTGCTTGGTAGTTCTTTTCTATTGTTGGTCTTGAGATTGTGATTATTTTTATCTCTTTGTAGAATATTGCTCAGTACTCTGTATGATTGGTTTGGCACTCATGAATTTCTTCAGTTGATATTTGTCATGGAAGTATCTTATTTCTCCATCAATTTTGAAAGATAGTTTTGCAGGGTACAGCAATCTGGGTTGGAAGTTGTTTCTCTCAGGACCTGAAATACTTCACTCCAAGTTCTTTTTGAAACAAACCCATTAACTTGATGATCTGTGTTGAGAAGTCTGCCATGATTCTGATGGGCTTTCCTTCATAGGTGATCTGTTTGTTTTCTCTAATAGCTTTTAATATCCTATTCATTTACTCAGTTTCTGAGATCTTGATTATTATGTGTCTGGGTGTAGATTTATTTTGGTTATGGATAATTTTGGTTCTATATACCTCACTTATGTGTATATAAGGTTCTTGTCCCATGCTTGGGAAATTTTCTGCTATTACTGCTGCAAATAGTCTTTTTATGTCATTCAAGTTGTCTCCTGCTCCTTCATTAACACCTATTAGCATTATATTTTTTTTCTTTGCCTCATTTTGTAGCTGTTGAATTATTTGCTGTTCCTTTGTTATTTTAAAGAGATCTTTTCTTTCATGATCACTAGCTGCAATGCTGTCTTCAAGGTCTGAGAGTCTATTTTCCATTTAATTCACATGGTTCTTCCAGGTTTCAGTGGAATTTTCAATTTCCTGAATGTCCTCTTTGAATCTGTTTCACGCATTCTAATTCTTTCCTATACTGTTCATTCAAGGTTTCCATCATTTTCTGTGCTACTCTGGTTTTTTTTTTTTTTTTTAATCTATGTCTTCTTTTGAAATGCCAAGCAATTGCTTCACTATGGTTGTCATTTCTTTTTTTACTTGAGCAATTATTTCCTATCTGATTTCCTCTATAGACTGATGTAGTTGGTTCTTTACTTCTATTGCTATCAGTTCAGAGATTCCAGCTGTGTGAGTTCCATGTTCTTCCATGTTGGTTTCTGGACTTGTTCCAGGTGGGGTGTTTGGCTGAGATTGCATTTTGCTTCTTCTCTTTGGCATTTTCAAATCTACCTAGGTTTCTGGGATTCAGGCTTGTTCCTGAGGTGGTATCAGTGGGTGGAGCCAGAGGATCTGGTTACACAGACAGCTTACTCAGACACCTCACCCAAGCTTCCTGAATCCAGAGCCCTTCCACTGGTGGCTTTGGGGGCAGGGCTGGTGGATTGGCATCCCCAGGCAGCTCACCTAGGCTTCCCGTGTCCAAAGTCCCTTACGAGGTGCTGACAGGGGGTGGGCTTACACATTTCTTAATTATGATCAAAAAGCATAGGTCATAAACTAAAATACTTGTGGAATTAATGACAAAGAATTAAGCATTTCTGTTTTGGGTAAGACACTATGAACAGGCTGAGAGAAAAGTATTTGGCAGAACAACAACCAATAATAGATGAACATGGAAGAAGATCCTTCTAACCAATAGTTGCAAACCTCAAGGAATCCAAAGAAGAATGAGCAAAAAATATTAAGCGACAATTCAAAGAGGGGAAAAACTAAAACAATTAAAATGCATATAAAACAAATCTCACTTTGGGTAATTGTAAATTAAAACTTTATGCATGAGAATGGAAAATTTGAATAATGTCAAGTATTATCCCAGCTTTGGATGTCAGGAATCCTTCGGATGTCAGGATGTGATATAAAGATGTGCAGTTATCCTAGACTTCATATTAGGACTATTCTGGAAGCTCACATATGGCCAAACCCATTAACCAGAAGTTCTGTGGTTGGAAGTATTGCTCAGAGAAAATCTTGTGCAGGACAACAAGGAGAAATAAAAATGACCCTTTCAAAATTGTTTGTGAAAGAATCTTTTAAATGTGTTAAATATCAACTTTCTTTACTCATAGAGCACCTAGAAGGAATGATATTTTGTAAAACATATGGGAAAATAGTGATGTAAGGGAATAGTTTCTGCATTTAGGGACAGAGACAGTAAGGTTGTAAATGAATACAAATACTCTCCTAGCTATTGTCAAACAAGAGCATCATTCAGTTGGACAGGAGGAATAGTTTTTAATGTTTTATGGCACAGTGAGCTAACTATGGTTGATGACTATGATTAACTGTTAAGATCCAAATAGCTCATAGAGAGGATATTGAATGTTTGCAGCATGAAGAAATAACAAATGTTTGGAGTGATTTTATGCCAATTACCCTGATCTGACCATTACTCATAGTATTTAAATGATACTCTGCACCTATCAATATGCATAATTGTGTGCCAATTAAAAATAAAATGTGTATTAGAAACAAAAAGAGCTTATTGATACAATATGGCCTGTTTAGTAGGACATATTTTAATAAGTGTGCTCTAGAATTGTGTTGCATTTAAACTACATCAGTTGTAATTTAACATATTTCAGGGGTTGCTGATTTTACAAGCCATCTTTCTGATTATATAAAGATATCTTTTAGTTGGCAAAGAGTAAAGGAACATTTATTCCCTTTTGGGACGTGCAGCAATTTTGGGGATGGCTCTTTTTTTAGAAAGAAACATACCAAATCAAAAATTGTTAGACATACAGTGAAACCGTTTTAAAAAATGCCCCCTAACATTGTGTTAAGCAAGATCTTAGTTAATGTATTTGTATAAATTAAGACTGTTCACCAAATGGATATTGGTAGTGTTTCTGGAACTGAGATTATCAATGATGTTTACATTTTTCCTTACCCTTTTTTGTGTTATGTAATTATTTTATAATTAATATTTACTTATTTTTAATTAGAGAAAAACTTTTCTTTTTCAAAATACATCACATGTGAATTTCTCTATCATTTTCAAGAATTAAATGGTGGCTATTTTCATTTTCATAAAAATTGAGGATTGCATTATTCTGTCTCCTAATTTTGACTTTTTGTCAAAAGGATCTGAGGTTTTGTATCCAATATATTTTTAGTATCCTATATCATACCTATAATATTTCAATAGTTGATTGTAATATTAATTACAATTAGGCATTATATTATGTTTCAAGATGTTGATTGCTGACTTAGGGTTCTATTGTGGTTTAACAAAGAATGTAAAAATTTCTTATTTTAAAAAATACCAGGTTGCTTTCTTCCAATAGGTTTGTGGATTGGCTGGCTTCATTTGAGTGTTTCAGTTAGAGCCCTTCATGTTTTTACAGTCAGGTATAGGTGAGCCTGGGGTTGTTTGATGGCTCATTGGGCTACATGTGTGAGTTGGTTGGTGCTTTTCCATGTTGCTTCTCTTTTAAGTAGAACTTCTTAACCTTCTTAAATGCAAATCAGAGTTTCAAGAGAAGGGAAGCAAGAGCTTCCTGGTTAGTGAAAAGCTGTCTAGTATAAGTCTGTGTCACTTTTGCAAGTTCTATTGGCCAAAGAGGTTGCAGGTCCAACTTAGATCTGAGAGGGTGGAGAAATAGGTTCCTCACCATGAATAGCAAAGCCATGTGGCTGAAGAGCTTGGAAGAAGCTACATTTGGAACCTGTCACAGTTGTTCATTCTTCTGTTTGTTCCATTATAATTTTTCATCTAGTCATTCAAATTTCAGTTGGTTATAGGATTTCTTATAATAATTATTTTATGGAAGTGGCATATCCTCTCAATGTTTTAGATCTTTTTGCTCTTGGATATCAATGATAATTTGGATGAATACATAACCCCGGATCACAACCTTTGTCTTTAAATGCGCTTAGTACTGTACAAGAGACCAGTTTCTGAACATTTTCCTACTGGTGCCTTGCTATTCTTTCCCTACCCTGCCTACCCTTGCTGTCCTTTGTGATTTAGCTACACATGGTTTTCTTTTGCTAAGGCCCTCAAATTAAACAATTCCATCATTAAGTGTCTAATTTTATTTCTTTCTATATGAATTTATTTTAATACTCATTGATCCACTTGGACTGAAGAAAAAGCATAAAGGAAAATCTGTTCTAGAATTTCTAATGATCATGGTTTTATCTTTACATGCTCTATTGTTATGTAGCTATTATACTGTACGTAAATTGTACTTCTTGATTTGTTCTTCATACATATTATATTTTGCATCTTTTTCAATAAATATGCTCATTCAATTTTCTATAGTGACCGCTTATAAAATTTTATGCTTCTATAGTAATAATTTTTTTACAGCATAATCTTTGCGTACTTTACATGATTCTTCTTTCATAGGTTCAGCATATTTTCAAGGCTTGCTTAGATAAAAGCCTTTCCCCATTTCTTTCAGGAAGTGTATAAAGTAGAATTTTTGTCTAGTGCTTCAGACTGATTCCTATCCATTATGCTTTTTTTTTTTTTTTTTTTGGTGGTACTGGGGATTGAACTCAGGACCTTGTGCTTGCCAGGCAGGCACTTATTCCACTGAGCTATATCCCCAGCCCCTCCTATCTATTATTAAAGCTATTACCTTCTTGTATAAATTGAGTGACTTATTTTTCTGTGAATTCACAAACTAAGGATGCGGAGTCATTTTTTGGTATGGTATTTGGAGTTAGAAACTAAATAGATTATGTGGGTGATCATTCATATCTTTTAGATCCAGACCATGGAAGCATACAACATTGGTTTGTTTGCTTTTGCCAGTTCAAAGGCCAGTGAGCTCAGAGAATAGATTTGATTCTATGTCCCTTCACATCAAGGCCATATGCTTTGTTTTCAAGGGACTTTCTTGGACTTTTTATCCAAATTGACCTATCCCAATTATTCTCTTTTTCCAGGGTTGACAAACTATAACCCATAAGCTAAATCTGGTCTACTGCTTATTTTTGTAAATATAGTTTTATTTATTTGTAAATATAGTTTACCACACTTATGTATTTATGTATTGCCCTTAGTTGCATTTAGGCTACAACAGCAAGTTAAGCAGTTGCAATAGAGGATATAGGACTTGAAAGGATGAAAATATTTACTGGGTGGCCCATCACAGAAAAAAAATATTGCTGATCCTGGCTCAGTTTCATTATCCTATATGTTTTCTTATGTCAAGCCGTACACTCTTTGCCTCATGTGTTTCTTTGGTTAATTCTTATTACTTCCCCACAAAGCTACATGTCGCCTGAGGTCAAGTACTGAGTCTGGCTTGTCCAGCACTGTAGCCATAGTACCTTGCATAGAATCTGCAATATAATAGATACTTAATGAATGTTTGGTGAATAAATAAGCTAATTAGATAGATTTTATTTTTATTTTACTATTATTATTATTATTATTATTTATTTTTTTTTTTTTGTATTTTTGAGACAGGGTCTCACAATGCAGTTCAGGCTCATCTTGAACTCACTTTGTAGCCCAGGCCGGCCTCAAACTCACAACAATCCTCCTGCCTCAGCCTCCCGAGTGTTGGGATTACAGGCATGTACCACCATGCCTGGCTTAGATAGATTTTAAAATGTTATTATTTTATTCAGTTCACCAGGAATTCAGAAGCAGGATGGAATGAGTTAAATGTATTTTGGTTCCAATAATATTTTACTTATTTGTGATAAAAGGTTTAGCTTGGGCTCTACCCTTCTTAAAAGTTTTTGAGGGCACAATGCAGTATCGTTAATTATAGACACGCAGTTGTACAGCAGAGCTATAGAATTTATTCATCTTGCAGAACTAAAACTGTAGCCATTGGACAGCAACTCCCTGTTTTCTCCTCCTCAACCCCTGGGGCCAT
The DNA here is from genome assembly GCA_004027595.1 of Dinomys branickii. Lineage (NCBI taxonomy): Eukaryota > Metazoa > Chordata > Mammalia > Rodentia > Dinomyidae > Dinomys > Dinomys branickii. The sequence continues at coordinate 156,899 of PVLD010001785.1, read as the reverse complement.
AGTTCTATTCTTTGTTTCTTTGAGTTTGTGGATTAGGCACATCATACAATGGGAATCATGGAGTTTTTTCTTCTGTGACTGGCTTATTTTACTTCAGTTAATGTGTTAACTTAGAAGAAAGTAACAAGAACAAGAAAGTAACATGAGCCAAAGAGGGCTTAGAAATTGAGACGGAGTCACATGAGAGATACAAAAAAACCACTTGACTCATGTCCAAAAGCCAAGGGCAGATATTGTTGAAGGACAGAGAAGAAGCAATTTTGTCAAATGATGTAGAGAGAGATGGACATTTTAAAGTGTGGGAATGCTTCCTCTGGATGTAGTAATGCAAGAGACTGTGTGGCTTGATAAGGAATATATTTAGTGGAGGGGTGAGGGCTGTATTATTTTCCTGGGGTTACCATAATAAAGTAACGGACATTCAGTGGTTTAAAACAATGGAAAGCAATTCTGTCACTGTCCTAGAGCCTATTAATCCCAAATCAAGATGTCAGCATCGTGCTCTCACTGAAGGCTGTAGGACAGGAGGCTTTCTTGTTTCTCTCTTAGCTTCTGGTGCTTGCCAGACTTTTTTTTTTTTTTTTTTTTTTTTGTCTTTTTGAGACAGGGTTTCACTATGCAGTCCAGGCTGGTCTTGAACTCATAACGACCCTTCTGCCTCAGCCTCCCGAGTGCCAGAATTGCAGGCGGGCACCATCACACCCAGTGACAGTAGTTTTATATGCACCACTTTAATTTCTGCTTCCATTGTCACATAGCATTCTCTCTGAATGTCTGTGATCTTCTTATGAAGAATTAGGTATTAGATTTAGGGTCTACTGTAGTCCAGTGTGACTTTATCTTAACTACATCTGCAAAAACACTATTTTCAAATAAGGTCATGTTCACAGGTATTGAGGATTAGGATTTCAATATATTTTCTCTTAGAGAAACATTTCAATCCATAACAGGGGCATACATCAGACTACAGGAAACCGAGAAGTAAAAGCAGCCAAGAAATGAAGACAAGAGTCTTGCCTTCAAGAGACTTCACAGGAGAAAGAGTAAAGCATCAAGGTTGAGGAAGATGTTTGAAGAATTTAAGGGAAAGATCATTTAGAAGGGTGGAATTAGAAAAGGCAAGGAAGAGAAAATTTGAAAAGAAGGAACATGAGAAGGGAGGAGTGAACTGCACTGAAGCTGGTATTTGTCCCTTGATACCCATTTTCTCGCTCTGCTTCCCTGATACTTAGTTGGGTTCATGACTTTCTACAACTAAGGTAAAATTTCTTGCTTTCCTTGTACTTGGGTGGCCCTTGTGATCAGGTTCTGGTCAATGAGAGGAAATTCAGTGCATTATGCATTTACTGGGGTGCACATGGGTTAGCGGGTACATCATTGATTGCTCTGGGCCAGGAGGTGGAAACCTGGGTTGAGAATAGAGCAGGGGCCATACCTGATAGTTGTAGAATCATTATATTTGCCTTGATTTAATTATGTTGGGTCTTAATTTTCACAAGAGAAAACTAAGGCCGCTACCATTTTCTGATTTCCTTCAGTTGCAGTTGAAATTAGGATGAGTGAGACATGGAGAGATGTAGCGCATGGACACGGCACCGCATTAGGGCTGGTTTCAGGGGCAGACAGAGCGATCCACTGAAGCTGGGGGGGCAGTAAAACATACTGATGCGCTGCCGAATGGAGCAGCAGGAAGTCCAAAGCCTCTGTTTCAAGGCGTTGATTTTCTTTGTTAAATGAAAGGGGAATTAGTTGTTGACAGTAGCAGAAGAGGGTTATTAGAAGAGGTCAAAGAGAATGGTGAAGATTTCACAAAAGCTTGTCATGAGGGATGAAAGAGAGCTGATAACCAAGAGTCTGACACCTGGCTGCTGGAGACAACAGAATTACAGCCTTCAGTTGTGTACTTCCTCAGCGCTCCGCACAGTGGAGGAGCCCCTGCTTGGTCTTGATTTGTGGGAATAGAGAAGGAACCAGGGAGCTTGGCAGCAACAAGTTAGTCGTCTTTTGTTGGGCCTTTTCTGCACCAGAGATGCACTATTCCAATGTGCCAGACTGAAACAATGCACACTTCGCTCCACTAAAAAGGAAGCTAGTCTGGAAGGTTTGACCCCTGAAGAAAGATGCTAAACACAGTAGCAGTGCACGTGTACAGGTGGTTGGGCACCAATGCAGAACATTTTGAGAAGTGAAGAAATGTCCGATATTTCAAAAGTTATATCACAACATTCATCTTTAAGACAAAGCACTATGGGCTGGGGATATAGCTCAGTGGAATAAGCGCCTGCCTAGCAAATGCAGGGTCCTGAGTTCGATCCCCAGTACTGCAAAAAACAAACAAACAAACAAAAAAGACAAAGCACTAAGTGTAATTAATTGGGTGGACAAATCACCACCACTCTACCATTGATTCTGCCTAGTGGGAGCACAATGTAGGGAGACTGTAACAACCCCTACTTCAAGATTCTTTTAACTTAAAGCAGACTTTACTGGACCAATATGCTGTTTTGGTTTTATCAATGTGGTGAAAAAGGCACATCATTTATAGGTAAAAGAAAATGTCTGGAAAAATACAATCATAATAAAATTTGTGTCACTGATTTAATACATGGCACTTTTCAAGATACATTCACAGTATTTTATCTCCAGTAATCTACTGACAAAAATGTAAAGATGGGGTCTGGGGATATAGCTCAGTGGAATAAGCACCTGCCTAGCAAGCGCAGGGTCCTGAGTTTGATCCCCAGTACCGCAAAAAAAAAACGTAAAGTTGGTCTTATTATGTTAATTTAGTTTATAGATGAGTACACTGAGGCTCAGGTTGGTGAATAACTTCTATGGAACACACATCCACACTAAACATTTAAATCGAACTTTGACGTGAGGGTCCAGGGCATGCATTTCTCCATGTTCATCCTCACTGTGAGGATTTCTCTCCATAAGTAATGAGTTCGGACATCTTCACTGGGAAGTAAGCAAGGTTTCATTTTCTATAATGCTTCTCCAAATGTCTGAGTCTTTAAAAAATTATTATTTAAATCTTCAATTTGTGGTTTGTGGTTGTTAGTTCAAGGCAACATATCAACTTAAAATGGAACCTTTCTTCTGTTGAATTTGCTTGGTTTTCCAATGCTTATAAATCTTAGACGCTTAAAGATTGTATTTGGAGGCACTGTTGAATGAATAAAATATATCACATTCACGTTGGCCTCTAGAGGTCACAAATGCAACAGAATCTTGTTTTCTGCTCTTCAAGAGTGGTTTAGGGAGCCCACAAACCTGATGGATGTGTGTGGTCACTGTAATTCTTATAATTCTAATGACTGCATTACAAGAATAAGTTTGCTTCCAAATAAGTCTGGAACTTTGCTTTTTAAATCAGTATTTTTCTGCATATTCATAGCCTTGGAGAATAAAAGGTAGCGTAAAAATATTTTTGGAATCTCTGGAAAATATTTTAAAATGGAGAAAATGATGCCATTTTATTCTGAGAATAGAATTGTTTGCGATTACTTTAGAATCTGGTTAACTAATGTCTGATGATAAATAAAATACATGTATTTTATAGATATAGCTAATAAAATCTTTTAAAATAGATGTTTAAAAATAAATGGAAAAGTTATAAGTGTATTACTTCATTATTAAAACTTCTACTTTAAATTATTTAAAATATTATGAAAATATTTTAAGTAGCAACAAATTTGTGGTCAGTCGTGCTTTGCATTTTTAAAAATACATTTTACTTTGTTTCACTAGTAAAACTTTCTACTGTTTACTTGTTATTTTAACTTCCCAGAAATTGTGCTAACCACTCTTTAAACATATTACCCATTTATTTTTCACAACAACCTGAAACAGGCCTTGGTTAAATATAAAAATTGATAGTTTTTATTTACTTATTTTTTCCTTAGGAATATTTCTAACTCTTTGTTATTATAAATTTATCTGGAGGCAAAAAGCCTGGCCATGTTGCATGTTAAGCGACTATTTTTGGCAAACACATATAAAATGAAGATATCTGTCAATCAAGTATATTCACATTGAGACTCACTTAAAAAGGAGAATTCCAGGCCAGGGGTACAGCTCAGCGGCACAAGCCTCTGCCTGTCAGATGCACGGTCCTGAGTTTGATCCTCGGGCCAATGTAGGTGTAAATAAACCATATGGCTATTCTTATATATAAGTATTCTAATTTTGGCTAAATTTATGTTGTTTAGAGATAATTTCATCAAGCCACATCTCAAAATACATTGCCTTTTAGAAAATGCAGACAATTTCTCACGTCATGTTTACAGAAGGAAAGTGCCCCGAGACGATTTGGAGATCTCATCAGAACTGCCTTGGCCCATTCTGAACGCGGCAAGACCCTGGGCTTTGGAGGCGAACAGCGCAGGGCTCAGATTGTGACTTCATTATCTTGGCTAAATTACTTATCCCCTCGGAGCCAGCTTTCGTCTGTGAAATGGAGATAATGATCTATTCTTAGTGTGAAGCTGCCAGCATGAAGACCGTGCAGTTCCGTTACCCGTCTCTCCCGGCCCCTGACAGGCAGTCCTTTGCTCGGCGGAGCCACAGAGAAGTTGGGAGGAAGCAGTTGCCAGGTGGACTCTCCTCCATTCTCTTGCCCACATCCTCCCCGTCTCCCTGCTGGATGAATTCTACTCACTTTCGGAGTGACTGTTTTCTAATCAGATGATTGGAAAAAGAAGGAAGTCATGGTGAGTCCTGGCTGGCACCCAGCTTAGCTTGGTAAGGGCAGTTTGGATTAGAACAGCATATAAATAAAAGGGATATACCTTATGCTCCAGTGGTTTCCATTAGAGCAAACCTTTCACTACAAAGAAGAACAAGGAAAATAGCATTTGTAATGCAGGCAAGAAATATAGCTTAGGGGTTTAAGAATACATTTCTAAGCCAGACCACCTGGGTTTCGGTTCTACCTCTGCCACTTGTTTCTGTGGAACCCTGTGCTAGCCACTTAACATGCCTGTCTGTGCCTTACTTTATCCATCATTAACATGGTGATGATTACAGTCCTTACCTCATGGGTGGTGGTGACAATGTAATATGAGTAGAGCATTAGAGCAGCGCCTAACATGTTGTAAGCACCGTGAAGTGTTGACTGCTATTATTAACGATACAAAATAAAAAAAGATAGAAGCTTGGCTGTCAAAGACAAGGAAGTGAACTGGGTTCATTTGAAAATTTTATTAATGGAAGTTGTTTTCCTTCTCATCTTTGTTTTTTCTTCTGGTGTGCGGGTTTGAATAACTGAAAACAATGTGCAATTGAAATCAGTGTGTAAATACCAGGAGATTAAATCCAGCAGAACCACCACACTGATGGTTTTCACGTCAGACAGAAAAGGGAGCCAAGTTTGCTTTAAGCAGACATCTCTGTTTGGTTTGGTTTGGCTTGAAGTAGGTCTTGAAGTCAGGGTGCCTTTTGTAAGTGTCTCAGAATGTCCGATGCAGTGTCAATGTTTGAACTGAGACAAGGTCGGCGACTTTGTTAGAAGAAATTGGCCTCCTTTGTACAATGTATTGCAAACTCTAACGAGGAGTGAATCTTACTGTGTCTAGTATGATGAAAACCTGAGGATGCCAGCTACCTGTGTTTATCTTTTCTGTTTCTTTCCCTTGTCTTTTGCATATTGACATAAGAAAACAAACTTAAGAAGCAGGGTATGACCTCAATTCTGACTGCATTTAATTGCTTGTGTATAAAACTTCTCCAACGTTGGATAAATTTTTATGTAGTCTGTAGTTATCTCAAACTCAACAAATGAATAAAACTATTTCACTCGTAAAACTATGATTTTCTGGTCACCTCTAGTTTCATTCGGAGGACTAGCACTCATCTCATTCTTGGTCTTGAATTTTTTTTTTTTTTTTTTTTTGGCGGTACTGGGGATCGAACTCAGGACCCTGCGCTTGCTAGGCAGGCGCTTATTCCACTGAGCTATATCCCCAGCCCCTTGGTCTTGAATTGTTATTTTGATCATAGAATACCATCAAGTCTACATCTGAGATGACTGCGAAGTCTGCTCCTTCATCACCCCTTCTAAGAATACTCACTCTGCTACTCTCCTCTCTAAGGTTATGCCCGACCATCCTGGGTGGTTGAGGGATTTTATGGTTCAGGGTCTCAATTCTAAATTCTGTGAACAGATTTTATTTTAATACATCCTTTTAATTACTCCCTAGAATTTTAGATTGAAGGAGTCAGCTTCTCTAACAACCTGGGAAATCTTCTCTTGCCTTTGTTTGCTGCGGAGTATTGTGCATTTTAGACCATATTGGATACTCCATGAACACACATTGAATGAATGAAAAAGCCCCCAAAGGCTGTCAGTTTAGTGTCAAATGATTTTACATAAGGTAGTTTCATGAAGCAGCTGCAAGAAGCAAAATGTAAGAATAATTTGCTTCAATTAATAGGTAGGAGAGATTCTAGCTTTAAAAGTACATGCCTTGGTTAAAAAATCTAAAACTTGGATACAAATGTTAGCAAAGAACAAGTTTTAAAAAATTCGATCATCAATTAGATTTACAGTCAGATTATTTTTAATGTGATGAGGGTAAAGTCAGTTCTCTCTTTCCTCTCAAAAAAAATTCTATGGTGGGAAAAACCAGCTTCCCAGCGAGATTATGTTCTACCCTTTTCCATTCTGAGCCGTTGCTGGCATAGCTGCCCTTGTAGGTGGGACTATGTCATTAGTTATAAGGCATATTACTTTAAGAGGTTGAGCACTTTTGGGTACCAGTGGTATGATATCATGGTTCTAGATGCCCTTGGAAAATATTTTCATCTTGGCTTTGTGACTATTAGTTATTTGATTATTGGTCATATTTCCTTATGCTTCAGGTTTCCATAAGTGAAAGGATTTAAGAACATAATCACTATGATCTCCTTCAGTTCTAAAATTTTATGAATATCTGATTCTAAGAGAAAGAGAACTTTAATGTGCTTTGCTCAAGAGCACAAGTGAAAGCAAAGCGGTGCTCAGTTCCTGGAGGCCTCAGGACCCACACGCTCTTGTAGTCCCCTTTGTCACTACCTTCAGAACGAGCCTCTTAGAGGCCACAGTAGCAGCGCTCAGTCAGCAGAGTTGCTGCAGCCAGTGCTTTACACATAGCCGTATCAGCAAAGCCAATCCGACTGGGCTTGCAGCTGACCAGAGAGGTGTGAATGAGCTTGAGTGAACCTTGCTTCTGGAGTCAGCAGCAGAATCTTGAACCAAACAAATGCCAATCATTTAAAGCCATTGAGTTGTATAAGTGCTTTTTTTTTTTAATAGAACATCATTGTGCCTAGTCTGGACACAGAGCTTTAAACTCTTACTATTTAAAATGTTTTAGTTTTAAAAGACTTAATTGCCATATAATAATTGGGTGAATTGATTGCCCTTACTCTTGAGCATTTTTAATTTGGTTTGTGGTAGATACTAGCAATTGAACCCTAGGCTCACACATGGCAAGCAAACAGTATACCACTGAGCTACAGTCCTTCATTTAAAGGTTTTTGTTTTAAGGAAGAGTCTCCTAAGTTTCTCAGGATTGGCTTGTTTTTGAGAGTGATGGAGGGTCTCTCTATGTAGTTCAGGCTGGCCTTGGGCTCATTATGTAACCCAGGCTAGCCTAGGACTCATGGACATCCTCCTGTCTTGTTCTCCCGAGGGCTTGTGATTACAAGTGTGCACAACTATAGCCTGCAGGAACATTATTTTCTTCTGCTTTTTCAGTAGGCATTCCAGCAGAATGCCTTTGGTCCTGAGGCAACGTGTTTGTGATTGAGTGATCATTTGTCTCTGCCTTAGTTACTTTCTTGTTGTTCAGACACAACACACAACACGCACAGCTCCTAAGGAGCAAAGGTTAACGTTGACTCACCATCTATAGAGCTTTCAGTCCACAGTGAGCTGGCTCCAAGGCTGGGTGGCGCGGTACAGAGACAAGGCGGAGCAGAAATACTTCACAGCAGGCAGAGGGAAGCAGAGACAGAACAAGGGAGGAGGCTGGGAGACAGACGCTTCCGGGCCTCACTCCCAGTGACCCACCTCCTCCAGCCAGGCTCCAAAATCACCTTTAGCTAGAAACTCATCAGCGGATCAGAGCACTGCTACGTCTCATGCTCCCATAATCCAGTCACCTCCCCAAAGTCCCACCTACGAGCGCATGGGGCTTTGAGGGTTGGGAAGTGATCTGTACATAAACCACAGCACGCCCCATCTCTGCCACAGCAGAGGTGCCCCTTATGCATTCTCTATGTTGGTCCATGTGGTATCACAACCTTCCCAGGTTGCTGACGAGAAAACACTTTGGAGACTCTCTTCCCCTCTTTCTCCCTCTCTTTCCCCCTCTCTTTTTCTTTCTTTCTTTCTTTCTTTCTTTCTTTCTTTCTTTCTTTCTTTCTTTCTTTCTTTCTTTCTTTCTTTCTTTCTTTCTTTCTTTCTTTCTTTCTCTTTCTTTCTTCTTTCCTTCCTTTCCTCCCCTTGCTCCCTCCCTCCTCTTCCCTGTGCTCACAGTTAGAGCCTCAGCTTCTTGTTTCTGGTAAGTTGCCCTAACTCGCTAACTGATCTTTCCTAATATAAGCCAAACCTGGGGGAAACAAGCAAATGCTCTTAAACTTTGTATAGAGGAAATAGATCTATCATGTTGGAGACTTGATTTAACTATCAAAACTACTTAAAATCAACTATGTACAGTATAAAACAGGACACAATTTTATTGATTTTGCAATGATAAAATAATTTTAAAATTTCAGCTGCTATGGTAAAAGAGAAACCAACATTTATTACATCTAAATAATAGATTTTGCTACAATATTATTTCCTTGGGAGAATTAAGCAACTCATTAGGAAATTGAATGAACAAATGAGTTAATCATGGGGCTGAAATCACTTACTAAAACTCTGTTCTTTTAAAAAAATGTTTTTTCATCCAAATTCCTCATTACCCGGTACACAGATGCTCAGTACATATTTATTGTTGCTTTGCTCTATTTCAATCAGTAGTGCCTGTCCATGCGACTTTGCCAGAGGTGGTGGAATTACATATTACTGCAGTGAATTCCCCACTTAGCTTCCAGAAATATTCTCACACACTGATGTGTGTAATCAAGGCATGAGATGTTTATGTTGCCACATGGGTTTTTGTTAGTTCAGAATCAGAAACAGTCATTTTATTTTGTGGTTTTATGACAAGCACGCTTCTGTGTGTGAACATCAGCTTGTTTTCAGGGGTTGGGAAAGCTGGTAAAAGAAAGCGAGTCTATGGTTCTAAAGACAGATGCTGGACCTAAGGCAGGAATAAATAGGATTTTGTGGCTGGCACCTCATTTTTATGAATATCAAAAGGATGGAAAGAGAATTTGCCTACTGCTGAGAAAAGAAATCTGGGGACGTTTTGATCATCACTGAAGCCTTGCACAGATGTAGATGCCTTGCTGGGAGAGTTCTCCGATTTGAGGTCCCAGAATGTGAAATCTCACCAAAGACCACCTGGAGAGCAGTCCTATTGCCACCCATGGATTCCTGGCTTTATCCTGACATGGGCCAGGGCATCTGTAGACTTGAAAAGCTTCCCGGATGATTGCAGTACCCAGGCTTGTCTGGACATGAATGCTGGATAGGGTACCTATAAACATTTTGTTTTTAAGGTAGTGCTGATTTCCCTTTCTAGGAATCTTTTGGATAAAAACTTTGAAGAAAGGGATATGTTAGAAAAAGGAATGGAAGTCACGTACACTCCCCTTCCCCAGATAATTTACTTATTTATTTGGTTAAGAAATTCTGTAGGCTTCTATTTGTAAAAAAATTTAGCCACAAACTTAAAAACTAACAATTCCCTAAGTAAAGAAAAAACTTATTTTGGGAGATCATAGCTCTGCTTTCCTTCATTTTGGCATCTGGAAATCTATTTTTATGATAAGATATTTAGTAAAATGCCTTTAAAAAGTGTTATGCTTATCATTTCACAAGGCTTATTTGCAATGCCATTTTGTTTATTTTGTATCAAAAAAACTTCCCTTTTTTGCCAGTAAGCCGTCAGCTGTGACAAGCTGACTGTGAGAAGGGAGAGTTCCTGAAAATACAGGGAAGCTATGCATCCTTTCTGGGAAAAGTTGGTCTGAAAACAGGTTAAAAAAACTCAATAATTTCTCTAGAGACACAGGGTCAAATTTTGTCAAAACATTGGTTGCCTTCGTTAAAAAAAAAAAAAAATCAACTGCCAAGGTTTAGCTAAAACCACTGCAAGCCGTCAAGAATCAACCAGATGGCAGCCTACCTGCTTGATGAAGCTGAAGAATTGAAACAACATGTGAGAGGGAACGCTTGCAAAAGACGTAGCCCCTCAATTTTCCTGTTTCTACTTGGAGCCCTGTTGAAGTGGGCAGACATATGCAGCACCATAGCTCCAGTCTGATGCATCTTTTCCTGATGCTTTGAAAAAAGAATAAATTCCCAAGAGATAATCATGTGACAAATTAAGAATAAAAGACAGCGATCAATAATAGTGTGAAATAAATTAGAGTACCAGTGTCTTGGTTACTTTTTTCTTGTTGCTGAGACAAAATACCCAACACCCAAAATGAAGGAAGGAAAGGTTTATTTAGCTTACAGTTTGTGGAGGTTTCAGTCCACACTTGGCTGCTTCTGAGGCAGAGTGGCACAGGGCAGAGGGCAAAGGTTCATGGTGGCAGTACACAGCAGAAACAGCAAGAGCAAAAGGGAGGAATGGCAACCAGCAGCCTCTTTCCCCTACATATCCAAACTTTCTGCCCTAGGGTATAGCTCTCACACCCATAATCCCAGCAAACTGTCCACCCTAGGGCAGGTATAGCTCTCACACCCATAATCCTAGCATTGGATCATGGATCAGTCATAAACTCTAAAAGCCTCCCATAACTGCATGAGGATTTGGGGGGACATGCAGACACAAACCATAACAACCAGTTATTCTCTGCTGACAGGGTTCTTTGTTACCATATGGCCAGGTATGGAAAATTATGCCTCTGTTATGACTGATCCAGAGTAGTTTTTTGGTCCTTTGAAAATTCATTTTTATTTATGCATTTAACATATTTGAAAACATTGTGTGCTCAGTGCTAATAGTATTGGTAGCTTGCTTTTGTTAACCTTTTGGTTTAAGTCAGGGGTCAACAGACTTGGTCTATTGGCCAAATATGACCCATCACTTGGTTTTTGTAAGTGGTTTTTGTTAAGACAGTAGCATTTACTTGTTTACATATTGTCTCGGGCTGTTTTTGTTCTACAATCACAAAGTAAGCAATTGTGCCATTGATCACGCCCTCCAAGCCTGAATTACTATCTGACCCTTTGCAGAAAAAATTACCTATTATGGTCTAGGACTAGGTTCTTTCTGAAGCCATAAATCTAAGACTGAGAAAGCAAAGAAGAAACACAAAGACAGCAAGATGATACATTTACAAAAATCACAATGCCATACATATTATAGATACAAAAGAAATGTTGATTCTAATTGTGTAGGGAATGTCTTTTGCTGTCTATCTCAAATTATAAAGCCATGTTAATGGCCCCAAAGCCACATACCTTGTCCTCAGTGGGGCAATCATCTTCTCTTTAGTAACAGAGATTAAAATGTAGTGCGTGAATAGAGACACACATCTATACCAAGGAACTATGCTTAAGTTCATGATATTCATTATAAGAAGAACAGGTTTAAAGAGCAAGACTTAATCAAAATTTTTAATGTGGCAGAACAAGTAACAAGGCATTTGCCCTTCTAATGGTAGAGTGGACACATAGTGTCGTTTTTAAACAAATTTTTTTGGTTTAACTGAACAAGAAATCCTGGGAATAATCAGAGAGGAGAGACTGAATCCAAGATGGCAGCTAAGGTGGTCTTTTTGTCCAGTGAGTATGCGTGACATCACAACCTGATCACTCTTCCTTGGGAAGTTATTTTAATTGTGAAAATTAAAGATTCACATCATGTGAGACAGAATTCAGAGACAGAAGCATAGTGTCAACTTGATATAACTTAACTTCTAGTATAAAACTCTCCAATATTGCCCCCAGAACTTCGATCCACATGGGAAGGACTTGTGTCTCACTTTGTGCTGTAAAATAGAGGCAGAGGCTGTCAGAAAAAAATATGGGACTTTAGGTGAATTTCTGTTCTGCCTAGGTTGTTAAATACATCACTACCTTCTTACTGTGTTGAGTATGAATCTGTGCAAGTTCACCAACCATGTAAAGGCATAGAGAAGTCAACTAGATTTTCATCATAGGCTACTGGAATCTTTGCAGCTCCTTGAAATTGGGACTAAAGATATCACTGTATTTTTTTTTTCGTTACTTGAGCTTACAGCCTATACAAGATGTTCATGAATTGCTTTTAGTGTTATTTGGGAAAATGACCTCCCTGAGCACTTTGGGTTGCAGGAGAAAGCAAGAACATGAATAGCTCTGAATTTCACCAAGTCATCAAAAGATGCAAAACTTCATGTTCTTCAAGGAAACTAACTTCACTTGTATATTATTTGAGTTGTGGTATCAAACTTGGTGAAAGATATATAAAATCTCTGGTTTGCAGTAAATAAGGGTGACTAATTTAAGCAAATAATTTCATTTGATCCAGGAAAAATCAAGTCAATACTAAGTGAAAAGAGAAATAATATCCCAGCAGTGTAATTTTATTTAAAACAATTAAATTTAGTGTACTAGGCCAACTATCTGGTTTCAGGGCTTTTGTCTTTAATTTGGGCATTATGAACTCATACGAACTCATCGCTATGTTATTTTAAGTTAGACCTTTTGCCTTTCCTTTATCCTAACACCTTTGTATTTTTAACAAAACTGAGTATCTCAATTAATTAAATTGGTAGCCTTCTTTTATCCTCTACTTCAAAATGGAACTGGAGGTTTGGAAAATTCAGTTCCTTCTCTAGGAAGCAGCTCTATAGTTATATTCTGTGTATTTGCGAAGGGAAAACATAGACTGCTGGACATCGGTATGAAAATGCTGCCTTTCCACCCTGTTCTAAGAACTTCACCTTATTATTATTTTTTCTTGTCCTTGTGCCCTTCAGCTCTCTGCGCAGTGTTGTTGAGTGAGTGGCCGGGGTAGCCCCAATTCTTCCATCTCTTCTAGGAACAACAGGAAAGACACTTCTCTGGCACTGTTTTCTATGTTTTATAAAATAGGGATTATTATAACACTAACCAGGTTTCTCATGAGGATTAAACAGCATTACACATGTAAAACAACAGTATTGAATCAATATTAATTATTCATAATAAAATGTGGCAGATATTCTCTTACCTAACATGGTGATTGTGAAACGAGTGTGCCTCCTGTCAGAAATCAAAGCTTATGGCTTGAAACCTCATTACGGCATCCTAAGTTTCTAGTTCAGGGGAATCTGCTCTGTTTTCCTAAGCAAAGTACTTTTTGCTCCTCTAAAGGCTCTGATCCCATGGGTATGTTAGGCTGCTTTGTCCTGAGTGTCAGGGCTGAGCAGAGTGCAACTGCAGAGCCCTGATTCCTAGGAAAGGAGAATGTGGTTTAGGGTGTAACTAATTATTCAAGTAGCTTTCTTCTGTTTAGGGCCCAGTGAAGAGGTGTGGTGGTAAATATCCCAGAAGCTAAAGTGGGCAATCAGTGTGCATATGCATATAATGATTGCATGTACTTTGTTTTGCCCTAGGGAAATAATCTATGAGATGGAAATTTGCCTGCAGGAAGTTTACTGGTGAGTACTCTTAACATCTGTAAAGGAAAAATGGAAGCTGGACTGGGCAGTGGGGGAAGATAACTTGAGTCATCTTGTTATCTAAGTCTGAGTTGATTTCATGGGTCATTCTGAAGCTGAGATTGGCATTTCAGAAAGATTAAATTTAGTGGATTAGGCAAACTATCTGGTTTCAGGACATTTTTCTTTAATTTAGGCATTACCAACTCATCCCTATGTTATTCTAAGTTAGATTTTTTTGCCTTTCCTTTGTCCTAACACCTTTGTATTTTTGAACAAAACTGAGTATCTCAATTAAATAGGCAGCCATCCTTTTTCCTCTAAGTGGCACCTGCCTCTGGGGAGAGGGTATGACTTTGGGAGAGATAACCTTCATTCTGCATTCTGCAGGGTGCCATTCTCTAAGAAGAACCCCATTCTGAGCCATCAGCAGGCAACATCTTTGGGGACTGTGGGAAAGAAGTGACTCTGGGCTACCACGTCTCTGTTGTCTAAGGTATAATCATCCACTTCCACCCTTAACTTTCCCCTGCCTTCATTTCTTCCTTTCTTCAGTCTTTTAGTGGAAGGCACTGAAGGTTCACATTTGCTGCTGTCTACTGTGTGTTTGGCCCTTTGGTAGTCACTCATGTATACATTCTCCTTTAAGAAGGGAGGATAAACGGAGGTTTATAGAGCAGCTTGTCCAAGTTGGCCAGAGCCAGGGCCTTGTGCCAAATGCAAAGCAGTTCATTTCAAAAGGCTGTATCTTTCACTGACCCCATCACACCCATTCTGCTGAGAGTCTCTAATCTCACTATTGCCAATATTTCTTCAACAGCTATCTGTAAAATATGCCTTACCATGTAGCTTTTTGGTTATGCGTTTATCTTAAAATCTTAAAATAGCTAACATCATTCTTTAACGCATGATATTTAATTTGCAAGGATTCATACAACTTGATATCTGATAATCATCAAGGATCTATATGATACAGGAAAATAAATATCCCAACCGGAATGATATCAGACGAGTCCGTGTTCTCTAAAACCGAAGAATGAATTTTAGGAACAACGGAGGTTAAGAGCAGAATATTTACTGAGAGAAAGAAAGTTTCTATCCAAGAGAGGGACAGAAGGGGGATTAACCCGAGTGGGTTACCCCTGACTCTGTTTTTGTCAGGGACTTTTATAGAGAAAAACCATGAGGTGAGGTGGGTCCAAGGTAGGGGAAATGGACAAACTATGGTCCGCCAATAAGATTACAGGTGTAATTGTCCAGGTAAGACTGAGTGGACTGGGATCAAATGGGAAAGCGAGTCACATAACAAGCGGGCATGCAGAGCGGGGCTTTTCCCATAAGGGTTGGATCAAAGACTCTTCAAGGTGGTCAATCCCTGCTGTTCATCCCTGGGGAGGTGTGTGGATGCATTTGTTTAGTCTTCCGTCTTGAGGTCTGGCCCACAGGTATCTTATCTTCTATGTTGGCTTCTTTGAGGCCCCAGCCCTGTCTGACTGCCTATAGTATTTCTATCTATCTCAGCTGTCTGTAACATATAGATATTAAAGTGAGGACAAAGTGATTCTATTATATTCCTGAGGCGCTTCCCAATTTATTGTTTGAATCTCTTTGTGAGAAGTCCTTACAGTAGAATAAAAGTACGTCTTTGGATGGTGTTCAGTTTCTTAGGACACTGCACAATGGGTTAAGTCCTTCCTTCCTTTAATTTTTAGTAATTGCTTTTGTTGGCGACCACTACAAAGTGGCTCTGAGCAGGATTTGATATTAACCAATCGGCTTTTCATATTTACTTGGGTGTTGTCTGAGTCTTAGGCACCTTGTCTGCAGATGGGCAGTTGATTCATAGTAAGTTAACCTCTATGAGTCGCTGGTCACTGCTGAGGCCTGTATTGGCTTGTGACGCTGATGCCTCAAGGACAAGGTGACTGCAGGTGAGGAGGTCTGGCTCCTACTTCCATTAACTTTAAGGAAACTGGCTTGCAGCCCTGCGGTGAAGGCCTTCCTGGAGATAACACATAGCTCTCCTAAATTAACATAATAGCACTTGGAGGAGTCCTTGAAAGGATTTCGAGTCCTGCCCAGATTCCTCCTCAGATTCCTGCATTTTCTTCAGTATTCCTCCTGCCTTATTTGAAAAACCTAATAAAAACGGGTGACCCAGGGAAGTCTTTGGCTAATTTAGAGAATATAGAAGCTGGAAAGGAATTAGTCCCTCCTGGAAGCCCTGAAATCATATTTTATTGTCTCATTTTTTACTTATGCCTTCGTCTGTCCATTTGCTTGGGAGATTGCTGGCTTGATCAGCCTGCAATAACTTAGGGTTATTTAACCCGGTCTTCGATATTACTTTAACATTTGGAAAAGCAATAACACAATCACAAAAGCACATAAGATACATATGCATCGTTTTTCAAGGATAAGGTGATCCTGACTTAGTAATAGATAGAAGGTAATTTTCTCTGTAAGTTTGCACAGTAGTTCCTAGACAAAACATATAGTTATTTTTTTCCCCTTTTAAAAGTGCCAAAGGGGAGAAATGCTTCTTGGTTAAATTCTTTCTCTGTATCTTATAAAATTGTTGACATTTCAGTGAGTTTAAACTAATCTGAATTTTTTTTTTTTTTTTTTTTGCTTCCACTGGAATCTTTAAAATCTCATTTGAAAAACTTTTGTGTATTAGTTTTCAAATTATCTCTAAAGTATATTGTTTTGAATCAAACTTCCATGCTAGTGACTTTTTCCCTAAAATGTAATGTAATTCTTAAACATTCTTTCATTAGTAAATTTCCAAGCCCTAGAAGCTGTGGATCTTCTAAACTCATCTGTCAAATCAATAAATCTTGCTTATTGTGCAGCTGTCTCCATAGAAAGTTGAGAAAATCTTATTACTTTGCCTGCATGGATTGAGCAATTTTTTATTTTTCACATTTTTTATTTTTTTTTTACAAGGTGTGGTTTTAAAGTCAGAGTCATAGGGTTCAACAAAAATATGGCAAAGGTTTGGGTAAAATCTGTGACTAGTGTGTCCATTTTGCTTTCACTCTATGTGAAGTGACAGAAATGAAGATTGGTCTCAGATCATTGGTTTTTGTCTTCATACTTGTTTTTTTTTTTTGAGGTTCAACCTCCCTATCCACTCTTTGAGCTGGATGCCTCGGCAGTTCTTTTTAAGGATCCTTCTCTGCCTTACTTTCTTTAAAGACTTAAGTTACACAGACTATTCTATCCCTTCTCCCAAATAGCATAGTAATATAATTTCTTGAAGGCTTTCTTGGTTTCTTTAATGCCATTTCTTTCTCTATTCTTGTATTTGTTGAAAACTAATAATATTTTTTTCAGTACCTTACTGGTTAAGCATTTTCCTTTAGTGCCTAAAAAAGAGAAAGTGTTTTTGAGTTTTGACCACCCCGATTAGAAAAACATTACAGCACAAAAGGATTTAAAGTTTGTGTGCTTTAAAGATCAAGTAATTAAGAAATATCCTTTGTTCTTAGTTTTATGTATAGGAAAATGTTGAGGTTAATTCTCTGACCATGTGGGATAATTTGACTCTCAATCAGTAAATTTAAAAGATCTTTCATAACATAAAAAGATCCAGTCCTGCCAAGGACAAATGACTGGCACCAAAATTCCTTTTTAGCTTAAGTCATTGATATGTAAAACAAAAGAAAATTCTTTGGCAGAAAACCATGGAATGTCCAGATGGTTTCTATCTATTTTCTCATTGATTGTATAATTAAAATCCCCTTTAATCATCAGAAAAATAGAGATAGAATGTTTGTAATAGAACAGTACTATGTTTTAAAGAAATACTTCTTTGGTGGTAGGTTCACTAGTAAGGAAATACTGGCAACAACTGTTCTGTGAATTTGATTTATGCAGAGAAGATATTCAGATAATTCACTTCAGGATATGGATGCCCACTTGTAGCATTATATTGGTTCTGCTAGGTAAGATCAAACACTAACCCATCAAACGCTAGCCAACTGAATGTGAATTAGCAACGATAGCTGATTTTAGATGACAAATTTCCTTTATCTGAAGCAGAATTCATACTTTCTCTGGATTAAGAGGTGGACTAGTTCATTTGTGAGATTAATTTCTAAGAAAAGCCTCAATAAATTAATTAGTAAACTCTTACAGTTCATGTCATGAGCATATAGGGGATGGGATTTGCTTCACCAGGGTCCCTTGACCTAATCTTGCTAAACTTTATATTCTGTGAAATGATGTGTCTGATGAGATTGGTTGGCAGACTGATATTCTTGTATGATCCTTCCAAATTCTGTCTACTGATCAGTGGATTCTTATTGCTCTGAGTATATGGGATATGAATGCAAATTCATGGTTTGAATTGATGAATGATTATCTTTTTATGTTGAATGACTACTTGGAACTTTGTCATCACCTTGCGTAACATTATCTCTGTCTGTGTGTATATGTTTATATATGTGTGTCCTTAGTTTATAAATGATGTTCATTATTATTTTAAAATAGAAAACGAACAAAAACAATAACTCTAGTGATTGGCACATAATCTCTGGGGTGTTTTTTTTTATGTTTTGGACTTAGTGGTTACTTTTTAGATCTTGAGTTGGAGGAATGAGACCATATAGCATATTTGTAGCATGCAAATATGTAATATTGCCCATTTGTATTTATAGGATGCTGAGAAAAAAATACAAGAATATAAGATCTCTTTCTCAGCAGTTACGGGAAAAAGTTATAAAGGTACCGGGAATTGTGTATACAGTGATTCTAATACATGACCTGCATTTTTTTAAGAGTAGGAAAATGTACTGGAGAACAGGAATGGGGAAGAGGAATTGGGGAATGGGGAACAGGAACAGCTTCTGAGAGAGAGGAGAGGTCCTGATTGGGTTGCCCAACATGACCTAGTACTAGGCACATTGTTTTGTTTACTTTCCCCATAACCCAGGGAGGCGGGTATTACTGTGCATCACATAATCTAAGCCATTCCCAGCCCCCTGCGTATTTTAACACTGCTAAGTCAGGATGTCTCTTCTTGATGACGTGCTTAGTTTAACTGGCAACAGTGTTTTCTTCTGGCACGTAACAGTGGACTTTAAAAATGTGGTGGTATTTTTATATGTGGGTATTTATTATACAATCTACTTTTCAGGGGCAACTGTGAAGTTTCTTCTAGGCTACTGGAACAAGAGACAGGCTGCGGCATGTGATGTTGGTGTGGAGAAAATCAGTCACCTGAACAGTATAGGCTTACGCTCCTTGAGCGACTGTATACAGAGCTGCCTTCCCTTCTCTGCGATCTCTAACTAACTGAGTGACAAGATGAGTAAGAGATAACTCATATTGTGTTGATACATTGACATTTGGGTATTAATACAGAACATTATATTACCTTAACTAACACACTAATCGAACTGGGACTCAAATCTTATCCTGGTTCCAAAATTTATCATCTTAACTAGAATCTCTGCAAGTTAACAGGTGTTATGTTGAATAAAGTCTTTCATAGTGAATAAACTTAGTTGAGCAAGTTTCTTGAATTGGGTATTGCCATGCCAGTATGCACTGTGAATTCCTTTGAAGTCTTGTATGTGTTTTTATTTATGTGGTTTTGATAGTTACTGATGACATCAATTGTGATGAAAGCATCTTTACAGATATTAATTCTTCTCTAGGTAGAAATATATCATTTTGTGTAGAACCATATTCTCTTTTTTTTTTTTTTTTGGTGGTACTGGGGATTGAACTCAGGACTTTGTGCTTACAAAGTAAGCCCTTATTCCACTGAGCTATATCCCCAGCCCCTAGAACCATATTCTTAATGGAGGCTTATAAATACATTTAAAAATATATTTAAAAGAAAATTCTTTAAGTGGTATTTTCCAGTTTGACCAATAAATTTTGTCTAGTCAGAGAATCTAAATGCTACATGACTTTTCTGGGTACAAGTTTTTAAATGATTATTTTTTATTGATGCTCTTGTGATCAGGGTCTGAGATTTCCAGCTCACTGGCACAGTGCTCAGCGCAGAATAGGTGGTGAGTTAATGTACAGTGCTCTTGTCAAAGAGATATCATGGTGTAGGGGAAACAAAGCTGAATTAGGTGTTAACAATGTCTCTAGTTGTAAGGATCTGTGAATTGTAATGTTCTCATCCATGAAACAAGAATAATATATATTTTTAACCTTAATTTGTGATAATCAATAAAAATGTGTATGTGAGAGTTTTGTAAGCCTACAGTATATTTGTGCTATTAATAGAATGAAATACTTAATGTTCAATGGACTGTATTTAAAAATATATATTTTCCCACAATTGTTAGGCTTTGGTATAGACTTTATGTTACATGAAGGTAGTAAAATAGAATCATATGCCTCTTCTTGGAACATGAGATAGGTGATATTCAATAAACTTTATGTACTTATCCTGGCTTAGCTCCCCAAGTGAGTCTGTTTCCCTGGATATACCAAATAGCGGCATGGAAATGCATTCAGCACGTATTCCACAGAAGAATATAAAGCACTGCAGAAGTATCAGAATAAAATAGTTAAAAACCACTTAATGAATAATCTTTTAGATTATTTGGGAAAACTAGGATTCAAATTTAGAAGTCTTTTTTTTTTTCATTCTTTCTGAATTTGCCATGTCTCTTTGCCTTATAATGAGCAATGCCTTAGTAATCAGAAACAGATTAGTGTTTGAATTGGTGTCCTTAACATCAATCCCTGACTTCCCTTTGGTTCTATATAAAAAAGGGTCCATTACTTTCGTTGGCATGAACTTCTCATTTGGAAAGCACTTGGATGAAGTGCGTCTTGTGATACTGCATATTCTTCTCATGAATGTACTGTGCACATTGGTTGTGCTCTTAAGTTGATTTGGATCCGCTTTCGGTGTTAGTGGTAAAGTTAAATTAGATTACTTTCTTTCAAACATCTATCTTTCATCACCGCTGGTCAGATGTTTTTATTGCCAAGTGACAAGGCCACATGTGTAGGTATTTTCAGGCAGCCACATACGGAGCTGCACAGGGGAAGGAAGCAGAGCCCTTAGATTTTGGTAATTCATGGAACAGCCGGGGACGGACTTGCTGCCTTTTCCAGGAAATGATTCCAGAAACAAAATGTTTTCTCCTGAGTTTAAATGAAAAGCAGATACTACAAAGACTTTAAACTGAGAAATAATAGATTCACTGGCATCAGGTACTGAAGGAGTTGTACATTATTTAGACTTTTCAAAAACTTGGCTATGCTTGTTATCTTGGGGTCCAAAATTCTCTGGAAATTATTTTCTATGTTAACCATAAAACTACTAAACAGTTTATTATTGTCAAATTCACTGAAAGTGGATAACCTTGATCTCTAAGTAATTCCTTTTAAGGACTAGCCTGGGATAAGAATATATTTTAGAAGTCCATTGTTAAATATTTCAATAAATCAATATGATGCAGGAAAATGTGATATTTCTTTGGAAATTTCCGTGCTTTTGTTACTCTTTCCATATTATTAAGGCTAGTGATTCCTATGTGAAAGAATCTGCATCTACCATTTTCTTAGTTTAAAATATAGTTTATGAGTACTGATGGAAAGAATGTTACTGTGGAAATTCATTTTCCTTAGTGTGTATTATCTGTCTTCTTTTTTCCAAGTTTACCTAAAACTCCTGTCAGCCTAAATTAGTTTTGTTAACCAGTCACAGATATAATTTGCTAAAAGAGGGATGGAGACCTCAACTATTTGGTTAATCTAGTTGTCTGATGGAGTCTGATAAAAGTTATTTCTGAGATCATACAGGGATCTCAGATATTGTCTGTCATGAACAACCATCCCTTTCTGTCTAGTACTGAGATGCTTTAGAATAGCTGATCAACTTCATAGATTACTAAAATGCATTCAAATTATATGAAAAACACCTAGCCCAATAACACAGCACTATCTATGAAGCGTAATTTGTCAGGTTTTTATTTTTTCTTTTAAAATTAATTGTATTGGTACATTGTTGACATACATAACGATCACATTAATCATAGGGAATCTGTACCTGTACATAATATATCCTAAGTGTCTTTCCCTCCCTTTCCCTTCCCTTCAATCCTTCTTCCCCATGTACAAGCCCTTTTTCTTCCTTCTTTCTTTTTCTTTCCTCCCTCTCTTCCTTCCTTCCTTCCCTTTCTCTCACTTTCTTTCTTTCTTTCTTTCTTTCTTTCTTTCTTTCTTTCTTTCTTTCTTTCTTTCTTTCTTTCTTCTGTCTCTTTTTTAATAGGAAATTAACAATGGCTACTGTATTGCATGTTGTTATCTTCAGAGTAGTTGCTCACATTATTAGATAAAGGCATGCAAAGTTGATTCTACAATATAAGCAGTAACTTCCTTTCAATGAACTAATAGAAATTAGTAGTACAATTATCTTAGCTATCTTATGTGTATTTACACATCTTTTTTCCACTTGCTTGTTTTCTCTTTCCCCTATCTCAGTTGTTCTTACCTTTTGAGCAGTTTCTCTCCCTTTCACAATATTTGTTGCACCTTTTACATCTTATTTACTCTTTCAATTTCTTCCACTAGGGAGACAATATAATGTTCACACACGGAATCTGATTTATTTCACTTATGAGAATGGTCTCTAGCTATATCCATTTACCTATAAAAGTCTTGAGTTTATCTTTCTTTATAGCTGAGAAGTACTCCATCATATGAAAATACCACATCTTTTTTATCCATTCCTCAGTTGATGGACATTTGGGTTATTTCCAAGATTTAGCTATTACAAACTGTGCTGCTATAAATATGGGTGCACATATATCACTGTGATAAGATTTTTTCAGTTCTCCTGGGAAAATACCCAGAAGGGGAATAGCTGTGTCGAGTGGGACCCCTAACCCTAGTTTTCTGAGGAATCACCACACTAATCTCCCCAGTGCCCAGGCTGACCTCAAATGGGTTTTCCTTCCTCAGCCTCCTGAGTGCTGGGATTACAGGTGTGTGCCACCATACCTGGGCTTTTAATTTTTTAAAATCCCTATTTCCTTCCTTCCTTCCCTTCCTCCTCCCCTCTTCATTGTTCACCTTCCCATTTGAACATTTCCTTCCTCATTCCCAATACCTATCTTCTGTTTTGATCCTTATTTACCCTTTGGGTTTCCCACATAAGAGAAACAATGTGATACTTAAACACATGTGGCCAGTTTATTCCACTTAACATTATATTCTCAAGGCGTATCCACTTACCTGAAAATATCTCAAGTTTATCCTTCTTCATGGTGAGTAGTACTTTCTCCATTCACCCAATGATGAATAAGCGGGGGTGTTTCCAAGATTCAGCTATGACAAACTGTGCTGCTGTAAAATGGGTGTGTGCATGCTGCTGTGGTATGATGCTTTTAACTCTTTTAGGAAGATACTGAGAAGAGAAATAGCTGGGTCAAATGGAACCTCTAGTTTTAGTTTTCTTTGAGGAATCTCCCTACAGATTTCCATAAATATTCTAGATATTAGTCCTTTTTCTCAGGAGTAGCTGGGAAAAATATTTTCCCCTTCTGTTCATTGTCTCTTCACTCTTTTGGTGGTTTCTTTTGCTGTGAAAAAGCTTTTTAACATGATGCGATTCCAGTTGATTCTTTATCGTATTTCCTATTCAATCTGGGTTTTGCTCATAAAGTTTCTGCCTTCACCTATGTATTTAACAGTTTTACCTATTCTATGAAGACCTTTATTTCTTGGGAATTATAGCTAGGATTTAATTCATTGTTTTAAATATTGCTTATTATTGATGGTTGTAAAAAAGAGCTAACTGAATACTTCTGGCATTAAAACATTATCTGTGTATAAAGGCTGAATAATTGATTTTATTATGTTTAAAATACAGAATTTATTGCAACTTTACTCATTATTATCTTAGTTGTAATTCAACAAGACAAAAGAAAATATAGGCCAAGAATTTCACAAAGAAATACAAGTTGACCCTCCATATCCTTGGGCTCTGCATCTGTGGCTCCAACAAACTTCAGATTGAAAATACCCTAAAAACAAAAAATTGCAGCAGTGTTGAACATGTATAGACATTTTCCTTGTCATTATTTCCTGAACAATAAAGTTAAACAATTATTTATGCAGTATTTATTAGTACTATGTATTATAAATAAGCTAGAGATTTAAAATATACAAGACGGTATGCATAAGCTATATGCAAATCTATGCAATTGTTTATAAGGGACTTACATACTCATACATTTGTTATCTTCAGGGAGTCCTGGAACTAATTCCTTGTGAATACCAAGGGACAAATGTATTTTCAAATGGTTTATATTTCAGTTGTCTATTTTCTATGTTGAAATGTTTACTTTTAGAGATCATTAAACACATTTCTTCTTGTTTGTGAACTTGAGGCACAGTACTATAATTATAAAGTTCTGCACACACAGCTTTTGCTGAGAATTCGACCCTCAGGTTTTACATGTCTGAAAAATAAATATCTTGTCAACACTCCTTACTCCTTTTTATATTCCCAGAGCTCTGGCTTATAAAACAGGCATGATGTGTGTTGGCTTTGTCTTATAGATGACTTTGCTTCCCCTCATGAAGTGTTGTAATCTGAAATCCCAAAGAGCTCGGACTATCCCAAATACTGTATATTTTAAGATTTGTTCTAATAAGACATGTCATATGGGGCAAAGTGGGTTATAATATTGCGTCTTGCCTTTCCTTACCTAAATAATTCAGTTGTGTATTGAAAAGCCACATACCTGACAGATTCACATCAAATGTGGTTTGTTTTTAGCTTTAAAAGAATACATTTCTATTTTTCTCTTTGGTTGGTAATGGGAAAACAAGGGGATATTAATTTTAATCTCTAATGACCATGTTAAGATTTTACTTCCAGATCACCTTTTCCCTCAATGTTAATAGTTTCCTCTGTAGTCCTAAGCAATGTGTAGCAAGTTTTCTACAGTATAAGAAATGTAAAGCACATATGCCTTTGTTTAGAAATAGAACATCTTCTGGGTTTATCTCTTCAGCAAACTGGGAGCTAAGCACATGTGCTAAGTTATTTGTTCCCATCCACCAGCAGTTTCTCAGGTGGAATCACCGAGGATCATTGACGTGGTAAATGATTAGACGCCTGATGACATCTTTTTATTTCAGGCATTCCATTCATAGGAAATGGTAATAATTTTTCATGAGACTTTAATACTGAAGTAATAAATCATCTGGCACTCATGCTGCCTGACAAGAAGACTTCTGCGTATTTCCCCCTACTTTATTCAGCTAAAGGAGTTAAATAGGAGAGACCTTTAATAATCTCTGGTTTTCAAAATTTCTATTGCAGGAGAAAATCTGAGGGACCTGACATCTTTGTGAGGAGAGAGCTGGTGAAGTTCAGGAGAGCAAAGCTGGAGGAAGAAGCTCTAGCGCTGTCCTTTCGGACTTAATGTTCGGAGTTCTCCACCTCTTCCCAGCTTATCTTCGAAACTGCGCACCAGAACTTGCTGTGCTTTGAAAGCGCCAAGATCCCGTGCTAAGCCCTCGGGGCTTTGCGTTGCTGTTTTCTCTGCCAGGAATACTCCTTTCCCAAATCTCAGGCTGGCTCATTCTCTCTCTTCGTTCCAGTCACAGCTCAAATGTCTTCTCCGCGGAGAGTATTTGCCTTACAGATCACGCTATCCACTTCGGTTTTTTCACTTACCGCACAGAGTCTGAGATTTCACTTAGGCATTTATTCATTCACTTGTTAGAATGCAAGCTCCATGGGAGAAGTGAATTTTTCCAGTTTGTGATTGTGCTTTGTACACATCAGGTGCTTGATAAACGCTTGTCGGTAAACGAATAATGATGGAATTTAGAGTAAAGCCAAAAATATTATATGGATCTTGCAATCTAAGGAGTTATTTTTCAAGTTAGGAGCATAAGGAATGTACTTCTGTTTATAATATATGCCAAGATAAAGTGAGAAATTGCAAATTGCTTATAAGAGACACCCGATGGTGAGTTGTATGGGAACAAAGGCCCAAATAGGGAAAAAATGCGTTTCATCCTGACCTTCTAAGATCTAAATCAGAAGCAGGTTTTGTGCTTCCTATGCAGGCAGTTGACATCATTGCCACCACACAGACGTGTGCGTGTTGGAGACTGTGCCCCTCTCCTGAGGATCCCTGCAGCAGCAAGGGACAGGGGCAGTGCCCACAGATGGAAAGGAACCAGGAGAAGCTGCACACAGATTATGGGAACAGCTTAGCTATCATGGTCTCCTCAGGCTCATTTTAATCTCTCAAAAGCATATATCCCTCTGATCACACACTAAGGCTTGAAAACACACCTCCCTCTCACCTTCTGTTAAAATATGATTTCTTGCTGTTGGTCCACTGCTCTTTTACCTTCGCTGGATCCTCTTGGTTTCACTTTTAAGAATACAAGTTGCCTAAAATTCTACATTCTGTCTTGTCACTGACATTCTCTCTTATAACCTCCCCTCTGGCCTTTATGTGTGTGATGGTCTCACATATTCTTCTAGTCCTGAGCTTTCTTCTAATTCTTAGGGCTGAATTTTCAAGTTGCTGGACATATTTGCCTAAACCTTCTCTTAGGCATCTCGAGAATATTACGTCTGAAACTAACCCTGTTCTATTGTTTCTTCTCCGGCCTTTTTACCCTCTTATTTCTAACTGTCTAAGAGCTGTCTTCCATCTCAGGCCACGTCCGACTAGCTGGCTTCTCGTTAGGCTTCTCTCTACCTTTTCCTGTCAAGGCCAATTCGGGTTTTCCTTTTCACACTGGCCATCGTGGCAAGTCGGGTTGTCTCCTGCCTCATGTGTCTGATTTCATCAGTTCGTTTCTATCCCCTGCCAGTGTCTCATTTTCTACAGAAGAAATTTCCCACTTCCTCTGAAAGTACAGAATTCTGAAACCCAGCCCCAGAGCACAGCTCTAGTTTCCTTTGCCTTTGTAATCTGTGCACACGCAGCTCCGTGAGGCCGGCTCCTCCCAGCGGCCCTCCCTGTGCTACTCTCCTCCGTGCCCCATCATGCTCTCCTTTTCCTCTACATGTTTTCTTTTTTTGACCTCTCTCCTGATTAAATCTCAGTCACCATTTCAGATTTATTTTTTTGTGGTATGGGAGATCAAACCCAGTGGTCAAACACCACTGAACTACCTCCCCAGCCCTTCTGATTCTTGAATCAGGGTCTCTCTAACTTTTCTGGGTTGTGCTTGCATATACAATCCTGCCTCAGCCTCCCAAGTACCTGAGTTTATAGGAATGTGCTACTGTGTCTGGCTGAGACTCTTCAATGTCTGCTATGTCTACTCCACATTCGGAACTGGTGCCTCTTTCTCCACTTATTTAATCTGTACCTTATGTTAGAATAGCTTTTTATCTCATTAGAGTATCAAGCCCAATCAAATCACTTGCCCTGCATTCTCTCTTCACAGCACCTGCCACCAGAACGTGGTGATACACTGTCTTGCCAAGAGGAGATAATAAATGTTCCTTAAACTGTCTGTGTGGTATGTTCGTTCTAAGCAGTGATAAACAGTTGAAGAGTCATTCTTCTTATACTCATAAACTGCTATCTCTGTGCTACTCATATTTCACAAAGTGGTTCAGGTATATCCTCTGTAACCAGTTAGATCCAGATTTAAGTTTTAGCTTTGTTCCATAGTCATAAAAACTTGAGCCAGTTATTAAACCTCTCTAAGTAAATTTTGGCCAAGTACTATTTTGTTTTGAGGTACTAGGGATTGAACCCGGGGCCTTTGCACTGGGCTCTGTCCCCAGCACCTTGTTTATTTTTGTACTTTGAGACAAGATCTTGTTTAAGTTGCTAAAGTTTGCAGGTTGCTCACAACTGAGACCCTCTTGCCTCAGTTTCCCCTTGGTGGCATTGCAGGTATGTACCGCTGTGCCCAGATGCGGTGTAATGCTATGTCCTATCTACTGTAGGGTGGTTGTGATGACAGATGAGATAGGAATAT
The DNA here is from genome assembly GCA_004027595.1 of Dinomys branickii. Lineage (NCBI taxonomy): Eukaryota > Metazoa > Chordata > Mammalia > Rodentia > Dinomyidae > Dinomys > Dinomys branickii. The sequence continues at coordinate 129,203 of PVLD010001785.1, read as the reverse complement.
AGAGTGTTTAGCACAGTGCCTGGCATCCAGTTGGCTTTCAGTAAAAGTGATCTGTTAGTGTTGTCAGTGACATTTGTTATTCCAAGTCCTCAATAGTAATGTCAAGTCTTAGCATTTCTTAATATCAAGTGTTAGCTATAGAAAAAGCCTTCCATGTAACTCTTTTATAATTTTGGAAATAAGAGTTTATATGTCCCATGATAGAAAATCTTTGATCTTATAATTTCTCACTACTGTCGCTCTTGCCTTTTATTTGTGACCTTTTAGAAAAGCAGGACAAATAGCTATAAACATTAATCATGGCACAAACAACGCTGGTTAATGATATGAAAACAAAGCAATTACAACCTGATGTGAATTATAAACATAACACACTACAACACCAAAGCCATCCTTTTTAACTTCTTCTTGAATAACTGTAAAAAGCTAAATTAATTTAGATTGCTAAAATTTTATCTTGGCTTAGAGTGTCTGGCATCTTAAAACCAAAAGTAAAATTTCATTTTTATTGCCTTTTATTACTTTTGGAAATAAGTAGCATAATAAATTTTACTTAAGAAATTTTGCCGTTTCAAAAGAATCAGGATTTGCTTTTGTATGGATTCTAAGAGGGTACTTAAAGCTAGGGAATAGGGAAGGGGAAGAGATAGAGAGACTCAAGAGAAAGAAAGAAGAGAGAGAAAAAGAACATATTCCGACATTGTGACTTAGACTGAGTATAATTTTTAAATAAGAAATTGGATTAGGGTGAATTTATAAAGCAGTTGAAGCTTCATGAAAGTAAACTAGTTTTACAAACACAACATCCTTACCTGTATTATGTGTATGGAACCCACCAATATGCTATAGAAGAATTTAGAAATAAGTATCATACAGATGTTATGATACACGTGCAGTATGTGAGGGTAAGTACTCAGAACAGCACGGTATTCTGAGGTTTTTTAAAAACTTACAGAATGCTCTGGCCAAGTCCCCTCCTTTACCCAGCTACATAAACTGTGAGATTGCTTATATGATTTCATTTACAGTTTTTCCAGAGGTAAAACCTGTTGAGAGATCTCAGTGTAATCATCTTTACTGGAAAAATTGTTTTCACTTCCTGCAAATGCCAACTGTCTTTTGGTCTTCCTTGGTGTATAGTTGCTATTTTTGTTTTACGTAAATAATTCTATTGTTTCTTGTCTGTGTATGCATTTCAAGTGGCCTGTGCACACGGAAGTAGTTAAAACAACAGGGAGATAAACATGGAAAAGTACAGTTTGGTTTTTCTTCACTGTCATCTAACTTGTCAGAGAAAATTTTAGGGCTGTACGGCCCTCCTATTTTTTGTTATTATTTAATTTCTAATCTACTTTTTGAGAAATGATTAACATGCTAAAACTGCTGTGCATATGTGTACATATGTTATATGTATTGTTCCATGGGTTTGAACATAAGTACCCATCATCACCAAGACCACAAACATACATATTTCCTCCCGGTGTTTCCTCCCACCCCCGTTTCTACTCCTTTTCCTTCTCTTCCTCCTCCCCTCCCTCTTCCCCTTCCCCCTTCTCTTCCTTTTCTTGGTTTTGTTTTTATTTTAGCAAAATTATTTTCCATAAGATCTACCCTCCTAGCATATTTTTTGTGTCCAAAACAGTATTGTTAGTTGTAAGAACTGTGGTATATGGAAGATTTCTGGAATTTATCTTTCATAATTGAGTCTTTGTAGCTCTGTAGCATATACCCATTCCTCTCTCCCATAGCCCCATGTAGTCAGTATTTTACTTCTTGTTTCAGTGTGACTTTGAGATACTATAGCTAAGTGAAACAATATAGTGCTTGGGCATTACAGCCAAAAGGACTGAAACTGGCTTTTTTCACTTAAAATAATGACCTCTAGTTTCATCCATGTTATCCTCAATGGCAGGATTTCCTTCTTTTTATTACTTGGCCATAAAGAAGGATATATCTGAGTCATTTGTAGAAAAATGGATGGATGTTGAGACCATAATATTAAATGAAATAAATCAGAAACAGAAAGTAAAATACCACATGGTTTCTCTAAAGTGAGAGGCCCAAAATAGAAATAATTTAAAGAGCAAAATAAATGAGCCATGTTAAAAAACAAAGAAGTAGCCTCTGTAGAGATGGGAAGGGGATCTGGAGGAAGAGGGAGAGGAGATGGCAGGGGGAGGGGAGGTGGAAATGATCGAGATGTGGTATGCGTATGCATCAATCCCCCAAGCTGAATATAATTACAAAAATTTTAGAAAGACTGAATAATCTTCATTGTATGTATAGTTAAGAATTTCTTAATTCATCCATCCATCCATCCATCCATCCATCCATCCATCCTTCCATCCATGGGAATTTAGGTTGTTTCTGTATTTGGCTATTCTTAATAAATTTTTTGGTGATAACAGAATTTCAGATATCTCCTTTGGATTCCAGTTTCAGTCACTTTTGGCTATAATGCCCAGAGTCAGGATTACTAAATTATATGGTATTTTTATTTTGGAGTAACCTCCACACTGTTTTACATAATTTTTGCATTGGTTTACATTCCTACCAACAAAGCATAAAGGTCCCATTACTCCACATCTTTGCCAACATCTGTTACCTTTTTAATAATAGCTATGCTGACACATGTGAAGTGACAGGTCATTGTGGTTTTGATTTGCATTTCTCAGGTGACTAGAGATGTCGAGTACTTTTTTGTAAGTCTATTGGCCATTGATATGTCTTATTTGAAGAAATGTTTACCCAGTTCCATTGCAATTTTTCAATAATGTTATTTACCTTTCTGTTATGGTTTGGAGTTTCAGATGTGTAGTTTGTAAATATTTTTTCCTGTTTCATAGATTGCCTTTTTTTGTTGTTGTTGTTGACTGTTTCCTGTGCTGTGGGGAGTCTTTTTAGTTGGATTTAGTTCCAGTTCTCTATTTTTGCCTCTAATACTTGTACTTTTCAGATCATCTGAGGTGTGATCAAAATACAGTGTTTAGTTTATTACAGTAAAAGACATATGGCCATCAACCCCCCTCAGAAGACTCACCTTTACTTCAGTCACACTTATCATTGTTCTGGACACTTCTGCAGCAGATCTAGAAGACCTTTAGACTATCTTTACTGTGCACAGTGACTGTCTCAACGTCCTGAATCAATTCAAGATGTTTACCATTCATGGTCATTTTGACTTTGGGGAGAAGTCTCATGGTGTCTGGTCAAGTGACCTAGGTGGATGGAGACACACTATAGTGTTTTTGTAAGCCTGCCTTTCCATCGGGTGGCACTTGGCAGCAGGACTTACCACAGTTTTGAGCATACCTTTAAAAGTTTATGAAACAGGATATCCAAAACTGCTTCAGAAAGTAGCAAGAATGATGGGCTAAATGTATTCAAAGTAAGTGGGTTATTTTAAGGAAGATTAACAACAAAGTGCCTTTCACCATAATACAGTTTTTTAAATTTAAGCTTTCATTGAATATTTTGATCACCCTTTAAATTAACATAAGCATTGTTGAAACTAATGCCTTGGATTTTTCTTTTCTTCTGTTTTTCTCAGAAGTGTTATAATTTAAGTTTTACACCTAAATATTTACCCATTTTGAGTTGATTTTTATATATTGTGCAAGTTAAGGATCCTATTGTATTCTTTCACTTGTGAGTATTCAATGTTCCCTACATCATCTGTTGAGAAGACTATCCTTTTTCTATGGGATATTCTTGGTGCCCTTGCTTAAAATTAGTTGACTATATATATATATATATATATATATATATATATATATATACACATCTGCTTGCTTGTCTTCTGTTCCATTCCAGTGGTCTATGTATTTATGTCAGTCAGACTGTTTTGCTATCATAGCTTTATAATATTTGAAATCAGGAAAAGTGATACTTCTAGGCTGGTATTTTTGGTCAGCATCACTTCAGCTATTCAGGGTGTTTTAGTGGTCCCACATGAACTTTAAGATTGTTTTTCTAGGGCTGGGGATATAGCTCAGTGGAATAAGCGCTTGCCTAGCAAGCGCAGGGTCCTGAGTTCAATCCCCAGTACCGCAAAAAAAAAAGATTGTTTTTCTATTTCTGTGAAAATCACATTATATTTGTGATAGAGAGTGCATTAAATCTGTAGATTACTTTAGTAATAAAAATTCTAATATATGAACATAGGATATATTATTATTTATTTAAATCTGTTATAATTTTTCATCAGTTTTATAGTATTCAGTGTATAGATTTTTACCTTTTTGGTTAAATTTATTCTTAAGTATTTTATTATTTTTGATGCTATTTTCAAGAAGATTAGTTTAAAAATTATTTTTTGATACTTCATTGGTAGCATATAAAGTACAACTAAATTTTTGAAAGCTGATTTTATGTTCTCCACTTTTGCTAATTAATTTATTAGTGCCAACAGTTTTTAGTGGAGCTGTATGATTTTCTACATATAAGGACCTATCAACTTCATATCAATATCATAACTTCAGTTATGAAGTTCTTGTGGGGTTTTTTTGCCATTGATTTCCAATTTCATTACACTAAGGTCTGATGATATACATGGGGTAATTTCAATTCCTTTTTATTTACTTAAACATGTGTTATGAGCTTGTATGTGGTCCATTTTGGAGGGTGTCTTGTGTGCAGCTGCGAAGAATGTGTATTATGATGTTGTGTGGTGGAATACTTTATAGACCTCTACTAAGTCCATTTGTTCAAAAGTTTGGTTCATTTCTAATATTTCATTGTTTACTTTTTGCCTAGTTGACCTATTTGTGATGGGGGTATTGAGAGCCCCATTACAATTGTATTAATGTTTGTTTGGTTTTTCATGTCCGTCACTATGTTTTATGTGGTTAGGTGCACCAGTATTTGTTGCATATATATTTATGATCGTTATCTCTTCCTTTTAGATTTTTGACTTTACAAGGATCTAGTGACTTTCTTTGTCTCTCTTATTCTGGTTTGGCTTGAAATCCACTTTTCTTTGCAAGTGAAATCACTACCCCTGCTTTTTTCTGGTCTCCTGCCGTATGGAGTATTGTTTCATACTTTGACTTTCAGTCTGTGAATTTCTTTTTGAATTAAATATATTTCTTGTATGAAGCATATTGTCAGATGTTGGTTTTTGATCCATTTTGCCAGTCTGTTTCCTGTGGTAAATAGAGACTGTTAACATGGATGCTTATAACTGATCTGTATGGACTTATCCTTGTCATGTTATTTTCCTGTTGATTTCTCCCCTCTCTGCCTCTGTTTAATTGCTTGCTGTGCCTGGTGGATTCATTCTCTTGGGGTTCCTGGAGTTGTAATCCTTGTTATCTCTTTCCAGAATGTCCTTTAGAACATTTTGGAGTGCTGCTTTGATGTTCATGAATTTTGGGGGGTGTTCTTTTTCATGGAAATATCTTATTTCTGCCTCAGTCTTGAAAGATAGTTTTGTGGGGCACATTGATCTGGGCTGGAGGTTGTTTTCTTTTGAATGGGGCTTGAAACACTTAATTCCAAGGTCTCTTTGACTTGAGGGCTGGTGTTGAAAAGTCAGCTGCGATTCTGATGAGCTTTCCTTTGTAGGTGATTTGTTTCTTTTCTCTAATAGCTTTTAAGAAATCTGTTCTTGTGTTGAATTTCTGGAATCTTGGCTATTGGATGCCTTGCCATACATTTATTTTTGATCATGGCTAATTGAAGTTTTATATACTTCACTTACTGTGTGTTTTGTGAAGCTCTGTATTTTTTTAGTTTTATTTTTTATTCTCTTTAGTTGTTTGATTAATCTTGCAGTATTACATCTGATAATCTGAGCAACTTCATTGAAGATAACAATATGTAACATAACAACCATTGTTAATTCCTTTCATCTTGTTTTCAAATTATCATTTTTGTTTTTGTGTTGTTTTGCTTTTCTTTGTTGTTGCTATTTTGTTATTGTTCTTTTTCTCTTTAAAATAAAAAATTAACTCATTTTATACATTTTCTCTAGTAGTATGTTTTATGCCTTTACTTTATCTTACTGTATTTTATACTTTTACACAATTTCAAATGTATTATCATATCAGTGGACCTTTAGGAAGTTCTTTCTGCAAAATTCCATGTCTATCTCAGTTTTCACTGCATGTTTTTGTAATTAGGACTGTGTCTGCATTAGCACTTCTATTGTACATTTCTTAGGAGTTTAAAGCTCATTTATAAAAATTAACTAAGGCTGAAACTTGGCAGACAGCTTGGAAACACATTTTATTTTTACCAGTCTTCACAGAAATTCATATGGCCTCTTCCAAATTCCTGTATATTAGGCTGTAAAAGTAGAAATCCTGGCCAACGTGAGACACTTAGACCAATTCACTTCAAATATAGAGGATTTTGTTTTGTTTTGTCCTATGTTTACAATGCACTTCTGCCTTCTGCCTTAATGCACAACTGCCCTTCTCTCTTCTAGCCTTTCTGCACCCTTTGAGTAGATGCCTGATCACCCTGGTGACTGACCTGGCTGACACCTGCAGCCCAATCCTCCTGGCCACGCACTGCATAGCTACTGTTTCGTGCTGTCATGTGACTGTGGAGTTCTCTGGAAACTGCCAATTACATCACACACTGAGGATTTCCTCAGCTCAGTGCTGCTCTTCCTTTGTCCCATGCAAAGACATACACCATTTGATACTGTGGTCACATCAGGAAGGCAGCGTGGGAAGAAATGACTGCTCACCTGTGTAAGCAGAGCTTTCTCTACTCTGACCAATCAGGGTATAGCCCTGGACTATTGGTATAGACTTGTCCATGGGTGTTTCATGTTTCTGTATATCTTACAGATGAGGTACTGGCTACTCTTTTCCAGTGGTCTATGGAGTGAACAGCCTTAGAGACAGATATAGGGTCCTCCTCTGTGGGAAAAGAGCAGGCATGCTTATTGTCCAGTATAATAAAGCTGATGGCTCTCTTCAAAACATAGGGCATGCATGCTTCTTGCGCATTATTAAGGATTCAGGGTCTTAGGCTTATCATCTGGCTTTCTTCACATTCCCCCAAGGGACTTCAGGTTTGGGAAACCTGGATGTAAGGGCTAACTGGCGATTGCTATTGCTGTGACTGATGAACTGTCCTACAGCATTCAATAGACTGCGGCGGCCCTTGCAAACAGGATGAAATTCAGACTTTTACTAGTTTGAGACATGCACATACAGGCTGTCTCTCAGAATGTGACCCTTTGCAAGATGAGAGCATGTCTACTTTATTATTTTCTACTTCATCACATGTGTCCCCAGCACTTAGACCAATACCTACTGAACAGTGATACCCAATTAATATTTTTGAATGAATGTTGAGTAGATTTAGGTAGGTTTACAAGTTCAAAGGGGAAAGGCAATCTCTGAGGGCTCCAGGAGGATTAAGGCTTAATGAAGGAAGTGATGCTTCAGCTGTGCAAAGATATTTCCTCTGCATCTGATCTTTCGTCTACCCTGCTGTGAGAAGTTGAAAATGTCATTCATACACAACAACTCTCCAAAAATACTTTTGTCATTTAGATTGTTAGTAGAAATATAGTGTATATCTTTATTACTTTGCCCCTAGTGGATGACAGAGTGCAGGCTCAGAGATTATGTATCCTTCACGTTAGAATGAGTGTGGGATTTTCTAGTTCTAACAATCTCTGCTTCTGAAATGTTTTTTCTCTCTCTCCCCAGATGGCAGAATTGCCAGGTCATGTATGTCTTGTCTTAAAAACTTCTTCATCGAGGGACAATCAAGTGCTATTATTTAAAATACTAAAAATATTTTTTTTCTGAATCTTTCCCCCCAATTGAAGAAAGATTCTTCCCCATGGGTTCTTTGATCTGAATTCATAACAATGTATAATTTAGTACACTGTTTTCAAAAGAAGATGTTAAAGTCCTATAAAGAACTTAAGAGTTCTGATTTTTGAACTCTTTTAAGAAGAATGGGGCCAGTGTGCTTTGTTTAAGAGCAGTGGCGAAATTGGTCAGAGGCATGAGAGGACGGGGTAGTTGATGGCTGCCAAAAAAAAGAGGGCCCTACTTGGATGGAACAGGGGCCCCCTAGCACAGAGCGGTACAAGAGCTCATGAGGGAATTGGATACCACAGAGCTCAAACCTTATTGGATTCATATTGTTATTGGATCAAGAAGTTCCTTAGGATTAATGGTGTAGAAAGAGTGGAACTTATCAACATTTCTCAAGCCTTCTGCTCTTGGCACAATTTTTAAAGTCTCAGATGGAAAACCTTAAACACCCACACCTCACTTCAAATTTATAACAAAGATGACACTAATTCACAAATGGCTAGAGAGTCTATGGATACCCTGCTCTGATGAAAACAAAATGTTTTCCAAAGTAGGACCCCATCCCAGTCAACAGCTGTACTTACCAGTCAGTCTCCTATTTAAAACTTTCACAGATTCCAACTTCAGAAGAGCAAATTCTTCCTGAATTAGTTCTAAGTTAAAACAGAAAATCCTTGACATGGATTTGTGTTCCTGACAGAGAAGGAGTAATAAGTGCTTGGCTTAAAGAGAGCTTGCGACCAGGCAGGTGGTGGACAGGATTCCACGCAGCAGAGCCAGCACACCTCAGCTGGGCCTGCTCATCCAGCCCCTGGCTTCCTCTTCAACACACACAGCCAGTTGGAGCAAAGGAACTAAATGATGTGGTGGTTTTCTAATGAGGCTAAGTAGGAACAAGAATGAATGAAGTAAAATTTTTCTGTGCCCAAAGCAGGTCTAAGTTATGAACTCAGACCTCCAGAGGCAAGAGGCCTTGTGTACTTACTTAGCAGCTGCAGCTGTCCTGCCCTTCACACAAATCCTGAGTGTGGCCATGCACGAAGAGCTCTTAAGAGTGATGCCAGGAATTCCCTTGAAAATGATTTTGCATTCTGAGCAGAGGAGCAATTCCTGGGTGTGAAATCACAGTTGAGGTTTATAAGCTATTGCGGACCTCAATAAAATACATTTGTTTTGCCTCTTTTGGTGTCCTGTAGGCATATTTGCACTCATTAAGTGTTTGCTTCCTAAACATATGATTTGGCAATCATTCACACTGTGAGAATTAACCTAGATTGTGTCAACTTGATTGGCTTGGGAGGTGCAACACACTGGTGATATGTCTGGGTGGGTTATGGATTATGTCAGGTACTGTATCTGGTCCCTGCTGTAGGAACCAGCACATGAGTTTTTACCCGACTAAAGGATGACAATGATTAAAAAACAAAGAGTTGTAAAATTAGGTTAAAATGTGAGGCCAGGGTTTCTTGCCTCCTTTCAATGAACACCCTCAAGTGAATCTCTCACCCTGCCTGCATTCACTCAGACACTAACAGAGCAACGCAGGATTTGTCTGCCTCCTGCCGTCTATGGTACATATCCATGCAAACGACAGGATCTCAGTGTATTAACTTTTCCTTAGAACCTGGAATGTGTCAGCGCTCACAGGGAGGTCAGTTAGGACTCAGTCTTTCCATCTGGTCTCCCACACCCTGGCCCTTCCTCTCTAGTGCTACTCCCTTACTTCACTTCTCTGCTACAAAGAACTAAGCAGGTTAGCAGTGCCATGCCCTTCCACCATGTTGTTCCTGTCTTGGTGTCTGTCAACTAGGGACTGAATCACTCGAAACTATGAGCGAAGCTTACTATCTCTGCCTTTAAATTGTAGATTTCAGAGACTGTGTCCCAGCAATTGAAAGAAGCCCTTACAGATGCAACAGAAAATATTTTCAACTTAAAATTCTACTCCGGGCCAGATTTTTTGCAAAATATAAAGAAATTATAAATTTTTATACATACAGATAATCACAGAGTGTTGTAGTCAGGGTTTGCAAGGGAATAGATTTAATATAAGATACATAATTTATAGGATTACTTTGTAGTATTTACCCAAAGAGTCAAATGCAGAGGAGTGCAAGAGATCTGTCCATGCACTAGAGATCCAGATGATCCAGCTGAGGGCCTGGATCCCACAGCAATGTCCTTCATGAGTCCAGCTGCAGGACTAGAGCCCATGACAACATCTCATATAAGTATGTATCAAGGATCTGCACGAAGAAGGTCCAAAGTTTAATGCTGGAAGCTGAAATGTCTACGCCAGTGGGGTGAAGGATCTGTGATACTAGACAGAGACCCACAGTGGAGCCAGGCAGCAATGCTAAAGGTAAGGAGCCAGGGCTCACCTGAAGAGAACCGCAGATATCCTAAGGAACTGTGAGGAACAGTCTCCTCCAATGATGAGAACAGCTGAGTTCATATGAGGAAAACCAGCATGACAAACTTCTCCAGGAGAATCAGCAGGTGCCATGTTCCCTTCAAGTTCTCCTTTTATGCTCCTGGCCACAATCCTTGAGTGGGCCTTCCATACCCAGAACCGTACTAATGCAGTTTAGCTGGCTATTACAAGCTCACCATTAGTTAATCCACCATTCCAAGTATAGCTCCCTTTCTATTAAAAATTCATCTGAAGATGCACTACAGCTAAACTGAAAAAAACACCAGAAAACAAAAATCTAAGTGAACTCAGAATGATGTCTCTACTGAGGGTCTTGTACACATAATGGCGCATCTAATGAATTGTATAATTGAGAAACTGAATTTTATTAAGGATATAGCTCTCTTTTAAAGATACAAGTCCTTTTTGTAAACATGCCATAAACACAACACACAGGCACACACAGGTGTGCATACACACACAAGACAACTATAAACTCTAAGAAAAACAAAAAAAAATGGCAGGAAATTATAATCCAAGTGAGAAGCATATTGAAGTAAATGTCTTTGTTTTAAACAATATGCATCTAAGAAAAGATAATTTGCTTGATCTTTAAATATGGAACATCTTTCTTCAAATAGTACAAACATTGTATTTATTTTTCAATAAGTTTTTACACTTAGAGATATTTACACAATTATTACAATTTAACTGCATCTTAACATTTTCTATTTTAAGTCGGATTAACAGGCACAAAAAGGAAGACAACTATAGTCTTGAGAAGGAATGTAAATGTTTCAAAATTTGACCATGACAAATAATGGTACAGTGGGAAAACTTTGACAGTTTACAAATGGTACAGTAATCATACAGCTGACAAAGTGATATAGAGCTGAATAACATCTTAAATATCTGGAAGAAGAAGTTCCTATGACCTTCTTCAACTTTTTTTGATCATTTTCGGTTTGAAATTCACAAACAGAATAGCACCCCCTGTTTTTTTCTGGGTTCCTGTTGCAGGGAGTATTATTTTCCATCACGACTTTCAGTCTATGAATTTCCTTCTGAGTTAAATGTGTTTCTTGTATACAGCATGTTTTGAATTCTGTTTCTTGATCCACTTTGCCAACCTGCTTCTTTTGATTGGTGAATTGAGGCCATTTACATTGATGGTTGTACCTGTTACGTATTGGTTTATCTTTGTCACGTTATTTTTCTGATATTGGTTTCCTACTGTTCCCCTCTGTTTAACTGTTTGCTCTTCTTGGTGGTTCCTTTCTGTTGTTGTTCTTGAAGCTGTGATCATTTTTATGTTTTTCTAGAATATCTTTCTGTATTCTTTGTAGGATTAATTTGGCTCTCAGGAATTTCCTCAGTTGTCTTTTTTTTGTGGAAGTACCTTATTTCTCCATTACATTTGAAAGATAGTTCTGCAGGGTACAAACAGCAATGTTCTTGGGTTGGAAGTTGTTTTTTTTTAGGACCTAAGATACTTCCTTCCAAGCTCTTCTTGATGGTTTGCGTGGAGAAATCTGCCATAACTCTGATGGGTTTTACTTCATAGGTGATCTGCTTATTTTCTCTAACACCTTTTAATATTCTGTCTTCTTGCTGAATTTCTGGGATCTTTTGTTATGTGTCTGAGTGTATATTTATTTTGGTTATGGGTAATTGGAGTTCTAATGCCTCACTTAACTGTATGTCAGATTCTTTCCCCATGCTTGGGAAATTTTTTGCTACTACTTCTGCACACATTCTCTTTATGTCATTTGTATTAACTCCTTCTGTCTCGTGGATATTATCAGTCTATTTTGCTGAAATTAGAAGGCAAACTTCAAAATTTAATTCATTTGATACATATAGTTTTAGAAGACAAATATTTTTGTTAATGAGATGAATTTTAACAATTTAAGAGACTTTAAGTATATTAAAAATTAATTCTAATGCGTATAACTTTACATTGCCCCCCTTTAGTTTAGAAAACAAAATTTAGGGTTAGTTTGTTGCAACAATAATAGTAATTACCATTTTCATGAGAAGGACTGAATCCACTGGATATTGAGATCAGCAATATCTTAGGAAATAAAATTTGAAAATTCTATGTCTAGTAACATATTATTTTCCTATAGAATTTAAAAGTCATTTCTATTATATTTTAGGGTCTATTATATACAGAGAGTCTCTACTTTGTCCTTCTTTATGTTCTAATGCATTTCTGTAACGAAATAATTCAGGTTTGACTATAGTAGAGTTACAGCAAGTTTTATTATCTCGCTATATAGGGATCCAAACACTAATATTATTCCAAAATTATGGCCAATCCTGCAATCTTTCCTCTTGAAGAGAACTTTAAAAATTGTTTGGTTCTATATTACAGATATATGTAGAGATTCCAGTGGAGTGTATATTGAGCTCAGATATGTATTTTGAATGAGTGGTATTTTCGTAAGACTACTACATACTACACTTTCAATTTAGGACATGATATATCTTTTAATTTACTTAGAATCTTCAATAATATTTTTAAATTGGGTCTATGAATATTCCAAAACTTTCTTTTAAACATATTCATTCCACTTTAATTAATATAAAAATGATTGATTTGTTTTTACACTACTTTTGTATCCATCATTCTTCCAAAATTTGGTAGAATCACTTAGATTGTGTGCAAATAAAGACACTCATCTGTTTTACTACTTATTTTCTCATCTTATTGCTTTATGAGGAATCTTAAAAATATCATTTAATAATTAAGATAGCTGAATAAATATTGGCCTTACTTTTTCTTTTAATGGGAATAACTTCAGTATTTGTTTTTTATTTACTCTGAGTTATGCTCTTAAACTTTTGGATGAATAATCTTGACTATGTTGTGATAGCTTTTTCTGTTTCTATTTTTAAAAATGCAGTTAAATTTAAGTAAGTATATTAATATATTCATTTAAAAAGTCTTGATTGTATGGTACTACTGCTTTTTTCTTCTTTTATTTGATAGTGAGACTATTTTAGTGGCTGGATTTCTCAAGCTGAACCATATTTGAATTCCTGGAATGAAACTTACCTTGTTTTATTTATCATTTAGTACACTGTTAAATTAGATTTGCCTATCAAAAGTTAGATCTATAAGTTTTATACTGTAAGTATTGTTTTGATGGTAGTGTTAGCTTGATAGAAAATTCTTTTGAAGCTATACCTTAGAGAAATACTTGCGTGTATACAAAAAGAAACATGTACATAGATATTTGCCATAGAAAACAATGGAAAAGGGCTGCGGATATAACTCAGTGGAATAAGCACCTGCCTTGCAAGTGCAAGATCCTGAGTTTAATCCCTGGTGCCTCAAAAAGAAGAAAGAAAGAAAGAAAGAAAGAAAGAAAGAAAGAAAGAAAACAATGGAAAAGTTTTCTACCAATTTAGAGAATGAAAATTTTGACATATTCACTATTTAGAATACTATGCAGCCATTAAAACAGAATAAGGTGCATACATTCATGCTAGACAATGTTTCAATCAATAATGGACCACATGCACAACTGTGGTCCCAGAAGATTATAATGGAGCTGAAAAATTCCTATTACCTAGGGAAACTGTAATATAGTGCAATGTACTATACATTTGCTTGTGTTGGTGCTGATTCAAATAAATCTACTGCATTGGAAGAGATATAGAAGAGTGGCACATACAACTCTTTACAGTACATCATACCTGGTAGGGATAAAGAACAAGATGTTAGCGGTTTATTTACTATGCTCTACTTTCCATAACTATTGGGGTTGTCCTTTTCTACTGATAAAAAGTTTATTATAAAAAAATGCCATATGGCAACAACAGCCTCATGTATCTCTTATTTTCTGTCTCTTAATTACATCAAGAGGCCACATTGGGTGGTTGACCTACACCTTCTATGTTTTCACAAGTGTAATCCATATTTTCTTGCATGGTGATGAAATCCTCAAATGACATATTTTTCTGAATATATCCCTGTTTTTAGGTGAACATATCTGTCTACATTCATACACAGGTATGCCCAAGGCAGTCTTTTAAGTAAAATTACAGAAGTTACAGAAGAATGTAGTGAGAATGATGTGAATTTTGTCAAAAGTCAACTGAACAAAAACCAGTAGGTGGGTGTGTATGACAGGGTGAGCCCTGGTGAGTACAGACACAGGCGAGGAAGGGAGATACTGACCAGTCGGACTGTAATCTCTTGTTAGAAGGAATTGTCAGTTTTTCTTTGTCTACCTTTTTTCATTTAATTTCTTACAATGAATATCTACTACTTCAAATAATTATAATAGTAAAAATGAAATTAATAGTTAATCCTAAGGCAGATAGGTCATATAAAAACGTTAAGATGTTAGACCTCTTAGAAAGATGAGTACTTTGGGCACAAGCATGAATGCTACAAATCTACAACATACCCTGAAAGTGTTGCAGGCACCAAGAGAAGAAAGAGAGACAAAATCTATGAAGTTTTGGAGCTCCTTGAAGTCACAGCCTTAAAAAACCGCCACAATTTCTTTTTAGTTTTTAAATTTCTTTTTATTTTATGAAAGAATACAACAAAATTTCATAAAAATAGAGAATGACAATAGTCAATACACTGAGTACCATCATCTTCAAAGTAAAAGGCATAAACCGAAAAGATTCTTTACAAAAAGAAACAAATACGTAACAAAAATTTTTCTTTTAGACTCTTGAAAAACTGTTTTGCACCACAAAAACGCGTTTGTTTTCAAAACTGCTGTTTTTTCTCTAGGCAGAAGGAGTTGAGGTGCTTATGGAGGGCACTGCTCTCTTTTTAAAAATTTTTATTTTCATGAGAAAAAACTCCCAAATTTCAAAACGAGATAATAGGAGAGTAACAATGGTTAATACACTGCATATTTTCATCTTTAAATTAGTTTCTTAAAGTACAAGATATCAGCATTTAATTGTTCAGATAATACCAGCACAAACTTTTCTTTTCAATGGACTAAGAGAAATTAGTAGTGGACTAAGAGAAATTAGTAGTGTAACCATCTAAACTATCTCGTGTGTGTATGTGTATATATATATGCATGTATATATATATATATATATATTTTTTTTTTTCTCTTCCTTCTTTTCTCTTTTTTAACAGACACAGACTTTATATTATTGTAACACTAGGTAGCTGAGGTTCTTAGGTGTCCGTAACACACAGACTCATGGTCAACTTGAATTAGTATTTAAAACAAGCAACATCGGGCAACAAGAACTATGCAGACTGACCCTTGATGACTGACCTAACGGTAGAGATCTAAGGTCTAGAATATTGTTCTTGACTCTTGGGTCAAAGTACAAACTCTGGTAAATGAGCCCTGTTTTTTTTTGTTTCTTTCATCTAACATTGCTGTCCTTACAAAGCTAAGTGTTCTCTGAATCACTAGCACAAGACCAGAAGAATTTTTACAAGTTTAGAAAAAGGAAATTGTGACTCAAAAAAATTCTAACTTGCCAAAGTTCAGGTGAGTCCGTGGTGATGCTGGGCTGCACCTAGGCGTCATTTGAAGCAGACTTCTTTCTTTGTTTTTCCAACATTGTAGGTACTAAGATGAGCCCTTGTAAAGCTGTGTCCCCCAACCTGCAGCCACAGCAAACCATACGTAATGCTATTTTCAAATAAAAATGAACAGATGTGATAAATTTGTATTTGTCTGAGTTTACAATACTTAAAGCTTGTCTTGTTTTCATAGTTTTGGTTTTCAGTTTGGTTTCAATAGCCAATGTAGAAACTGACTAGGTTGTCAGAGCTTTAAATCTCACAGATATCCTGTGGTTGATTTTTCCTGCATTTACGTCTTATGCGAGACGGTGCCAGAGGTAACAAATGTAATAGAATAGCAATGTGGTTGCTTATCTGAAATGTATAAACACATATGGTTAATCCATTGAGATTCTGTACATGAGTTTAATAACAAAAATACATTTTTCTCAGCAAGATTTTCGTGTATACCTAATGATCCTTCTTATCTCATGTAGTAACCATTGATTTATCTAATAAAAGGTCCTATGGGGAAATGCTTGACATCAAGAAGTAGATATATCGACAAAGTGCATTCAAGAATCGTACTGGCAAGAAAGATGTTCATGTTTGTATAGTCAGGTTGACCACAGGAAATTAATAATTAGAATATGGTTCACATTTGCGTATATGGATTTTTAAAGAGAATAGAAAAGATGAAAGTGATATAGAATTTCAAAACGCGGTGCAGGAGATTAACAATGGTTATTACACTACACGTGGTTATCTTCAAAGTAGTCGCTGAGGTTACCAGACGCAGACACGCAAACTTGATCAAACAATGTGAGCACTAACTGTTCCCCTCAATGAACTAATGGAAATTAATAGTACAACTGTCTGAGCTATCTTGGGCATATATGTATTGTTGCCTTCCTTCTTTTCTCCTTTCCCCATCCCAGTTGTTCTTTCCTTTTGAGCAGTTTCTTTCCCTTTCACAATATGTCTTATTTTGATTTTAGTTTTATGTAAAAAAAAAAAATGCTTGGGGAGCTTTAGAGAAATGGCTTTAGATTCAGTAATTAGAGGCCCATTTGGAGGAGGCTCTGTTTGGAAACCTTCACTGAGGGTTGGAGTCAGAGTTGCTGGCAAATGACATCCTAACTGTTCTGCATGGTCTAAGAATGACTTTCACTCTTTAAATGTCTGAAAAATATGAAAGAAGAATACTTTAAGACATATGCAAATTATAGGTAATTCTAATTCATAAGTCATTCATATGTAATTCTAATTCATAAGCATTTTCCTTTATTTCTTCATATTGTTTATGGCTGCTTTTTTGGTATAATGGCAAACTTACAAGTGTACGTACAAACTATATGTCCCTCAGAAGCTAACATGTTTATTATTTGCCCCCTAAGGAAAAAAGTTCTTGTGGTATGTGTACGATATTCATTAACCTATTTATCCATCCTTTTGTCCACACATTGAACAGAATTTTTCTTGATCACTGACACTGGACTAGCATTAGGGATGGAGAAGTGTGTCAGACAAGCCTGGTGGCCTAGACATCATTACATGAAATGGCTGAATGTCATGAAGACAGTCATGTGAAAGATTTTCACAAACAAATGACTGGGCAGAGAACCACAGGAATTTTAGGGAGTATAAATTCTTTCCTAAGACTTGTATGATGAGCTTTGGTGTAACGCATGCAGACGGTGAGTTCTTCTCTCTACTCTCTCCACCAGCATCCTGAATTTCCCCCTCTGTGCACTTGCTTACATGTCTTGTCCGTTTTCTTGAGATGAATACTGTGGAGATTAGCAACTTCTATCACTGACAAGCATCTGGCTTGCGGCTTTATCTGAAATGATATCACTTTAATCCTCATTCTCTGGAGGATAGTTATTGCTGCTCTCACTTTTATAAGTGAAAACAACTGCATTTGATAAAGGCCAAGAAACTACTTGTAAGTAGCAAAGGCAGAGCTCACCCCCAAGGGCCGCTTGTTTCCTAAGTGAATCCTTTCTATGTCAATTTACTGTTTTCCTCTTTTAAAAGTCAAATTCTCCCTCACAATGCTGCCTTTGGGTTATTTTTAAAATGTCAGTGGTAGGTAAGTCTCCTGAGCTATGGCTATGTGACAGCAAATAAATATTTATCAGGAACTATGCTCTTCCCATCTTTGTGGGTGACACTGTCTTCACACAAGAATGAATTCAACCCTGCATCTCATTTTTGTTCCTATCTTTGTTTCTAAACCATTTTGTATCATACAATGAGGGGCCAGTGGCTCATTCTAGGCGTATCACCAGGTGGGTAGCATGGCATCATAGTAATATTCCTAACTTCACAGCAGAAGAAACCACAGTTCACACATATCTACCACTTTCTCAATATGGAACCTTGATAACATCGACTCTCTGAGTGCTGCTTTTCTCCTTTGTAAAGTCACTCATGCTGGAGTTTCAGCATCTGTCTGTTCTCCATATTTATACAGCCATCTTAAGAAGTAGATTGCATTCAGTCCTACTGTCAGTGACCTCTGGCTGTTAGGATGATAAAATCTCAGAGATGGGAGGAACAGTTGATGTGTAATCTTCAAACTGGCTTCATGCTTTTGAGCTTCAATTTCTTAAAATATAAATGGAGGGAAATAGAGTCAGTAGTATCTTTTAGTAATCATGATATGGATACTTACCGTGTGTCAGGAATGACCTTAAGCATTTTATTTACATGAACTGACAGATTTGGTCCTCAAAACAACCTATGAAGTTATTAATATGAGCCCCATTTTTTAGAAAGGAAAATTGAGATGTAGTGAGATTTAGGGGGTAGAGAAACCTGGATTTGAATGTTGGAAGCCTGGTTCTGGAGCCCAATCCTTAATAATTATGCCATAGTTTCTGCAGAACTGTGTTACAGTTAGTTAAGAAAAATACATAATGCAAAGTAGGTTTTGAGGAAATGCTGAAGTTGCCTTTATATGAAGAAGTTTTTTTTTTGATACCAGGAATCAAACTCATAACCTTGCACTTGCCACTCCTGGCCGTTTTCTTCAACATTTTTAAATTGACAGACAACATTGTATGCATTTATCATATATGTGATGTTTTGAGATATATGTACAGTGCCTCAGAGTGAGAAAGGCAGAGAGAGAGAGTTAACTCGAGCTAATTAATAAATGAAACACTCAAAGAATGTTTTAAAGAAATGTGATTCACAGTCACACCTATTGAAATTACCTAGGGTGGGAGTTAGGGGGCTGGATTTATCAGAAATGCTTGGATTTCCCCCTGGACTTACTGGATTCTGGAATGTGACATTTTTTACAAGCTTCCTGGCTGAATTTTGTTACACTAAAGCCTGGGAGACTCTACTGCAGAATCACTTTAGTCTGCTTTTCTAACAGTGCAGAAATTCTTTCGTGGCACTGGAGAAAAGTTATTCCCAGGCTCCATAAAACTTTCTGGTGATGGTAAACTTCTTTTCTCACAAGGAAGTCATCCTATTTTTTTAAAGTTAAATTATTAGAAACATCTTCCTTGTAACTGAATGAAAGAAGGGCATTCAGTTTCCTTTATCCCCATGTGACCTGTTCAACCTCTGAGTCACACAGTTGTCAGTGTCAGGAGGCAGCAGGAAAGCCACTGACAGAGCATATGAGCTTGGAGATTCAACACATTCGCAAGCCTGGCGTATGGACCACAGTCTCCAGTGTCAACTGCGACCGAGTCGGTCCTCGAGGTCATAGCTACCCTGGTCCAGTGAAAGGAGCTTACAGAGGAACCCAGTGAAGTCTAGGTGGGGGAGAGGACACATGATGACATCATAAGGGAGAGAAGCAAGGCATAGAGAACAGACTCAGGTGCTATGAGAGGGGCGTTCGTCACAGGGATGACAGTTCTTAAAGTCAGTGTGAGGTCCCTACCAGTTTCAGCTGATACTGGTAAGATTTAGTAGCTAAATCATGGTTCCTTAAGTTTTCCCTTAGGAAGGGGACTCATGTCTCCATATAACAGACATTAATATTGAATGAGAAAATAAAAATGATGACAGGTAGTCTTAGGCACGGAGATTACTAGCCAGGGAATGAGGCACATTTTTGCTATCCAGTCATCAAAACATTCAAGGAAATGTCTTTTATGTTCCAGCCTAAATATCCTGAGTTTTTTCAGCTGTCCAGCATAGGAGCATCCTATTTGGTTTCTGGAGGATTTTCCTGTTGGTCACTTGTCGAGATGGTCGTTCATTTGTCAATATCCCCTTAAAAGGTTGTCCAACGGAGCATGGTAGTGTGGCTGCGTGCATCCTCAGAGCCTCTACTCTTCTTGTTTGATGTGTTAGCTCGCTGCTTTCTAATTAGGCAGGATGCCTATCAACAATAAGTCACTACAGCTACGGCAGCCTGAGATTACATTAGCTTTTCTAGCAGCCAAATTATACAGTTGGCTCATATTAAAATTTCTGTCAGAAATCCACAAAGCTTTATCATGCAAAGTGCTGTTAAACCAAGACAAAATTGGCTTATATTTGTTCAACTGACTGTTTTTTGATCCTGAGTACAGAATTTTACACTTATCTCTGCTGTAATGCATCTTATTAGTTCTGGCCAATAGTGAAATATGTGGAATTTAAATATTTAAAAATGGTATTTCTGTCACCAAATATATATACCTAACCTGTCTATCCTATTGCTATCTAAAATATTACTAAGCCATCTCATTTAAGTCACTAATAAAATATGTAACAGTAATAGGCTTGTTTCGTTTTGCTAGAATCTCCCAAGTCAGCGTTACTGTATATGACAATAGGAAATGGTGGTGTGCCAAATGCCGTGCGATATCCTGTGGGTGAACACAGCCAAGTCCCTGCTCTTAGGAAATTCATATTGTAAAGAAGAAGACTAGCAAATCACTGTCCCTATGCACTACCATGGGATGGAGGCTGTAATAGAGGATGTATGAAGGGGGTGGTGGCATTAGGACTTTGGAAGAATAATCACAGAATGATGAAAATCCGTGTGGAGTCAAACAAACCGACATAGTTCAGAAATAACTTCTTTCATGTTATTTCAATCTTATGAGACTTTTGATTTTTTTAATCACTCTTATGTAACGCTAAAAGCTAGTACCAGAGTGTTTTTATTCATCATTAAGGCAAAGCTCAGGCTACAGCATGGTCCTGTCTACTCTTTGTCTTGTCCAGATTCTCTTACCAACTAGGTCAGAATCGTGGCTTATTGCCTTCTTATGAAGAATATTTTCCTCTGTTTTTCTTTTGCTGTGATTTGCTTCTCTGTCCTTCCATGTTTGCAGTCCATCCTGGTTACACTCCTTGTGTGGAGTTGGTACTTGTACACAACGCAGCCTGCTCATTTTTCATCCCCTTGTCCTCCCTCTCACCTTCTCTAGATCGCCTCTGTTTGACCTTTTTCTCTTCACGTAACTCGTGTATGTTTCCACAGCCCCAGTCCTGCCTCCCCTGTACCCAGTGACGAGGGGTACTGCACTCCATCACAGATGGCAGCAATTATTTCTGTTTCCATTTCAAATTACAGTTGTGTGTTTAAACAGTGCTATTGGCTCTGGGGTTCCACCCTACTGCCTTGTTTAGCCTAAGTTGGGTTACAACGCCAGAGCTAGTTTAAAGTAGCTCTAATCAGGTCTCTCCCACAAACCAAAACAATGGGAGGAATGGCTGGCCTGTCACTCCCCTCCACCCAACATCAGCCAGGCCGGATACCTTGCTTCGGGGTTCCATGGAAGATGTCAGATATATTTTATTTTAGATTATTTAAGTTTA
Source organism: Dinomys branickii (assembly GCA_004027595.1). NCBI lineage: Eukaryota > Metazoa > Chordata > Mammalia > Rodentia > Dinomyidae > Dinomys > Dinomys branickii. The sequence goes on along the minus strand of PVLD010001785.1, from coordinate 107,710 downwards.
TCAGTACAGTTTAGGTATACAAAATGATCACATTCATTATTGAGAATTTCTATCTGTACATGATATTTCTTGATTCCTTTTTTTTTTTTTTGTACCCATATGTCACTTCTATCTAAAGAAGTAGATTCTTTAACTATTTAGTAAAGCTAGAGATATTTGGAGAACTACACAAATGGATGTGGGGTTAATTCACTTTATACAACTAGACATTGCGTGTGTTTCAAAAAGAAAGTGGGCTCTTTCTGAGGATTGAGTACTGGATCTGGGGATGTCAAGCCCAGCTAAGTGAAATGTAATCTTACAGCAGCTTGTTTAAAGAAAATGATCTTATCTTTCCCTTTTCCCTTTATCTCCTTAGGTTTCTACTCATGTTGCTGATCTGGAGGGGGGCAGGATATACCCTTTACTTCCAAGGTTTGACAAAGCTGGGCTTGCACCCCACTCTTTGTAACTATGTGAACCAGGTGGGTCACAACCTACCTACGCCTGTGTTTGCAGGACTGTAAAGTGGTGACCATCAGCAGTTTTTCCTCAGTAGGCTGTTGGCAGGATGAACTTGGAGGTATAATGCTTAGGGTAGCGCACTGCATAATGAGAGCGCTCTTCATATGTGAGCTGTTTTTGTTGTGTTGAGAAAATACTCTGAAGATTTGGCTGTTGCTGGTGCCAAAAATAAAGGTGAGACCACTTGCTTCCCATATGCTGCATAAGTACAGCTCCTGAATGTCTCTGACAGTGTCTCAGGACTGTTGCAATCTTAGTTATGGACATCTGGGGAGAGGTGAGCTTTGTGGGGGCTGGTGATGGTAGTGTCGCGTTGTCCACTGAAGAATATTCAGCAGCTTTCTTGGTCCTACCCTCTGGGGGTCAGTAGCACCTCTTCTCCAAGCTGTGACAACAGAAAAAGTCCTTAGACAGACCTAATGTCCCTTGGGGGAAAATAGCCACTATTCTAGGCCCAAGTATGATCATAAATCACCTTCTGCAACTCTAGCATCAAATAGTTCTCCGTATTTTTTCCTGAGAACTGTGAAATTGAGTGTCAGGAAATCTCTTTTGGTCTGGTGGGTCAGATCTCTATAACATTGAAGTAGCTATGTTCCTTAGAGGGAGACCGAAGTTTTTACATTGCTGACAATGTACTCATGTAAAACAAATGTGATATACTCAGCGGTCTTTCGGGTATAATTACTTTATATCCAGGGAATATTAATTCCCTGGAGGGGGGATAATGGGGCACTGCATGTTACTTGCTTCCTTTGCCCCATACCAAATTCTGCAAGAGGAAAGAAGGAATTTTCATTAACAATAAATGCCATTTTCAATGAATATTCTTAGGGCTCATTAAAGGCAAAGCACTGAGCTAGGGAAAACAAATGGTAGAAAAATGATATTTCGCATAAAATAAATGCGCTAATTGGCAAGAGTGGTTCAAGAGGATTTCTCCGCTCTCCAGACCCTTTGAACTTTTCTATTTTTCCTTGGCAGTGCGGTGTAAAAATGGACGCTTTGAGCCTTTTGATGACATTTTGTTGGAGTAGAAGACATATTGGTTTTAGATTTGTGATCTGCAAGAATTCCATCTGCACTGTTCACTGGGGACTGTGCCCCTGACGATCATTCCAAATGGGCTATACTTATTTCTTTGCCCAGTAGTAAGAACACAGTAAGCTGAAAGAACAATTTCATTTGACTTGGAGAATTGAGTCAATGATGTGATTTCTCAGAATGGCTTCTGTGAGACAAAAAGTGGCTTCTTATTTCTATACAGGTAGTTGCTTGTTTTTCTTTCTGAACTGATTTTAGAGTTTTTGCAAAGGTAGCACAGTGAAAGGACACAGTTCTAGTGGGTGAGTGCTAGATGCAAATAGTGTAATAAAATTCACAATTCTTTATCTTTGTCACTTGAGAATAAAAGAAGTTAAGAAGGATATACAATTCTTTTAAAATCAGTTACTTTTGCCTTCATTTCTACTCAAGTTAATAGTATCAACAAATGTAATGAGTTGAGATTGTATCATGTTCTAGATGCTGTGTTTCTTTGAGAGAAGGCACGAGCAAGAGAAGGAAACATGAGTCGCTGTTTCAACCTTGAGGGACCAATTATGTAGCTTCAGTTGGCAGCTATTGTCACGGCCACTTACGTGTCAAGGCTTTGATAGCCATTTGTAACAGTAACCTTACATTGAAAAACGCTACTACTTTCTTTGGCAACCTTCCTAACCTAATTAGGAACTAACGCAGACTTGTGCATTTCTTGTAAACACATCAGCCAACCATAAGGATCTGGCTAGGGCTGGAGCATGATTTGAGCTTGATGGAAAGGTTTATCTTTTTTCCTCCTTCCTATAATACACTCATGGGTCTGGATTCTATTCAGCAGAGCTGCTTTTCCTTCTATTTCCCAGTTTGGACATTCAAATGGATTTACTCTTTTGTTCTTGTTCTCTCACTTTTACTTATTGTTGGGATGAGTTTTATCTTTTCCCTTTATTTTGCGCTTATTGTTATTATATTTTATTTTTACAACTTCGTCAATTAAACGTTTGTGAAAGGGTAGTCTGAGGTCCTCTAAACAGGGAGGAATAAAATTTAATGGCACATCAGAGAGGCTCACTATTTTTTCCAGTGAATTGTATATTATACATTTATTTTTTTATAAGAAAATGTTTGAGAAGTGGGAAACTTTTTTTTTTTGCATGGTTGTAATGATAGTCTATTATTCAGATGGGCACACAGATTTACGTACCAATCTTAATTTCTAGTGAGATGTGTACTTAAAAATGGTCATGAGTATGTATGTTTACCACAAAGATGAGTTGAAATAAACTATGCTTTGTAGATTTTGCATATCACCAGTCATGACAACACAATCATCAGTTTGGACTGTGAAAAATAATAACATTGATAGCTAATTTTAAGATTCTATCACATGCTAATTCAGTGTTACTGACATGACATAGTCTTCATTTAATCTTTGCAACAATTCTGTGTAGGTGAAAGTCATTTTCAGGTTGCATGATATATTTTTATCTAATCATACAGTTAATATATTTGACTCTCAAACCTATAATATCAACCACTATATTTAAGTCTTCCCATTAATTTCAATAGAAACTTTTCATAATGCTCTATAAATAGTGAATTAAATCTGGTGCTGAATAAGATAGATAAGTTACCTGTTTTCAGGAACTTGTTTACCTTGGCTAGGAAAAGTCACACTGGGTATGAATATTTTCTATGCTTCATGTTACCCCTTAGATATATTAACAGGTTTTAGTAAATGATAATGAGTTGATTTGACTTTTCTTTTAAGCTTTGGTCTATCATCTGTAAACCTTGTGCCTTTAAGTTAATTATTTTACTAATTTTGGAAATAGAATTCTGTTCAGCATAAAGCTAAGCATAATGTACAAATAACAGCTTTCCTTAAGGTTTTTGGTCTTGGGAATAGGTTTACAGCTAGTGATTAGTAATAAGTCACTAATAGAGACAAATAGGAACAGAGTGAACTTCAAAGGGTCAATTAGGAGATATTTGTGCTTTTTAGGTTTTGAAATATGTCATAAATGGGTTCTGTATTTTGTCATTTTGTGATTTTTCTTTAGTCTGTTAATATGATGGATTGTGTTGATTAATTTTCAATTGCATGTCTGATTAAATTCCCATTGGTCACAGTAGATAACTCTTTTTTATATTTTTGGATTCAATTTGCAAATATTTTTAAAGATTTTTGCATTTATGTTCATGAGAGATGCTGATGTATAGTATTTTGGTTATGCTTTTGATTTTGTTTATTAGAGTAATACTGTCTCATCTAATGAATTAGGAAGAGTGCCTTCTATGTCTGTGGTGATCATAGAGAATTGGTTTAATTTTGTCCTTAAATGTTTGAAAGAGTTCACCAGTAAGCCCGATGCAAAAGTTCTGGAAGACTGTTAATTACTGATTCAATTTCTTTAATAGATATCATCCTGTTAGATTATCTACTTCTTTTCGTGTGCGTTTTGACACATTTTGTCTCTCAAGTCGTTTTCCCATTTCATTCTAGGTTATTAAATTTGTGGGCACAGAATTGTCTGTAGTATTCCTTGTCTATCTTTTCAATGTCTTTGGGACCTGACATGATACAATGCCTTGGATTTCTGAGATTAGTAACTTGTGTCTTTTCTCTATTTTTTCCCCCCTTGGGATAACTATAGGGTTATCGCTTTTATTGATTTCCTTAAAAGAATCATCTTTTGGTATTTTTGATTTTCTTAATAGATTTTCTGCTTTCAGTTTCTTTTTTTTTTTTTTTTTTGTCTTTTTGAGACAAAGTTTTGCTGTGTAGTTCAGGCTGGCCCTGAGCTCACTTTGTAGCCCAGGCTGGCCTCAAACTCACAAGAATCTTCCTGCATCAGCCTCCCGAGTGCTGGGATTATAGGCGTGTGACACCATGCCCTGCTGTTTTCAGTTGTATTGATTTATTAATTTTTGTTTTTTCTTTTCTTCCAATTATTCTGGATTTAATTTTCTGGTTTCCTTATGTGGAGTTTGGGAGACTGATTTTAGATCTTTCCTTCTTCTATTATATGCACTCAGTGTTATAAATTTGTCTATAAGTAAATATTTTTCTGCAACTTGCAAATTTTAATTTAGTTCAAGTTATTTTAAAATTGCTATGGAGAATTTTTTAACCATGAATTTGTTTAGACAAGGATTGTTTAATGCCCAGATGTTTTGGGATCTTTCAGTTGATCCCAAGTAGTTTAATGTTACTGTGGTCTTACAGCAGGCATTCTATGGTTTCTAATCTTTCAGTTTGTAGCTCTGTAACTTATGGTTAAGAATGTGATACATCCTGGTTAAAGCTCTCATATGAGCATGGCAACAACAGGCACTCTACTGTTGTTTGATGGAAATTTGACCTTTTGTGAAATTGTTATGTAAAGTCTCCCTGATAAATTTCCTTGCTCTGTCTGAAATTAATATACTTATTCCTACTTTCTTTTGTTAATGTTAGTGTGGTATATCTTTATTCATCTGCTTACTTTCAACCTCAATGTGCCTGTATTTTAAAGTGGATCACTGTAGAGAATGTAAAGTTAGGTCTTGTGTCTTGATCCATTCTGACAACCATTACCTTTTACTCACTGCATTTGGACTATGGATGTTCACGGTGATGATGGCTACGGTTGGATTAACGCCCACGCATTTGTTACTCTCTTCTACTTGTTACCTTTTCTTCCCCTTTCATAATATCTATTGTACCTTTTGGATTTTATTTACGCTTTCGTGTTCTTACACTAGGGAGACAATACAGTGTTTACACACGCAGGTCTGGTTTATTTCACTTACGAGTATGGTCTCTAGTTGCATCCATTTACTTATAAAAGCCTTGAGTTTATCTTCCTTTACGGCTGAGTAGTACTCCGTGTGTAAAGATGTCACGTCTTTTTTATGTACTCTGCAGCCTCTTCCTTTCTGCATTCCCCTGCTGGACCTCTCCTTTGCCTATGTTACATTTTACAGATGCCCCACAGTTCTTCATTATATTGTACTTTGTTTTTTTAACTCTTTTTTGTCTTTGTTTTTTAGTTTTAGTGGCTCTTATGAAAATATTCTCAAACTCAAGGATTCTTTTCTCAACTGTCTCCTTTATATAAATAAGCTCACCAACGGCATTGTTCATTTCTGTTACAGTATTTTGGATCCTAAGCAGTTAATTTTGTTCTTCCTTAGAATTTTCATCTGTTCATGTTGCCCATTTGCACATGTGTGCTGCCCACTTTATCCGCCAGAGCTCTTAGTACCGTAATAATAGTGGTTTTATAGTCCTGCTCTTTTTGTTACAACATCCCTTTCTTATCTGAGTCTGGTTATTGTGATTGCTTTGTCTTTTCAGACTGTGACATTTGCCTTTTATTATGTCATGTACATTACTTTTTAAGTAGCCAGATGTGATGTACACATAAAAGGAGCTCCGATAGGCGGTAATGTTGTGCTAGGCTTCATTGGATAGGGGAAATGGTCTGTAGTCCTACGATCAGGTCTCAGTGTTTAGTGAGCTTTGCAAGTCTTCTCAGTCTTTCCAATTTCTGTGATAGAACAGATGGCTGGAACAGGCTTGAATGGGTATTTTCCTTCCCCTGATCAGTTAGACTCTGAAAAAATCAAAGCAGGTGAGGATCTGGTAAGTAGTTTCTCCCCAGGGAAGATCTTTTACAGAATAGAATGTTCTGGTTGATTTAAAAATAGTAGGTTGACCTTCTCCTTGCTAGAAGCACAAGGGAATTTTCATGTGGTAAACACTCTGTGAACCTTGTTGAAATTCTAATGGGAAACTCACAAAAGAGTGTGGCACTTGGTGACTGGGTTCATCTGGAGTTATTATCTCCTCTATGCAAATATCCAGCAATTCCTGAGACACAGTTCAGGTTTCCTTACCTCATCACAGATTCCCATGGAGGTTTGTGCTTGTTTCTACTTGAGAATCCATGGTTCTCCTTCCTCACCTTTGACCCTCTCCTGTGCTGAAGCCAGTGATTTTTTCTTTGACACTACATCTTCAATAAATCCAGAAAGAGTTGTGGTTCTTCAGTTTGTTTAGCTCTTTATGTGTTAGAACAGAGTGGTAATTTCCAGCTTGTTACTAATTGCCAGGCAGGAAGTTTACCTTCCCCCTATTTTTTCACATCATGGTATATCTTAAAGCTCTTTTGTATAAGAACATTGAAGTCTTCCTTAGAGTTTTTAAAATACATAGCAGCATAGCCTTCCTTTGGTAATTATGCACTGATGCACGTAAGTGATTGCTTGTGATCTTTCCACAATTTATGCCAAATAATGCTGCAGTTATCAATAGCACTCATGCCTTGTGCATGAGCAGGTTTATCTGTGAGAAAAATTCCCAGATATAGGACTACTAAGTTAACAAGCAAATGACAAATTAGTCTCCTGTGTGGTACATTTTTGGACATCCAATAGCAATGTATGTCTAGTCTTAACCCAGTGAACGAATACTGGACAAACATTCAATGAATGCTCAGAATTAGCTATTCACTCTTCTAGGAGCTTTAAATGCATTATTACATTTAATGAACACTATAATATAGGTACTATTTTTCTCTATTATATACATAAGAAAAATGAGGCACAGGGAAGTAATTTGCGTATTCACCCACCAAAGAAAATCCTAGGATGAAATAACATCACTGATAACTTTTACAAAACAGTTAAAGAATTAACAGTAATCCTTAAACTCTTCTAAAAAATCCATAAAAAGGAATAAATTCAAATTAATTTTATGAGGCCAGCATTACTTTGAAACCAAAGCCAAAGATGCTAGATAAAGCTTATAGGCCAATATTCCCAAAGAACATAGATGTAAAACTTTCCACAAATCACTAGCAAATTAAATGCAATAAAACATTAAAACGATGCTATGCATGGCCAAGTGTTATTTCTTTCCGAGCTATAAAAGTAATTTAGTATATGCTAATCAACATTAACACACCACATTAAAAGAATGAATAGTAAAACTCACATGATCTCAATAAATGCTGAATAATCAGACAAAAATCTAACACTGGTTAGATTTGGTTAGATAACAATTCCCAACAAACTAGCTTTAAGAAGAATTTACCTCAACTTCACAAAAGCCATATAGAACAAGTCCCCAACAGTGTTACACTCGAAGCTGGGAAATCGAAAGATTTTCATGTAAGGTCTGGAGCAAAACCTTAATGCTCAGTCTTACAACTTCTCCTTACTACACTACTGGAAATCCGAGCAAGAGTGATTAGACAAGAAAAAAGAAATGAAAACGATTCAATCTGGAAGGGAAAGAGTAGTAATCTTTATTTTCAGGGGATATGACTGCATGTGTAGATATAAAGACTCCAGAAAAATCACTAGAAGTTACAGCAAACTCAGTGAAGTTCAAGGATCATTTCCATACACTGACAATGAACTGTGCAGAAAGAAAGTTAAGAAAAGATTCCAGTTTCCTATAGCACTGAAAAGAATAAAATAATTAGGAATAAATTTAACCAAGCTGGTGAATGACCTGTGCATTGGAAAGTATACAACACCAACAAAGAAATTACAGAAGGCACAATAAATGGAGAGGTAGTCATATTCATGGACTGAAAGACAGTGCTGTTAAATATCAGTAATATTCAGACAATCTGTACAGTTAATGGAATCTCTAACAAAATCCCACTGGCATTCTTTTTTTTTTTTACAAAAATAGAAAAATGTTCTGAGATTTAGATGGTGCTACAAAAGACCATAAATAGTCAAAATAATCTCAAGCAAGAACAAGACTATAGGCATCACATTTCCTGATTTCAAATATTACAAAGGTGAGTAATTGAAACAATATGATACTAACAGAAAATCAGACATACAGACCAAAGGAAGGTAGTACAGAGTTCTATGTTTGTATGGCTAACTCATCTTCAAAATTGGTGTTAAGAATAAGCAAAGCAGAGAAGATGTTTTTTAAACAAATGGTGTAGGGATAAATGGATGTCCACATGCAAAAGAATGAAATTGTATCTTTCTTTAAATATATAAAAAAATAAACAAACTCATCAAAAGTTTAAATGTAAGATCTGAAATTACAAAACTCCTTAAAGAAAACAGAGGAGGAAATATGGTGTTTTTCCAGATAATGCATTCTTATTTATGATGTTAAAACAACAAAATCAGTAATAGAAAATGGTATTACATTACTAAACTAGACACTTTCACAGAAAAGGAAACAACTGGTAGAGTAAAAAGGCAACATACAGAATAGAAGAAAATATTTACAAACTGTACATTTTATAAAAGATTAATATCTAAACATACAAAAATATTCACAACTCAATAGAAAATACATTAGTAGATTGAATAAAATGGGCAAAGATATACATATATATTTTCCCTTCCTTTTTTCTTTTCTTCACTTTTATTTTAAAAGTAAAGAAACAAAAACATATTAACAAACAGACACAAAGTAGCATAAGAATAGTGCAATCAAAACTGAGTTACAGACAAGGTGACAGGGAATCAAAAATGGTTGTTGCATTACATATTGATAACTTCGTAGTGTATACTCAGGAAGACAGATATAGACATGCAAAATTGATTAAACAAATAATCATCAACTGTTACTTACAATAAAGTGACCTAAGTCCATAGTACAACTATGTTAGATATGCTGCATATATATATATACATACTTACTTACATACATAGTTATCCCTTCCTTCCTTTTTTGTTTTTTTAATATAATTTTTCTTTTTAAAGTGTGAAAGAAAAAGAACTACATCAACAACAACAACAACAACAAAACAAACAAACAAAGCAGAAAGCATTAACAAAGAGACACAAAGTAGCACAATAACAGTATAATCAGAATTGAATTATAGACAAAGCAACAGGAAACCAACAATAGTTGTTGCATCGCATATTGATATCTTCAAAGCGTATGCTCAGGAAAACACACATAGACATACAAGATTAATCAAACAACCAGTCATCAACTATTCCTTACCATCAAGTGACATAAGACAGTAGTAGAACCATGTTAGCCATCCTGCACATATGTATATATGTACAAACATGCATACATTTTTGCTTTTTTCTTTTCTCCTTTCCCTCATCCCATCTGTTCTTTACTTTTGAACAGACTTCCTTCATGTCTCTTAGTTTATATTCCCACCCTCAGATTCTTACACCAGTGACACAATATGGTGCTTGCACATGTGCCTCTAATTTATTTCACTTATGAGTATGGTGTCTGATTGTGACCATTTGCCTACAAAGGCCCCAAATCTGTCCCTCTTTATAGCTGAGTAATATTCCATTATATAAAAATGCCACAGTTTTTTAATCCAGTCCTCTGTGGATGGACATTTGTGTTGCTTCCACAATTTAGCTATTACAAATTGTGCTGCTATAAACATGGGTGCATATATATCAAAGTGATATGATGTTTTCAGATCTTCTGGGAGAATACCCAGAAGGGGAATAGCTGGTTTAAAAGGAACCTCTAGACGTAGTTTACTGAGAAATCTCCAAACTGCTCTCCACAGTGGTTGCACCAGTCTGCAATCCCACCAGCAGTGTAGTAGAGTTCCTATTTTTCCACAGCCTCGCCAGCATTTGTTATGGGATGATTTTTTCATACTGGCCAGTCTTACTGGGGTGAGATGAAATCTCAATGTTGTTTTTATTTGCATTTCTCGAATGACTAAAGATGTGGAACATTTTCTCATATATTTATTTGCCATTTGTATTTCTTTATCAGAGAAGTGTGCATTCATCTCAGATGCCCATTTCTGGATTGGGTCTTTGAATTTGGACGGGTACATGTTTTTTAATTATTTGTACGTTCTAGATAGAAGACCTTTGTCTGAGGGACAGCCTGCTAGGATTTTTTCCCAATTTGTGGGTTTTCTTTTTACTTTGCTGGTGATTTCTTTAGATGTACAAAAACTTTTCAGTAGGATGAGGTCCCAATTATTGATTCTTTGAAGTGTTTCCCTTGCAGTTTCATTTTTGTTCATGAACTCTCTGCCTACTCCTATCTCTTCAAGATTTTTACCTACTTTCTCTTCCAATAGGTTTAGAGTTTCTCTTTTAATATTGAGGTCTGTGATCCATTTTGACCTGGGTTTGGTGCATGGTGATAGACTTGGGTCTATTTTCAGTTTTCAGCAAGAGGCAAGCTAGTTTTTCCAGCACCATTTATTAAACAGGCCGTCTTTTTTCCAGTGAGTTTGGTTGGCCCCTTTGTCAAATATTAGGTAGCTGAGTGGGTTTTTTGTTGTGGTTGCATCTCCCAGTCTGTTCCATTGATCCTCAGGTCTGTGTTTTTAGCCAGTACCAGGTTGATTTTATTACAGTAGCTTTGTAGTATAATTTCAGGTCAGGGATTGTGATTCCACCTGACTTGTCCTTTTTGCCCATGATTGCTTTTGCTATTCTGGGTCTCTTCTGGTTCCAGATGAATATAAGGCATATTTTCTCTAGATCTGTGAGGTATGCTAATGGTAGTTTAATGCAAATTGCATTGAATCTGTACAACAGTTTTGGTAGTATGGCCATTTCCACAATGTTGGTTCTTCCTAACCATGAGCAGGGGATGTTTTTCCATTTACTGAAATCCTCTTCGATCTCTTTTTTCAGAGTACTATAGTTTTCACTGAATAAATCTTTCACATTATTTGTTAGATTCATTCCTAAGTATTTCAATTTCTTGGATGCTATTGTGAAAGGTATGGTTTCCTCAGTTTCTCTCTCAGTCTGTTTGTTGTTCGTGTATAGGAATGCAATAGATTTTTGGGTGTTAACATCGTATCCAGCTACGCTGCTGAATTTGTCAATTAATTCCAGGAGTTTTCTTGTGGAGTTTTTGGGGTCCTCCATGTATAGTATCATGTCATCTACAAATAGTGATAGTTTGACTTCTTCCTTTCCTATCCTTATTCCTTCTATTTCTCTCTCTTGTCTAATTGCTCTGGCTAACGTTTCCAGAACTATGTTGAATAGGAGTGGTGACAATGGACATCCTTGTCTTGTTCCTGACTTTAAAGTGAAAGTTTTCAGTTTGTGTCCATTTAGTATGATGTTGGCTGTTGGTTTGTCATAGATGGCTTTGATCAGATTGAGGTAGAGACCATTTATTCCTATTTTTTCTAAGGTTTTTAACATGAATGCATGGTGGACTTTATTGAAAGTCTTTTCTGCATTTATTGAGATGATCATGTGGTTTTTGTCTTTGGCTGTATTGATATGATGTATTACATTAATTGATTTGCGAATATTGAACCATCCCTGCATTCCAGGAATAAATCCAACCTGGTCATGGTGCATAATTTTTCTTATGATTCACTGTATTCTGTTTGCTAGTATTTTGTTGAGTATCTTTGCATCTATGTTCATTAGAGAGATTGGCATATAGTTCTCTTTCTTGGTTGGGTCCTTCTCTGGTTTTGATATCAGTATAATACTTGCCTCCAGAAATGTGTTAGGGAGAGTTGCTTCCTTTTCAACTTCACTGAAGAGTTTGAGGAGTGTTGGCATTATATCTTCTTTGAATGTTTTATGGAATTCTGCTGTGAATCCATCAGGGCCTGGGCTTTTCTTTCTTGGTAAGTTTTTAACGACGATTTCAATCTCATTAATTGATATTGGGTTGTTCAGGATTTTTGAATCCTCCTGATTCAATTTTGATAATTTGTACCTTTCTAGGAATCTGTCCATTTCTTCTGAATTTTCTATCCTATGTGAGTAAAGATTTTCAAAGTAGGTATTAATGATCTTTTGGACTTCTGTGGGATCTGTAGTGATTTCATCCTTTTCATTCCTTACTGCATGAATTTGAGTTCTTTCCCTTCTTTTTTTGATAAGGTTGGCTAGGGGTTTATCAATTTTACTTTTTCTTTCAAAAAACCAACTCTTTGATTCACTAATTTTTTGTAGAGTTCTCTTCATCTCAATTGCATTAATTTCTGCCCTGAGTTTTATAATCTCCTCCCTTCTTTGGGCTCTTGGTTTGGCTTGTTGCTCTTTTTCTGAGTTTGAGGTGTAGCATGAGGCTGTTTATTTGCTTTCTTTCTGTTTTCTTTGTATATGAGTTCATTGCTATAAATTTCCCTCTGAGGACTGCTGTCATTGCATCCCACAGATTTCGGTAGGTTGTACTTGCATTTTCATTTATTTGTAGGTATTTTTAAGTTTCTTCTTTAACTTCTTGTGTGACCCAGTGGTTATTCAGGAGGTTGTTGTCTAATTTCCAAGTGTTTATGCAGTTTTTAGAGATCTCTTTTTCATTAATTTCCAATTTCATTGCACTGTGGTCCGATAATATGTATGGGATAATTCCAGTTCTTTTGCATTTAGGTAGATATGCTCTGTGTGCTAGAATGTGGTCTATTTTAGAGAAAGACCCATGTGCAGCTGAGAAAAATGTGTATCCTGATGTTGTGGGGTGGAACACTCTGTGTACATGTACTAAGTACATTTATTCACACTTTTGGTTCAGGTCTGTTATTTCTTTGCTGAGTTTCTATCCAGTTGACCTGTCTCTGCGTCAGAGGGGTGTTTAGGTCCCCTATTACAATAGTGTTATTAATTATTTGATTTTTCACATCTGTTAAGATTTGACTTGTAAAGTTTGGTGCTCCATTGTTTGGTGCATAAATGTTTAGGATTGTTATCTCTTCCTCTTGCAGCTTTCCCCTAGCTAGTATGTAATGGCCTTCTTTATCTCTTTTGATTGTTTTTGGTTTAAGGTTTATATTGTCTGCAAACATAAATAGCTACCCCTGCTTTTTTCTGGGGACCTGTTGCATGGAGAATTGTTTTCCATCTTTTAACTTTCAGCCTGTGGATTTCCTTTTGAGTAAAATGTGTTTCCTGTATACAGCGTATCGTTGAATTGTGTTCCTTAATCCACTCTGCCAATCTTTTCCTTTTGACTGGTGAATTGAGGCCATTTACATCAATGGTTATAATAGTTATATGTTGACTTATTCTAGTCATGTTATTTACTTGTTGTTTTCCTACTTTTGCTGTTTACTTGTTCTGTTTGAGGGTTTATTTTTATTGTTGTTCTTGAGATTGTGGTCACTTTTTTCTCTGTCTAGAACATCTTTTAGTGCTTTTTGCAATGCTGGTTTGGCACTCATGAAGTTCTTCAGTTGTTCTTTGTCGTGGAAATATTTTATTTCTCCAGTGAATTTGAAGGATCGTTCTGCAGGATACATCAGTCTGGGTTGGAAGTTGTTTTGTCTCAGAGTCTGTAGTACCTCACTCCAAGCTCTTCTTGATTTCATGGTCTCCATTGAGAAGTCTGCTGTGATTCTGATGGGCTTTCCTTTATAGGTGATCTGTTTCTTTTCTCTAGCAGCTTTTAATACTGTGTTCTTTTGCTGGATGTCTGGGATCTTGACTATTATATGTGTGGTTTTGTTTGGGTTATGGCTCATTGGGGTTCTATATGCCTCGATTAACTGTACTTCAGTATCTTTCACCATGTTTGGGAAATTTTTTGCTATTATTTCAGCAAATATTCTTTTTATATCATTTGTGTTGTCTCCTGCTGTTTTACTAACTCCTATAGCTCGAATATTATTTCTTTTTGCCTCGTCTTTCAGCTGTTGGATTGATGTTTCTTGGATCCTTGATGACTTTGTGAGATCCTTCTTTCACGCTCATTAGCTTCCATGCTGTCTTCAAGATCTGAAATTCTATCTTTGGCTTCATTTAAGCAGTTTTACAAGCTTTCAGTGGAAGCTTTCAATTCCTGGCAATCTCTTTGGACCTGTTCCATTCGTGGTAATTCATTCCTAAATTGCTCTTGTAATGTTTCCATTTGTTTCCTATTTTCTTCTATTCTTTTATCTATATCTTCTCTATGTGTATTGAACATTTCTTCCATTATAATTTTCAGTTCATTTTTTGTCTGAGGGATTATTTCTACTTTAATCTCTTTTGTGGTCTGATGGAGTTGTTTCTTTACTTCGGATGTGATCGTTTCCGAAATTGCAGGTATGTGACTAATTTCTGCTTTAATCTGTTCTATGGCCTGATGGAGTTGTTTCGTTACTTTGGATGTAATCATTTTATAAATTGCAGGTATGTGGCTTATTTCTGGTTTAATCTCTTCTGTGGCCTGATGGAGATGTTTCTTTATTTCGACTGCAATCGTTTCAGAACTTGCAGGTATGTGGCTTCCTAGTTCCCCTATATCCTCACATCCAGGACTTGTTCTGGGTGGGGTTGAGTTCTGAGACTGCATTTTGTTTTTCTGTCTTCCCATTTTTGGATATCAGATTCAAACTATTGAGCTATAAATTACCCAGGGAGTTCACCAGGCCAAGGTTCATTGCAAAGGCTGTTCTGATGGCTCCTTCTCGAGGGAATGTGCCTTAAGCTTTCTGTTAAGAATTCCACTCAAAAGCCTGCTCAGATGCAGCTTTGTGGGCCGAGCTACTCCCTACCCAGAGACCTGGCCAGGGCACATAAACAGCTCACCGGCCCAGGCGTCCATGCAGGCAAAGGGGCCGTCTGGATGTTCCTCTGTGGGCCGAGCTCCTCCCCGACTCAGAAATCTGGTTGGGACGTGCAAACATCTCCCCTGCCCAGGGGTCCATGCAGGCAGAGGGGCCACGCAGATGTTCCTCCATGGGCCGAGCTCCTCCTCGACCCAGAAATCCGGTCGTGGCGTTCAAACAGCTCACCCGCCCAGGGATCCCGCGGGGTGGTCGCTCCGCGGCTCCGGGCGTGCATGGTGCACAAGTCCAATTATTTTTAAAACCTCCATCTCTCTTAGGCTCTGTTGTAGTCAAAGCCGGCGTGGCCACCGCTCCTGCCGGCTGCCATCTTGATCGACCCCTTCCTTTTTTCTTTTCTCCTTTCCGTTATCCCATTTGTTCCCTCCCTTTGAGCTGGGTTAACTGTGCTGCTGGTGTCTGTTGGTTTGTTTAAAGAAACAGTTAATGCTTAAATGTTTTTGACCAATTTTGCATGCTTATACTGGTAATCTGGACAACTAATTTGGGGACAACAACATGCAATATAACAACAATTGTTGAATTCCTACCATCTTGTTTAGTGAAGATCTGTATAATTTCTAATGTTTCTTTAAATTAACTTTTTATTCTCTTTAATTGTTTGATCAATCTTGCATTCTTACATCTGGTAATCTGAGCAGCTTTGTTGACTCTAGCAATATGTAGCACAAAAACCATTGTAAATTCCTATGATTTTGTTTGGAAATTGTATATACTTTCTATTATTTTTGTGTTGTTTTGTTTTTTCTTTGTTGTTATTTTGTTATTGTTTCTCTTTAAAATAAAAAAGAGAAAGAATTTGAATAGACAGTTTTATAAAGAAGATATACAAAGAGGCAGGAGGTATATGAAGAAGTTCTCAATATCACTAATCATCAGAGAAATGGACATCAAAACCACAATGAGGTATCACTCACATTTGTCAGGACAGCTGCTACTAAAAAAGTTAACAAGTGTGGATGAGGCTACAGAGCAAGAAAACCCTTATACGTTGTTTCTTAGAATGTGCAATAGTGCAGTTGTGGAAAACAGCAGATGTTTCTCAAAAAATTAAAAAGAACTATCATATGATTGAGCAATCCCACCTCTGGATATATGCTCTAGATGAGCTAGAGCTGGAGTGTGTTCTGCAGGAATTAGTAGATTAAAATGTAATCCCCATTGTGGGATATCAAGAAGGCAAAAATTTATTGTGATGATGGTGTTTAAATGTGGGGTCCTTGGGAGTTTTTAAAGTTAGATAAATCATTATGTGAAGGCTGTATTATTGAATAGTGGTGACTTTCTGTGCAGAGCAGGACAGATAAAACAGACAGACGTGTGTACATGTATGCTCTTTGTATGCTATTACTAGATGTAGTCTCTTGGCCCTCAACTATGAGCACAAATAAACTTATCTTCTTTATAAAGTTTCCCAGTATCCAGTATTTTACTATAGGAATGCAAAGTAGACTAATACAGTTGCTCTTTATTCTGAGGCTATTAAATAATTTATCTTCTCTTCTCCTTATCTTCACTTTCAACTTCAATGCTGTTAACCTGTGCAAGACACTTAGAAAATTTGGGGCAGAGTAAGTGCTAGGGAAATGCCTCATCTCGAGGCATGAGCGCCAAGGGCTAGAAACACAGACAATGAAGGCTGATGATCTGGATTTGAATTTCAATCCTGCTACTTCCTACTTATGTGACTTTGGGTAAATTATTTCATCTTTCTCTGCCTCAGTTTCTTCATAGAATGCAGGGTATAATAAAGAATCCCTGTCTCAAAGATTACTTTTAGGGTTATGTGGGTAAATGAGGACATGCAAAGAATATGAAATACACCCAGCCGGCAGTAAGTGGTTGTTATTCTTTCAGACTCCTTGTCCACATTGCTCTGGACGGCCTGTCTTGGTAATCTGCCTTCTCTGCTGTTCAGAGCTCAGATGCACTGCTTAGTTATTAAAGAGCAAATGCCACTCCTGTCAAGGGCATTTCTCTTTAAAACACTCATGCTGAGTGGTCCTGAAATATTTTCTCCTCTCAGAACTGAGAATACCTTCTTGGCATAGCTCAAGTTACACCACACTTCTCCTTCCTGTCTTCTCTAAGACATCTGCATTCTTTCACTTTCCCTCATGAGTGGAAAGACATAAAGACTTTCGCACATGTGTTGCTTTTCTTTTCATATGAGATACACTTTAACTATCAGCTGAATTGGTGACATGCCTTGAGTTTTTAAAAGTTTGTTGTTGTGTTTTCAATATGTGTGTCAAAAGATCATAGTATTTCACAAATATACAGAGTTATTATGCATCAATTAAAACTTTAATAATTCACCATAAGTGAATTAAAGTCATGAGTTCATACTTATCAGTGCACTGCTTCTTATTCCTGCAAATTGCATGTTCTGTGCTGGGTTGGGAGTAGGGGTGGAAATGAAAGCTCTGATCAGTGGTACGTTATTGAGTTTCCACCAGGGAGAAATGCAGGGGAGTCTCATGTGTAATCGGAGGTGTTCCCTCTCCATATGCAGCTTCCTGCTCTTGTGTCTGCTGTTCCATGAAACTTTTTTCCTCAGTGATCTGCTGGTTACTGTTGGAGGTCGGTACTTTTGGTTTCCTCCACCAAGGCTCCTATACAAGCTTAATCCTGGTGGTGGACACAATTCTTAGAACCTGGTTTCCTGTCACTCTCACTCCATTCCACTCTGCCAGACTTTGCTTCTACTTGTACAGTTTTTCTGTCAGTGCTCTCCTGCCTCTTCCCCCAGGCTAGGTTCTTTAGGGGCACTCGTGCAATCTGCACATATCTGAGCCACAATTGCTGGTCACATTTTTTTTCCCATATAGCGCCTGAGCCTCACATGGGTAAGAGACTCTGGACATCCTAGGTCAGGAAATATTTTGGACTATTCAGAGTACAAGGAAACTTCTAGAAGGTGGTGTAGCATTATTCTTCAAGTCACCCTAAAAGTTCTTTAATATTAAGCTAGTCTAGAATACTTTTATTGCACCCAAGTTAGCAGCAGCTGCCTGAGTTTCCAAGTGAGAGTGGCAATCAGTTTGGCAGAAGAAAGCTCAGAATCTTAGAACTCAGAGAATGATAATTATTTGCATAGTTGGATAAAAATGTGGGTGAAAAATATCAGTGATTAAAAAATTTAAAAATAACTATTACAGAAAACTTCTAGATAGTGTACTCTTAAAGGTTTGAAAGGAATGTCTCAATCTATGATATATAGATACCTAAAAGGGCCACATAATATGGTTCTTTTCATTATATTGTATATTAGCAACGTATGTTTTTGCTCCACAGATGCATTGAGCCTGGTTGTGAGTCTTGCCTGTCCCTGTTCTATAACAAGGGTATGATAATGGGCATGACAGATCATCTCCTGAAGCTCATGTTCAGTAGGTTCTGTATTTTATTAGACTATGTTCTAGGGATTTGGGGATCTAGTCATTTCACATCCATAAAATGTAGATCTTCATAGTGGCGAGGAAGAAATGTTTGCTTGAGGGCAAGGCAGAAAAAAATATTCAGAAATGGGGAGGCCAGATGTGTGTAATACTACAATATAACACAGAAAATGCCTTGATAGCATATGATAACATATGCAGGATTTAGAGCTTAGCATAATAGACATTGGTTAGACTTCACAAGTTGTTAATCGCAAACTAATATTTTAAACAAGTTTGAGAAAATAGCACAAACCTGGAGCAAAGTAGAGATTTCCAGGGTGGAACCAAGGAGAACCTCTGAACAGGACTGGAATCTTACATACCAGGTATGACAAGACCTTCCTCCTTGCAGGACAGAAAAGAAGGCAGGTCATCTAAAAGTCACTGTATATGGATGGAGGCATTTCTGAAATAGTAAAATAGCCAGAAACCTTGGACTGTAGCTTCAAAAACTCTGATTTCTGGCTGAGCTTTAGTATTACTACAAGACAGGAAGAACAAGTAGTTAAAATAATTCAAATTCTTGGTAAAAGTAAGGATTATCAATAGCAGAAATCTCTTCTAATGAAAAGCTTATTTTACATGAAAACCATCCAAAAATTGATAGGATTTGGAGGGATAATATATAATTCCATTTCTAATTCCCACTGAAGAAATGGAAAAGACTTTAGTTCAGTTGAACGAGATCAGAGTAGAGCATGTAAACTCTACTGAGCTCCAGAATGAGCTTCATTTAGTTGGAACATAGTCTTTCATACGTATAAATTTTATTTTAAAGAGAAAAAAGATAAAGATAACAATGAAACAGTTTCAAAACAGTTAGTAGGAGAGTTACATTTTCATGAATACATTGTGTATTATTATTGTCTTTATAGTAGTCATCCAAAGTACAAGATATAGGCATGAGATATCTTGTCCAAACAATATTAGCACAAAACTTTCTTTTCAATTAACTAAGAGAAACTAGCTGTATAGCTATCTTAAAGAAAGAAAATGAAAAAGAAAAAAATATATATATACATATATATATGTACATATATATATATGTATATATATACATATATATATATTTTTTCTTTTTCATTTTCTTTCTTTTCGCTTTCCTCCATCACAGTTTGTCTTTTCTTTTGAACAGTTTCTTTCCAGTTCACAATATCTGTTCTACATTTTGAATCTTATTTACTCATTCAGTTTCTCACACCAGTGAGATAATATGATGTTTGCACATATGGGTCTGGTTTATTTCATTTATGAGTATGGTCTTGAGTTGCATCTATTTACCTACAAAAGTCTCCAGTTTATCCTTCTTTGTGGCTGAGTAGTACTCCTAGTCTTTCATATATGAAGACAAAACTATTGAATCATCTTTTGGAGGCAATGTCTTTTGAGGATTACCCTAACTCCTTCCTTCAGAGGTGAGGTGAATGGGTTGATGCCCTGTTCTTACTTGATTGTTAAATACCTAACAGAGCTAGCTACCAGACAAAACAATGAGGAAGGTATAAGAATCACAGAGTTGTGTGCTGCAGTGTATCTGGTCCCAGCTTTCATAGAGTTTAAAATCTGGAAAGAAGCCTATAAGGAGAAATGGTACTAGTTAAGATACTTTTAAGGCACACAATAAAGACTTGGATCAGAGATCAGTGATTGGGCTCCTCCACAAGCCCAGTATTTTTTTAAAATCCAGAGTTCTGATAGTATGTGTAAGCAACAGAAGCCAGACATTTCTCCAAACTCAGGACAACTCACTGCAAATCAACTTCCAAGACATCAGTTTCAGAACACTGATGAGTTATGGAAAATTCTTTTCAAGGTTGTAATTTCACTATAATCTTCATTTCAGCCATTTTACTAAGGATTTTTTTTTTTTGGTTCAGTTTAGTTGGATGCTAATTTTCCACATGTTTCGTAATTTAGAAACCTGGTATTTCTCAAATGTTTTCTGCTTTATTTGTTAAAGGCTGGTCTTTTCCTTAAACACAATTTGCAGTCTTCTCTGTATTGATAGACACCAAAACTACTTTCAAATTTGTTACTAGAAAGTTTCCTGTAGTCTTGGGGTGCCCACTTGGTGTTTTCCTCCAGGTGTTTATTTTTGAGTGGGTTTACTGTGTGATAAAATGGCTTCAAGTAAATTAAATTTTTATAAATTAACTCAAAGAAGGTGAAACCTAGACCTTCAAAACTACCTCTTAATTTTCAATGCTTTTAATCCAAGTCTTTTCTAAACATGCATTTCTGTCTTTATTCAGCCTCACCTCCTTTCTTTGGGCCTCGGAGGATAAAGCTTTTGCCTTTTTAAAACATTGTACATAAATTTACTACTATGTGTTTACAGCACACAATTACAATCATCATAGGGAGTTGGTGCATGTACATAACACACCATAATTGTTTTTTCTCTTTTTAAATCTTCCATCTCTTAACCTTCCCCTCGTCCCTGCCTCCCTCCAACTCTTGGTCCCCTTTGCATTTGCAAAAGCCGTGTTTCCATCATTTTCCCTCTTCCATTCTCTAAAATCTCCTCTTCTCCCTTTTGCCCCTTCTTTCCTCTCTTGTTCCCCGATCCATTTGGAATAGTGAAGTCCTTATATCTCTGAATTATAGGATTAGAAATCATCTCATGTTTTTACTGACATCAAATTCTTTTTCATTATCTTTCCTCCCAGGACTGATGATAGCGCTATGGCAAATGGAAAAACGGGAACAACACCCATGATTTGGAGGCAGATTTATTCCTGTGGACAGGCGCCGATCAAGATCATCCCCCAAATATTCTGGTAGTCCAGGGCTTATACAGGATGAACAAGCACGAGGTACAGAGGCAGAACAGCTTGTCAACTGGGGATTAGTTCTCACAGTACGCATCACAGTGACTAGCCACTTCTAAGAAGCAAAAGTAACAGGAACGGGAGCAGGAACTAACAGGCTGAAGTACACCGGCTGGGGGGGCATCTTCTACCACAATGGTATTAAAGATAGTCCTTAATATATTTCTTAAAAGCCGACCTTTGATCTCTTCAAGAAAAGAAGCTTAGATCTAGTACAGTTTAAAAGAAATGAATTGCTATCAGAAACTTAGATTTCAGCCTCAAATTATGGAATTGATTCCTTCACTTCTTAATGCTCAAGTGTTTATTTTTCCAGAATGGAATTAACCTATCAGGCTCTTCCTTCCTTGTGAATACTATACAGGAGAATTTGCGGTCATAAAGTAATTACTATGACCATGTACAAAGCAAAGAGTAGATTAATTGAGCTTTACTTTCAGTAAGTGATCAAGCACTGAAAACTTGAAACAAGAGGTGTGAAATAGAATATACAAAAATGTAGTTCATCTGGCAATAATATTTGGGATAATTCCAAGAGGTGGATGTGAAATTAAGGGTACAACCTGAAGTCAAAGGAATTTCAAGGATTGGAAGGTAGAGACCTGATGAGCAGACAAAACCTGTTACCACTTTCCTAGGCACTAGCCATGAACCTAATGACCACAGTCATGGACAAGTAATGTGCCATACAAAGGGCAAAGACTTCAACAGCAGTGTGAGGTCGCTTGTGACCTGGTTGTGGCCATCTTCGTAGTTTTCTCTCTTACCACTTCCCCCGGACCCTCTGCATGGAACCTCTGTATGGAACCACGTGCATCTCCCGTTATCTCACAAGAGCCTCAGTGCCTGTTTCTCTCCTTTGTCTTCTGCCTGGAGGACCTTGCCCTTCTTCAGTCTAGTTATATTATACTGATCCTTGTCTTTCCACTCACTTTTTCCTCCACCCTCTTCTTACACTGGTTGATGGGCCCTTCTTTTTATTCCATACCCCCTTGTAGATTTTGTGCTCTGTTGTTGTAACAACCTATTTTCCTGGGTACCAAGGGTGCAGAGGTGGAATCACTTGACTGGTCTCTCTCTCTGTAGAGCAGCCAGCACAGCCAGTGACACTGGGTAGATGTCTGACAAATTTTGAATAAGTGACCAGTTAATATAATATCACATATGTTTATTTGGTAAATTATATTTTCAGCATTTGTATAAGCAGTAAGAAATTAAGAACAAAAGGACTGACCTCTAACTGACAAATCAAAACAATGTACCAATATTGTTATAGCAAATATATATCTGTGTGTTCCATGTTTTAGAGATAAATGTCAAAGGACTTAAAAAAAAATATGGCTCATGGCAGGATTAGTGAGGGGGAAGCTTTCCATCAACCAAAAATCCCAAGAGAAGGGGAATTAATGCTTGAAAAAAGAGAACAAAGGTCAAGTATGATCAAAGAGCCCTGCTGGAGGTTTATCTGATATTGAGATATGAGGGCTTATTTTCTTTCAGGCCCTTCCTCATACTTTCTAAAACTCAAGCAAAGGACAGAAAAGCCAATGTGAGAAAAATAAAATCTATTTGAAACCATGAAATACAGACATCACAGAACTGTTTCAGTAATATTTTGTTGTCAGGAAAAGATTTAAAAGATAAAACAGTGTGGTCTGCCAGGGGTTATGCTATGGGAACTGTGATTATCAAATAACTAAGAACTACTCCAAGAGGCATGTTTGCAGTCATTCCTCGCTAGAGATGAAAGAGGATGATGTAAGCTTCAAGAGTAAAATAGTGTGTGATATATTCTGGATGAAATAACTGGAAAAAATAACAAGAACTTCTGGCTTGATGTTTCAGGAATACAGTTAAGCAGGCCAAGATTTTATTAAAAGAAAAAAGTGCACATTACAGAAATGAAAAGACAGCGTTCGCATATAAAAAGGGACTGTAAGGTTTTATTTTTTACTTTTATTTCTATTTTTTTTTCCGGGACCGGGGATCGAACTCAGGGCCCTAGTGCTCAGCGGCAAGCACTTAGCCCACTGAGCTGTACCTCCAGCCCCAGGACTGTAAGGTTTTAAACTGGTTGAATAAATAGAACATGGCACTGGAAATAGGCATAAAAGGCATAGAAAATGGAGCTAGAAAAGAATAACAGATGTAGGAAATTCTTTCCTGGGGTGAGATGGACGTTAATACTGATAAAGGAAACCATTGTAGACCCGCTCTTATCAGCGAATTTGTGAATTCTGAGGAACTGGTTGACTTGTGCTCACATGATTAAAATGTTAGGAAAATCATATTTAACACAGGGATGAAAATCTTAGTCTCAAGGAGGAACATATTTATTCTAGGCTTTTAACATACTTAAATAGAAAACATGGGATGAAGGAAAAATGGAAAAATCAGATGTCACCAAATTTGTTTTTGCCTGTATTTTACAGAAGCAGATAAAACATTTCTTAAGAATAATATTTTATTACTTAGTATAATTATTCAGAGGGAATAGAGAACATAAGGAATGGAAAAGTTTTGCAAGGATGATGCAACAACCAAATTTTTATTTTGTAACCACTTATCTGATAGGAAGTACTGTGCATCTTAATGTGCTTTCAATTCTTTTATTTGGTTTTTAGCTGTTAGAATAACTATATGATATTATTGTCACTAAACTCTGCTGGCAGCACTACATTAGGACATGGATTCCAGAAATTATATATCATACATAGTAAGGACAAGAAAAGATAAGATATAAAAAGAAGAGAGAAAAATCTAATAAAAACTGATGGCATATTCATGTTCAGAAAAGGAAAATGTAAGGTACAATGAGATAGTGGGGAAACATCTGGTCTGGGCCCAAATTATCAGAGAAAGGCTTCAGAAAACTGGAAGGAGACATAGTGATGGATCAAAATCCATCTGATATCTTAATATGTATTGGTCCAATGAGTAGTACACATTTCAGCATCTTTATATGTATATGTTTCTATTTTCAACAATAGAAAACCATTTGGGGGTCAAATTAGCATGAAACAATGAATCAAAATCAAAATAGACAAATTTTTATTTGCTTCTCTTTAAGTATTTGGTCTATTTTGATGTCCCATGGATGCATCGAATTCCATATAACAGAAGGTAAAATATGCCTTTTGATATGTTCAAATTCACATATTAACTGTATCTGCGGTAGTAGCTAAAGTATGCTGAGTGTTCTGTACAGTAAACTCTCTACATGTGAGCTGATCTAATCCTCATAGCAGCCCCATGAGGGTGGTTCCGCAGTGTTCACCCTTCTGTAAGTGAGAAAACAGACAAGGAAAGAAGTAACTTACCATTACCCAGAAGTGCTGGAAACAAGACACAGACCCAGGCAGTTCATCTAGAGCTTTTGTCTACAGCTTGTGTTAAAGTCATATATCTTCTTTGCCCTTTGAAATGTCAACCTTTATTGTATTGAATGACCTGAGAATTTATTTTCTGATAAGAAAAACAGGTTGCTGTATTAAGTGCACAGGAACAAAATGTTTGTTCTTGTTCATTGGCCTTTGTGTCTGTTTATGTTGAAGTAGAGTGGGTTAGTAGAGAACAAGTACAACTACTCTGGAAGGTCTAATTTGATTGATTAATTGGAATACAGAAGCTCTGGGGTACTTGTAGGCCTAAGGGAGTATATGTTATATATTGTTATGGTCGACACATTGTGTCAACTCGGGGAGTCTAGAGGTTTGGCTGAGTGACTCAGCAGAAAGTCAAGGTGCTTACTTTGTACACATCCTGAGCCTGTGGAAGAAGAGGGCATGGACACTGTGTAAGAGCTACACGCCCCTGGGTGGGGGGAGCCTGTTTACAATATAAGGGAAGGAAAGAGGCTGCTTGCCCACCATTCCACCCTTTTGCTCTGGTTGTTTTTGCTGTGTTCTGCCGCCATGAACGTTTGGCCTCTGCCATGTGCCACTCTGCCTCTGAGCCAGCCAAGTATGGACTGAAATACCCACAAACTATAAGCTAAATAAACCTTTCCTTCCTCCATTTTGGGCATTGGGTATTTTGTCTCAGCAACAAGAAAACAGTAACCAAGACATATATGTATATTTATATCACAGTGGGAAGCTACATTCTAAATGTAATCAAATATTGGTGCTTGTAGCAGCCATGGGAAAACCTGCTTAGGGTTCCTGTTGCTGATGTCCCCACTCCAGCACTGAGTGTGAAGTTACATTTACACACTTAGCGCGGGCTCCCCTACGTCTGTGAGTAAACAAGGCAGAAAGAGTAAGACGAGGATTCCTTTCCCTCAGTTGGTGGGACCTTTGGTCTCAGACTCCCGGATCCTGAGAGAGACCTTTGATCTCAGACTCCCAGAAACCTTGCAGAACTTTCTTGGAAGTGGACTGCATTCTAAGATGCTTCCAATCCTCCCACCGTTCCCTCATTTCTTTACAAGGCTTAGACCTACAGCATTCATGGCCCCACACAGCTCTCCAAGCCACTCTGGCTGCTTCTTTATGTTCTCTCACAGATATTTCTTCCTTGAAATCTCTTGCATGATCCCGGTGTCTGCTTTGACTCAATCATTCCCTTTGAAATTGCACTGTGGGATTTTTCCATGATTTTGTAATTTGGTAGCTAAATTTTCATCAATCTGCTGCATTCATTTACTGGGAGTTAAGCCATAGCCTATTTTATAGCATAAAACAACACAGACATTTCCAACTGTTAAATTTTTTATTTTTGAATAATAGGAATGTTTATAAGAAATACATCTGATGATTTTTTATGATACTGACTATTCCAAAAGAATTTGAGTTAGTAGCCTCTTAAGAATAGTAAGGATAATGTGCAAAGGAAATATGCATAAATTATATGGTCTTGAGTCATTTCTCTAATTCCTCCCCAAACACCTATCAAAATATCAAAAGCAAAGTCAATGGAAAGTGTTTTTATTTCTTTATAGCAAAAGTATAATGATTAGAGCAGCTTACATAAACAAAGTAAAGTGGAAATTTGAGAATAATTCAGGCCCAAGTTCTTTTTTCTCCAAATAATTGTGGCTAGTTAAATACAAATATTTTCAGCACTTTTTCTTTCTTATAATTTTTGCATACTTAATCATACTGCATTTACAATTCTATATTTCTTATTTTTCACTGAAAGGAACATTTTTATTGCCTCTTGCTTATCTAAAAAATTGTAGGATATTATAACTAGTAGATACCCCGTGTCTTTCATAGTGTAGTCTGCTGAGTACTTAGGTTGGTCCTAATTTTGTTAATGGTAAGAATAATATTTCTTTGTACAGTTTTACAAATTTCTCATGTTTAGGATTTTCTAAAGGAAGAATTACTAAGGATGCAATAGTTAAAATCATCTATGAAGAAATTTTTAAAAAAATCTTTGAATCAATCTATACTTCTATACAAATAATCAAGAGATTGTCCCTCAGACCACACCTTCACCATGCTATTAGCATCGCTTTTGCTTAGAAACACAATTAAAAGCTTCGTATTATTTTCCACACGGAAGAGAGGATTTGACTGAAGTGAGCCTGAATATTGCTCATGTGTTTCTTACCAAGTCCTCTTAATACTTTTGGGAATTATTTTTATCCTCCGTACATTTATCTATTCATTGTTTTCCTTATTTCTATTCTTTAACTACTGAAGAAATTACTCTTGGTCTATTGTATTGTCCCCAAATAGCTGGTTGAACCCTCTCATTTATTTGCCTTATGCATTCATTAAGCTAGCAGAGAACTTGGTTTTTTTTCACGGCCAAGTCTGGAACTAAGGATAGAGGTTTGGAAAAAGACAAGACACTATCTCAGCTCTCTTGTTGTAACTTTAGTATGTCAACAGAAGGAAAACAACAAGCTTGTAGTTACAAAAACGTATGATATATGCTAGTTTGGGAACAAGATAAAAGTAGCTGTTGGTGTTCTTTTGAAATTTTTCAAAAAAACTTTATTGTCATAAGAACACGACATGAGCAGACTGTCTTAACATTAGTTAAGTTTACAATAAAATTTTTTGTCTTTTTGAGACAGGGTCTCGCTATGCAGTTCAGGCTGGTCTCAAACTCACAAACACCCTCCAGCCTCAGCCTCCCAAGTACTGGGATTATAGGCCTGTGCCAACAACACCAGACCTACAATAAATTGTTGACTGTATGTGTACTGCTCTACAACTTAACTCTGAAACTTGTGCATCTTGCTTGACTGAAATTGTGCACCTG
Source organism: Dinomys branickii (assembly GCA_004027595.1). Taxonomy (NCBI): domain Eukaryota; kingdom Metazoa; phylum Chordata; class Mammalia; order Rodentia; family Dinomyidae; genus Dinomys; species Dinomys branickii. The sequence continues at coordinate 80,164 of PVLD010001785.1, read as the reverse complement.
TTGATTAGTAAGTCCTCACCTTCCTTTATTTCCATTTCTGGTAACCATCCTTCCATCGTTTGGCTCTATAAACCCAATAAACTCAATCATTTTAAACATTTCATATAAGAAGAATCATCTAGTGTTTATCTCTCTGTGACTGGCTTATTTCACTTAGTATAATGGCCTCATGGTTAACATTACTGTGGCATATTTCAGAATTCCCTTCTTTTTAAAGGCTGAGTAATACCCTGTTGTGTACATATACCACATTTTTGATTCATGCACCTGTTGATGCACATTTACTTTGTTTCTACATTTTGGCCATTGTCAATACTGCTGTCAAGGACATATCTCTTCAAAGGCTTGATTTTGGTTGTTTTGGATAAATGCCTAGAAATGAAATTTCTGGATTGTATGGTACTTCTTGTTTCATTTTCTTGAGAAATATTCAAACTGAAAGTTCTCAATTCCTTTGCTTATGTTTTTTTTGTTTTTTGTTTTTTTTTTTGCAGTACTGGGGATCGAACTCAGGACCCTGCGCTTGCTAGGCAAGCACTTATTCCACTGAGCTATATCCCCAGCCCTCCTTTGCTTATGTTTAAAATAAGGTATTTAGTTTGTTTACTGTTGAATAGAAAATATTCATTACATATTTTGGGCATTAGTCCTTTATATCATGCGTGTAGTTCCATGTTATAAAATGCCATTTCATTCTGTTGATTGTTTCCTTTCTGTGCAGAAGCTTTTTAGTATGACATAATTCTGTTTATTTCTGTCTTTGTTCACATGTCCATGAGATAATTGCCAATACCAATGCCATGAAATTTTCCCTATATATTTTTTCTTTTAAAAATAAAAGGAGACCATATTAACAAGCAGACATCCATTTACAAAACAGCATAAGAACAATACAAACAATACAGAGTTACAGACAAAGTGGTAGGAAATTAACAATGGTTGTTGTATTACTATTGATATCTTCAAAGTGGTTTCTCAGGAAAACAAATAGATACATGCAAGATTGATCAAACAAGTTATCACTAACTGTTCCTTTCAGTAAAGCAATAGGAGACAGTAGTACCACTGTTAGGTCTTCTGTATATACATACATATATCATTTCCCCTTCTTTCCCTTCTCTTTTCCATGCCCCACTTGCCCCTTACTTTTGATCATTTTTCTTTCATTTCACAATGTTTATCATACTGCCTAGTTTTTATTCACTCTTTCAGGTTCTTACACTAGTGAGACAATATGTTGCTTATACATGCAGGTCTGATTTATTTCACTTATAAGTACAGTCTTTAGTTGCGACCATTTACCTATAAAAGCCTCAAGTTTATCTTTCTTTATAGCTGAGTAATATTCCATTGTATAAAAGTACCCCTTTTTATTCAATCCTCAGTGGATGGACGTTTGGGTTGCTTCCACAGTTTATCAGTTACAAATTGTATCACTATACTTTCTAGGAGTGTTACACTCTCAACTCCAACTGTTTACATTTTTTCCATTTTGAATTGACTTTTGTGTTCAGTGTAAAATAAAATTTCATTCTTTTTACATGGAACTGTCAAGTTTCCATGGTTTAAATATAGTATGTTCTCACCAAAACTCTCTTGGAGGTTTAATTTGCCAATAGAGCAGGTAGGGCCTAGAAGGACGTGTTTGGGTCATGGAGGAATAGCTCTCATAAAAAAAGTGGTAGTCTTGCAGGAGTAAGTTATTATTCCCACAGGGTGGAGTTAATTACCATAAGAGCAGGCTGGTGTTAAAGCAGTTGCCACTCATGTCTCATCACTGTGTATGTTCCTACTTGACCTTCCACTTTCCAACATGAGACCTTCACAAGAAGCCAGACAGATACTGGTGACAGCTTTTGGACTTCCAGAACTATGAGTCATGAAATGTTTTTAAAAAATAAGTTATATACTCTCAGGTATACACCATGTCATGAAGGGATCACCATTTCCCCATTATATGATCTTGGCATTGTTGAAGATAGTTGGATGTGAATGTAGTTTGGCCTTTCTAAATTACTATGACATTGTATTGTATTTTAAAATACAGACTATGATGTGTTTAGCTATTTTTTTCCTGAAGATTAATTTGGCTATTTTAGTTTTTTTGTGATTCTATGCCAATTTTAATCCATTTCTGTAAAAAGAATTGGGATTATGAGAGGGATTTTATTGAATTTGTGCATTCTTATGGGTAGTATTAACATTTTAACAATACTACATCCTCCAATCCATGAGCACAGAGTGTTTTTGTTTCTTGTTTGATTTCTTTCAGTGATGCTATGTCGTTTTTAGAGCACAAGTCTTTTTCTTCTTTGTTTAAGTTTATTCCTAAGTATTTTATTTTTCATAGAGACATTGAAAATGAAATTGTTTTGGTAATTTTCAGGTAGTTTTTGTCAATATATAGAAACACAAATAATTTCTGTATGTCAATACTGTATCTTGAAATGTTGCAAAATTTTTAATTTGCTTCCAGAGATTTTAATAGAATACTTACAATTTTCAATATATAAAATTGCTGAATGTTTGCGTCCCTCCAAAATGTGTATGGAAATCCTAACTTCCAAGGTAGTGGCATTAAGAAGAGGGGCTTTTGAGAGGGGCTAACGTCTTGCAGGTGAGGCCTGAAGAATGGCATTAGTACTCTAATAAGAGAAGCTGGAAGGAACTTGTTAACCTGTATAACATGTTAGGACAGAGAGAGAAGGCAGCATCTACTTGAAGACACATCTTCAGCAGACACCTATTTTGTCAGCTTTTCCTTAATCTTAGACTACTCAGTCTCCAGAACAGAAAGGAATGAATATCTGTTATTATAAACTATTTGCAAGTAACGCTTAAAAGTAGCTTGTGCTATTTTGCTATCGCAGCCTGTGTGGACTAAGACAAAAGTCATGTTATGTATAAACAGGGAGAAGTTTACTTCTCGCTTTCTGGTTCGGATGTCATTGATTTCTTTTTCTGGCCTAACTGCTCTGGCTAGGAGTTCCAGTGCTGTGTTGAATGGAGGACAGAGAGCAGATACTTTTACCTTTGTTCCCGATTTTAAAGAAACAAAGCTTTGAGGGCCTTTTTTGACATTGAGTATGAAGTTATCTATAAGTTTTTCATGTATAGTCTTTAATATGTTTAGGTGATTTCTTTATATTCCTAGTCTTTCAGTAGATTTTAATTATGAAAGACTTTTCAATTTTGTCAAATACTTTTTCTGCATCTATTAAGACAACCATAACTTTTTACCCTTTACTCTGTTGATGTTTGTCACATAATTTGATTTTTTAATGTTAAACCATCCACACACCCTGGAGATAAATCCCACTTAACCATAATATACGATCCCTTTAATGTGCTATTGGATTTAGTTTATGACTATTTATTAAGGATTTTACATCTGTATTCACCAGAAATACTGGCCTGTCATTTTGTTTGGTATTGGTATCATTGTCTCCTGTTGGTATTGAAATGAATTTCTAAGCGTTCCTTCCTCTTCAATATTTTGGAAGAGTTTGTAAAGGGTTATTGTGGATTCTTTGAATATATGGTGGAATTCAGCAGTGAAACTGGCATGTTATATGTTTTTGGAAATTTATTCCTTCTTCTAGATTATCTACTTCATTTGTGCATAAGTGTTCCAAGTTTCTTATGATTCTTTATATTTCTAGGGCATCCATTGAAATTTGCCTCTCTTCTTTGTTTTAAGGATGAATTTTGTTGGGTTTAATGTTAGCAAGGTTTTTGCTCTTTGTTTTGGGGGAGTTTTTGGTACTAAGAATCAAACTCAGGGCTTCATGCTTGCCAGGCAGATGCTATGTGGCTGAGCTATATCCCAGGCCCAGTTAGCAGGGATTTTTAAGCCTTTGAAATATATTATCCTACACTTTGTGGCTTTTAGGTTTCTGCTGAAAGTCTGTTATTCTTATGAGAGTTTCTTTGTGTTTGGCATAGTGACTTTATCTTGCTGTTTTCAAAAGTTTGACTTTAACAGTTGATTATAATATATCTCTGTGTGAATTTTGTTGGGTTAATTTTGAACTGTCGTCTTCGGACTTCTTAGATCTGGCTGTCCTTTTTCTCCCACAGATTTGGGGATTTCTCAGTCCTTTTTTAAAACAAGCTTTCTGGTTCTTTATTGTGGTGTCTCTTTTCTTAAACTTTGTAATGCATATATTGAGCTGCTTCATAATATACCATAAATGCCTTAAAATTTCTTTACTCTTTTTAATTCACTTTTTCTGTTTTTCTCCTCTGACTAAATTATTTTCAGTGACCTGTTTTTAAATTCAGTAGTCCTTTTTATCAGTGTGATGTAGTCTGCTGTTTAGTCTCTCTAATGCATTTTTAAATTTGGTCATTGTGTTCTCCAATTCTATGATTTCTGTCTGGTGTTTTAAAATTTTTTCTTTTTATTGAAATTCTGACCCTTTTGACTTTTTTCTTTTAGTTTATTAATGAATGTATGTAGTACATTTTTATATAAAAATGTTGTAGAAAGGATGGAGGAATAAGGGAATGAAAAAAGGAACTAAGATGTGTTATGTACATGTAGCAATTCCCACAAGGAATGTAAATATTTACTCACTTTGTTGATACATTGGCATGTTGCCCTCAGTGAGCGTCTTTATGAAAGCTACTTCAAACTCTTGGTGAGGCAAATCATATAGTTCCTTTTCACTGGGATTTGTCTCTGGAGATTTTAATTTGCTTCTTTGTTTGGAATGTCTTTGCCTAATTTCTTTTTCTTTATTCTCTCTCTTGGTATTTATTCACTAGATAAAACAGGTACAGCTCTTAGTCTTCATGTACTGGCCTTGTACAGGTGAAAATGCTCATTGATCTGCCTGGCCAAAGATTCTAATGGCTTCTAACAACTCTTGCCTTACCCAGAGAAATGTGGAATGAAGTGAGGAATTCATCCATTAATTTTGTCCTGAGCCACTTACATCCTCAGTCTAAATCATCATCTTTGTTTTAACCTGAGAGTGCACCAATTCATTAGCGATCCTAGACCAACATGACAAAAGCCAGTTCTGTAGGCATCTTGGAAGAAGTTGGACTATTGAAAACAGGTCAAGTCCCTCTCTAGAAAGGGGGATAGGTAGAGGTGAGATGTCTTCTTTTCTATTCACTTCATGCTGAGCAAGGGTCGAGAGTCTGTAGTGTTTACTAACTCAACATGAAATCTCATTTTTTCCCTAAGTGATTCAACTGTGTTAGACTCAACAGAGATCAAAAGCTGGCAAGACAGAAACTAGTCATCTTAGAAAATCTCTCCAAAATGCTGGGAAGTTGCTTGTTTGCACAACTCTCACTCCCTTGGGTAAACCTGTAAACTCAAGTGTCTCATCATAGGAACCTGTGCTGGTGCAGAGCAGGGACTTTGGTGAGAAAGTATCTTGTCTTCCTTTTGGCTTTAGTGATTTTGCATTTTTCTAGGCTATGGGAACCTTTCCATTAATTTCTGAATTTTCTACATGTGAAATTTTTCAAGAATTGTTATTTGATAGGTGCATTTGTAGGGAGAAGAATTCAGGGCTTTGTATTATAGCGGTCTTATCGATGTTACTGCACCATTAGTGCTCTTTGTAGGCCATATAACTCAATTTAGAAATTCAGTCAGATGAAGAGGTAAAACTGGGAGAATAGAGTGAAGCGATAAGTCTGTAGAAGGAAGAGGAAGACAGGGTTGGTGAAATTTAAGTAACATTAAGGAATTTAGCTTTTATCATAATGTTTATGGGAGGTAATTTCATGGTTACTTAGTAGGAGAGAAATGTGATGAGACTGAGTTTAAAAGTCACTCTGGCTGATATACGGAGAATGGTTGCAAGCCATGAAGCCTGGAGGCAGAGTAAACTAGAGGGGGTAATCTAGGTGATGTGGATGACAGCTTGGATGGGCATTGTGTTAGTGGACACATTCTGGAAATACTCAGGGCCCAGAATGTATAGCCCTGCGGATTGGATGTGAGCAGAAAAGAGAGAAGGATTATTCCTAGGCTATTCTGACCCAGGTAGCTGAGTAAGTAATGAGGGTGCTGTTTTCTGAGAGAGGGAAGACAGGATCAAAAACAAGTTGGCAGGAAAGTGTCAGCTATCAGCTTTATTTTTTATTTATTTATTTTTTTCCGGTACCAGGGATCGAACTCAGGACCTTGCACTTGCCAGGCAAGCGCTTATGCCACTGAGCTATACCCCCAGCCCCCAGGTATCAGCTTTAAAAAGCTGTTTTGCACCAGTCTACACTACCACCAGCAGTGGAGAAGGGTACCTTTTCCCCCATAGACCCTCCACCATTTCTTATTGGTTGGTTTCTTGATGATAGCCATTCTTTCTGGGATGAGATGGAGTCTCGTGTTATTTTAATTTGCATTTCTAGAATGACTAATGATGATGAACATTTTTTCATATATTTATTTGTCATTTGTATTTCTTCATGTGAGAAGTGTATATTCATCTCAGATGCCCACCTTTGGATTGGGTCTTTGAATTTGTGGGTCTGATTTTTTAAAAATTATTTATATGTTCTAGAAAGGAGTTCTTTGTCTGAGGGACAGTTGACTAAAATTTTTTCTTGATTTGTGGGTTTTCTTTTCACACTGTTAGTGATTTCTCTTGATGTGCAAAAACTTTTTAATAAGATGAGATCCCAGTTGTTGATTCTTTGAAATATTTCCCATGCAGTTTGGTTTTTGTTCATGGACTCTCTACCTACCCCTATGTCTTCAAGTCTTCCACCTACTTTCTTTTCCAATAGATCTAGTGTTTCTGTTTTAATATTTAGATCTTTGATTCATTTTGACTTTCTTTTGCTGCATGGTGTTAGGCTTGGGTCTAGTTTTAGTCTTTATCATATAGAGAGCCAGTTTATCCAGCACCATTTATTAAAGAGGCTATCTTTCTTCCAGTGACCAATAAGAGCCTGAAAGAGTAAATAAAATTTGAAAGGTACAATAGATATTGTGAAAGGGAAAAGAAACTGCTCAAATAGGAAGGAGCAACTTGGACGAAGGAGGGGAGAGGAGAAAGAAAGAAGAGGAAAAAAAATGTATACACAGGATAGCTAGGATAATTGTACTACTAATATCTGTTGGTTTATTGAAAGGAACTGTTAATATGTAACTGTTTGATCCATCTTACATGCTCATATCTGGTTATATGTGCAACCATTTTGAAAATAACATTATGTGAGATAACAACCGTTGTTAATATCCTATCACCATGCTTTGAAATTCTGTATTTTTTTTGTTCTCTATGCTGTTTTGTTTATGCATTTGTTTTTGTTATTTTTTCTTTTCTCTTTAAAATGAAAAAAAAAATTTATATGTATATATAAGGATAGCTGGAGTAGGTGTATTGGTGATGCCTGTGGTTTATTGAAAACAATGGTCAATGCTTGAAATTTTCTTTTTTCTTGAGTAATTTTGCAGGCTTGCATCTGGTAATCAGAATGACTGATCTGAAAACAGCAATATGCAGTATAAAAACCATTGTTGAACTCCTACCATCTTGTATGGCGAAACTGTGCATCATTTCCAAATTTTTTATTACTTGTTACTGTCTTTGATTGTTTGATTAATCTTATGTTCTTACATCTGATAGAGTGAACAACTTCACTGCACCTAACAGTGTATAATGTGGCAGCCACTGTTAATTCCTATCATTTTGTTTTGAGCTCATGTATCATTTTTGTTGTTTTTGTATTGTTTTGATTTTGTCTTCATTGTTGTTTTATTAATTGTTTTAATCTTTAAAACAAAAAAAGCTCTTTTTTATGTTATAATACTCCTGAAAATTGTTAATGTGTAAGGCTCTTTGTCATCTTGAAGTAAGTAATTTTGAAATTCTCTTGGCCTTAGTTAAATGGAAATTTGTAATTTGCTTTTAGAGGGAATTTCTACTCACTATAAATAACAAGGAGCTTATCAATTGGAACTCCCAAGACTGATGAGTAAACACGGGTTCAAATTACGAAATTCTGACAACACTGAAGTGTTGTTCAAGATTTAGTTCACACGAAAGACAAGGTTTCTTCAGAAGAATAGAAAAATGCTATCTCCAAGAAATTGATATAAATAAATAAGATATGATCTAGAATACCTCCAATTTGAGTCATGTTTGCTAACTTTTTTTACACATAGTAATTCCTAATAGGTAAATGAATTTATGATGTGTTTTTTTACAATCTTGTAGTTAGGCAAAAGAGAATGTATGGGTGCATGAGATGTTAGTCTCTTTTCCATAAGGGGCAAAATAAGTGTGTAAAGCCAAGAAACTGGGTAATCCTCAGAAGTATAGTTAACAAAATATATGAAATAAATAACCTTAAGGAAACATTTACCATATTATACAATAGTATTTTTTGGGCTCACCTACAAGTACTACAAATGTGTTTGCTAAATAGCAGTTGAGAACATCTTTATAAAATTCTTAATGGATCACTTGGAAGCTAAATGAATTTTTTATTGGAAGCATCATGCTTTTAGTTATCCTAGACTCTTAAGAATGATGTGTGCCTCTAAAAGGAGGTATAATAGTTTTAAACCCTAAGCATATTAAAATAGCTCTGTGTGTCTCCCCCCACACCTCTGCCATGAATTTGTCTTTATATATGTGTGCAGTGAGGAGGTATATGTAGCCATGTAGTCCCATAACATAGTATGCAGTTATTTAATTTTGTGTCCTACAGTCTTGTACAATAAATAATATTCTAATATTGCTTGGGCTTCACTGCTTCTGTATAAATGCAAACAAACAAATACCTTTGAAATAAGTATGGAGCAACCAATGAATGTAGGTGAGTTTCAGGGTCTTTATAGCCATCTAGTTAGATCTCACATTTAAAAAAAATTGTTCTGTGCTGCTAAAACTATAGACCCAAAAACAAAACATTTGTTTTCTATCATGAAACGTTCCATGTGCAGCTGGCTAAAGTAATTAAGTGACTTGCATGTCCGCTTTGAAAGCCACTTGGTCAAACTAGAAATCATGTCTCAAAAATAGGGAATTTGGGGTTTTCAGACTTAACCAGAAAGAAAATAGGAGCCTCTTTTCAAAATTCCCAAAACTGGGAAATTTAACTGATATATATCTCACACAGTAAAAATGGGTTTTCTCATTTTCTTTCAATTTAATGAAACTGAAGAGGCAATAGGCAATAAGCCATAGACAAGATATTCTGCAGGATTTAGTAGGACGGTTCAAACTGAGTTCTGATTTTTGGAACAAAGATTATACTGATTTTTTTCCAGCGTGAAGGCAATTTTGAAAAATACCATCAGTTCTTGAGCCAAATGATTCATTCATTCAGAGGTCAGAGTGGGGTAAGGTAGTAAGTAGTAAGGAAACTTGTTTCATGTACGATTGGCTTCTGTTGAATTAATTTGCAGTTTTTCTTGGAATTCTGCAACTTTATACCACACTGGAGTTTAAGCCAAAACTCTAACACTTTCTTGGTAATCTGTTGAGGAATGACAGAAAGTTCAGGAGAGAGCTCAAACTCTTTGTAATTAGATATTTATTAGTAGAATTCCGATGGTCAGCATTGAAAGTTTGTAGTTTTTAAATTAAGTATGTAGATCAACAACTAGTCTGCCGAGCCTCCCTGTATGTAACAATGCTGTGCATTACATACTACTGTACGTAATACCATGTACATGAGGCTATGTGCATAATACTGGGAGCGGTTAGTCTAGTACAGGGGAAGACTTTTGTATTAAAGGTAGTTTAGGTAGGGAATGGGTATATTGTTGAGAATATAAATTGGAGATAACTAGGCACTTGAAATCTTACTCAAAAAAGATAAGCAAGGCAAATCTGGTTTTATAAATAGCAGTGAGTTCTAGGTCCTAAGAGAAAAGGTTACTGAAATACATGAAGCACAAAAATCTTCCTTTTCATAGTTTTTGCTTAACAAAATAAAAACTTGCAGCACATGAAACTTCAGCATTGTCTCATCTTACTCTCTATAATTCTCTCCTCTGTGTAGTCTCAACTCCTAGTACTTTGACGATGTCCTAAGTGTGCCTCTCCCCTGTGTCATCGATACCTAATGCCTGTGGCCTCAGTGACCGGATACATCTTTGTTGGATCCCTCCCTGCTCCAGTCACCCAGTGAAAAGTTTCAGCATTGTGTGCATTTCACCTCTATTATCACCAAGAGGAAAGCAGCCAGATTCGAGAAGTTAATTTACATGTCAGAGTAGAGAGACACATAACCTTAAAAGTAGCATTTATAGTTTTAAAAGAAGATGCTTTTCTAACCTGAGGACTAACAGCATTCTGATGAGCAAAGTAGAATCAACTACTAAGAGCTGCTTTTATTTTCCACAAGTTTTTCTCCATCTTTAAATAAAGAATAGTATTTAGGAGCCCCCCTTTTTATAATGGCTCCCAGAGCGACAAGAATGAAGAATTCTGTTTCAGAAAGTAGGCTTTGGGCAAAATAGCTATTTCTATGCATAGGTGGATTATAGGGTAGGTGTTTGTGAACATAACTATCTGATTATAAGAGTAAAGAGAAAGCTGTTCACCTAATCAAGAACCTCAACAAAGAGATTGAAATTTGTTGAATTTTTGCACCATATGGATATAAAAGAGTAAATAATAATTCATTTGAATGGAGCTCATACATAAATGCTGACTCTGAAATTGCGTGAGTCATCTATCATGTGTCAATGGGGAGAAAAAAATGTCATGATTCTCTTCCTTGTATCCCTTTTTCTATTCTGCTGTAAACTGGGTCACATACTTAAGTTTTAGTTACTTTCCTCCAGATGTAATGTCACATTATAGCACAAGATTCCTAGGTAGTAAATATTACCTTAAGATCAAAGGGTTAGATAAACAGCAGTGGGACAAGGTCCTGACTTGGCAGTGATTTTAGTTCTCTGTAGATGCTCACTGAAGATTGTAATTCTTTTTGTGAATGACAGCAGTAAAGCAAACCCAACATTATGTATATAACTTGGGGTTTAAAGAGAAAGATTGGAAATGAAGCGATGTGATGATAGGTAGTTATAGAAATACCATGCTTGTCTCTAAGGCTTCACACAGCAGTTAGGTTTTCCTTGGCTTGTGAGACACATTTCACGCACCAGCACCTAGTAATTTTTAATAATCACAATGAAAAAGTCAAAAGATTCAATTTCATTTTCAAAAGGTTCTTGCTACAATTAAGGTTGCTAACAATTTTTTGTCTAAAAAACATATGTTAAATACACACATTTTTTTAAAAACCCAGCTAGAATGAATGTAAAGGGAGCTTCCTGTATACTAGTTCAATTTATAGGTAATACAGTAAATTTAATGTCTACTACCAAACATATTTTTCTTTGGCTGATTTAGGCATGGAAATCTCTTAGTGCTTTACAGTTTGGAGTTAAGTTTTTTGATTATGCCTGCTATCTTTCAAAAAATAAATGCATCCACATGAAAAAATTTATGAAGCTTCCTACTTTTAATAATCACATATAAATTCCTTTAGTCATTAAGTCAACAAAAAGCTATTGAACACCTGCTGTGTGTCAGGTACATCACTAGCCCTGATTATAGAAAAGTGAACAAGGTAAAGATCCTGTCTTTAAGATGCTTAGTGTTTTAATCCTTTGCTTAATGGCATGAAGGTTTATTGCTAGCCGTCAGTGACATGATATTCTTTTATGGTTTGTCAGACTTTCTAGCACAATATGTGTAATACAGTATTTCAATGTCTGAATAAATGGAAAGGAAAAACGTGAATTCTAGATGAAACATCTTGTTTAAAGCATTAAGTGATTGGCCAGAAGTTTTTTATGGATAGGTGAATGAAATCATAAATAGCAGGTTCCTGATCCTGATAGATTCTGTACTAAGCTATGACAATGATTTCTCTGCTGCTTCAGAACTACAGTCTGTTAATACAGCACACAGTCATGCCTGGTAACATGGTGCACCCATTAAGCAATCAAAAGCAATTAAGTGAGTGACTTGGATGAATTTAAGTTTTTATATGCTAGGCACATTGAAAAGCAACGTTTTAAAGAAAAGAACACAAATTAACAACAATAAAGACAAAAACACAAAAACAATAAAAATGATACAGAATTTCAAAACAAAGTGATACCAAAATAACAGTAGTTGTTATATTACATATTATCTTCAATGAAGTTGCTCAGATTACCAAATGTAAGAATGCAAGATGGGTCAAACAATTAAAGAAAATGAAAATAATAAAAACCATTAGAAATGATACAGAGCTTCACTCTACAAGATGGTGGGAATTCCACAATGGTTGTTATATTGCATTCTGTTTTATTCATGTTAGTTGTTCAGATTACCATATACAAGCATGCAAAATTGGTCAAAAAATTAAGCATTAACTGGTCCTTTCAACAAAACAATAGATATCAGCAGTACAAATATTCCAGCTATCCTTGTATATACATATACATTTTCCTCTTCCTTCCTCTTTTCTTTCTTTTTCTCCTTTCCCTCATCCCAGTTGTTCCTTCCCTTGAGCAATTTCTTTCCCTTTCATGATATCTATTGTACATGTTGGATTTTATTTACTCTTTCAGGTTCTTACACTAGGGAGACAATACAACGTTTACACATGTGGGTCTGAATTATTTCACTTATGAGCATGGTCTCTAATTGCATCCATTTACTTACAAAAGCCTTAAGTTTATCTTTTTCATGGCTGAATAATACTCCAGTGTATAAAAATACTATATCTTTTCTATCCATTCCTTAGTGGATGGGCATTTGGGTTGTTTCCAAGATTTAGGTATAACAAATTTGTGCTGCTATAAGCATGGTACACATTTTTTTTTTTTTTTTGCAGTACTGGGGATCGAACTCAGGACCCTGCGCTTGCTAGGCAAGAGCTTATTCCACTGAGCTATATCCCCAGCCCAAGCATGGTACACATATATCGCTGTGGTATGTTTTTAATTCTTCTGGAAAAATACCTAGAAGGGGAATAGCTGATTTAAAGGGGACTTCCAATCCTAGCTTTGTGAGAATCTTCAAACTGATTTCCACACTGGTTTTACCAATTTAAACTCCCACCAGCACTGGAGTAGGGGTTCCCTTCTCCCCACACCCTCTCCCATTTGTTATTAGTTGATTTCTTGATGATAGCCATTCTTTCTGGGATGAGATGGCATCTCAGTGCTGTTTTAATTTGAATTTCTCAAATGACTAATGATGTTGAGCATTTTTTCATGTATTTATTCACCATTAGTATTTCTTCATTTGAGAAGTATGTATTCATCTCAGATACCCATGTTTGGATTGGGTCTTTGAATTTGGAGGCCTGATTTCTTTTAATTCTTTATCTGTCCTAGATAGAAGTCCTTTGTCTGAGTGGCAGTTGGCTAAAATTTTTTCCCAATTCATGGACTTTCTTTTTATTCTATTAGTGATTTCTTTAGATGTACAAAAACTTTTCAATAAAATGAGATCCCAGTTGTAGATTCTTTGAAGTATTTCCCATGCAGTTTGATTTTTGTTCATGAACTGTCTGCCTACCCCAATGTCTTCAAGATTTTCACCTACTTTGTCTTCCAATAAATTTAGTATTTCTGTTTTAGTATTTATATCTTTGATTCATTCTGGCTTTAATTTAGTGCACAGTGAAAGACATGGGTCTAGTTTTAGTCTTTGGCATGTGGAAATCTAGTTTTTCCAGCACCATTTATTAAATAGGCTGTCTTTCTTCAATTGAACGTGTTTGGCCCCTTTGTCAAAGATAAGGTGATGGAGTGTGTTTGTAGTTTTGTCTGCATCTTCTAATCTGTTCCATTGATCTTCATGCCTACTTTTGTGCCAGAACCATGTTGATTTTATCACAGCAGCTTTGTAATATAATTTCAAGTCAGGAATTGTGATGTGTCCTGCTTTTCCTTTGTTTCCTAGGATTGCTTTTGCTGTTCTAGGCCACTTCTGGTTCCAGATAAACTTTAGGAATGTTTTCTCTAGATCTGTTAGGTATACTAATGGTATTTTAATTGGGATTGCATTGAATCTGTAAAATAATTTTGGGAGTATGGCCATTTTCACAGTGTTGGTTCTTCCTATCTATGAGTAAGGAATATCTTTCAAGGTTTTATATCTTCTTAGATCTCTTTTTTCAGAGCACTATAGTTTTCACTGTATAGATCTTTTATTTCTTTTGTTAGATTGATTCCTAAGTATTTCATCTTTTTGGATGCTCTTATGAAAGGTGTAGTTTCCCTAATTTTTCTCTCAGTCTGTTTGTTGCTCATGGACAGGAAGGCTATTGATTTTTGGGTGTTGACTTTGTATCCAGCTATGCTGCTGAATTTAGTTATTAAATCCATGAGCCTTTTGGGGGTCTTCTTTGTAGAGTATCATGCCATCAGTGAATAATGATAATTTCACTTCTTTCCTTCCTATCCTTATTCCTTTTATTTCTCTCGGTTAATTGCTCTAGCTAATAATTCCAGAACTATATTGGATAGGAGTGGTAATGGTGGACATCCTTGTCTTGTTCCTAATTTTAATATAAAAGCTTTTAATTTTTGACCATTTAATATGATGTTATCCCTTGGTTTATCATAGATGGTTTTGATCAGCTTGAGGTAAAAGCCATCTATTCTTATTTTCTGTAAGGTTTATATCATGAATGAGTGTTGGACTTTACTGAAGGGTTTTTTCTGCATCTATGGAGATGATCATGTGATTTTTGTCTTTCAGTCTATTGACATGGTGTATTACATTAATTGATTTGCATATATTAAACCATCCCTGCATTCCTGGGATGAATCCCGGTTGGTCATGGTGTATAATCTTCTTGATGATTTGTTGTATTCTGTTTGCTAGTATTTTTGCCTCTATATTCATTAGGGAAATTGGCCTGTAGTTCTCTTTTATCGGTTGGATCTTTCTCTGATTTTGGTATCAGAGTAATACTTGCCTCCAAGAATGAGCTGGAGAATTCCTTCCCTGTCAATTTTATTAAAGAGTTTGAGAATGATTGGCTGTCTCAGTCACTTTTTTCTTGTTGCTGAGACAAAATACCCAACATCTGAAATGAAGGGAGGAAAGGTTTATTTAGCTTTCAGTTTGTGGAGGTTTCAGTCCATACTTGGCTGGTTCTGAGGCACAGTGGCACATGGCAGAGGGCAACAGTTCATGGTGGCAGTACACACAGCAAAGCAACAAGTGCAAGGGAGGAATGGTAGCCAGCAGCCTCTTTCTCTCCCTTACATATACAAACTATCTACTCTAGGGTATAGCTCTCACACCCATAATCCCAGCAAACTATCTGCCCTAGGGTGGGTATAGCTCTCACACCCATAATCCCAGCACTGGAGCATGGATCAGTCATAAACTCTAAAAGCCACCCCATAACTGCATGAGGATTTGGGGAGACATGCAGACACAAACTTTTTGATTTGATTGGCTGATATTGAATTATTCAGGATTTTTATATCTTCTACATTTAGTTTTGGTGATTCATATGTATCTAGGAGTCTATTTCCTCTGTGTTTTTCTTCCTTTAAGAGTAAATATTTTTGAAGTAGGTATTAATGATCTTCTGAATTTCTTAAGTATCTGTAGTGATTTCATCCCTTTCATTCCTTATTCCATGAATTTGAGTTCTTTCCTTTCCTTTTTTGATAAGGTTTGTTAGAGATTTATCAATTTTATTCATTTATTTCAAAGACCAACCTCTCTGACTCATTAATTCTTTGTATTGTCTTAGTCTCCATTGCGTTTATTTCTGCCATAATCTTTATAATTTCCTGCCTTCTTTGGGCTTTGGGCTTGACTTAATGTTCTTTTTCTAGATGCTTGAGGTGCAGCATAAGATTGTTTATTTGTGCTTGTTCTGTTTCCTTCATGTGGGAATTCACTGCTCTAAATTTCCCTTTGAAGGCTGCCTTCATTGTGTCCCACAGCTTCCTGTAAGTTGCATCTGCATTTTCCTTTGATTGTGAATGTTGTTTAATTTCTTCTTTAATTTCATGTGTGACCCACTGGTTGTTCAGGAGGGTGTCATTTAATTTTCATATGTTTATGGAGTTTTTGTGATTTCCTCTGTCTCATTAATTTCCATGTTGTTTACACTATGGGTCTAATAGTATGCACGGGTTCATTTTAATTCCTTTGCATTTGCTTAAGCATGTTTTATGTGCTAGTGTATGTTCTATTTTAGAGAGCATCCCATGAGCAGCTGAGATTTTTTCTGATGTTGGGTAGAATATTTTGTACAGGTCTACTAAGTCTACTTGCTCGCAAGTTTGATTTAGTTGAGTTTTTGCTGATTTTTTGCCTAATTGATCTATCTCCTGTGACAATGGGATATTAAAGTCCCCTGTTATTATTATGTAGTTGCTTATTTCATTTCTCATGTCTGTTCAAATTTGTCTTATATAGTTGGGTGCTCTTATTTTGCTGCATAGGTATTTATGATTGTGATCTCTTCCTCTTCAATTTTTCTCCTAACAAGTATGTAGTGACCATCTTTATCACTTTTGATTATTCTTGGTTTGAAGTTCACATTGTCTGTAAACAGAATAGCTACATCTGCTTTTTTCTGGGTTCCTGTTACATGGAGTACTGTTTTCCAACCTTTGATTTTTCAGTCTATGAATTTCCTTTTGAGTTAAATGTGTTCCTTGTATACAGAATATTGTTGGCTTTTGTTTCTTATACACTCTTCCAGTCTGCTTCTTTTGATTGGTAAATTGAGACCATTTATATTGATGGTTATAATTGATATGTATTGGCTTATCTTTGTGGTATTATTTCCCTGCTGTTGGTTCCTCCTTTTTCTCTGTGTTTATTTGCTTGCTCTGCTTGTTGCTTTCTTTCTATTGTAGTTCTTGAAATTATGGTCCTTTTTATTTCTTTCTAGAATGTATTTTAGTACTCTTTGTAGGGTTGGTTTGACACTCATCAAGTTCTGTTGTTCTTTATCCTGCAAATATTTTATTTCTCTATTACTTTTGAAAGATAGTTTGGCAGGATACATCAGTCTGGGTTGGAACTTGTTTTCTTTCTGGGCCTGAAATATTTCATTCCAAGGTCTTCTTGACTTGATATTTTGTGTTGGGAAATCTGCTGTGATTTTGATGGGCTTTCCTTTATAGGTGGTGTGTTTCTTTTCTCTAACAGATTTTAATATTCTGTTCTTTTGCTCTATTTCTGGCATCTTGATCAGTATATGTCTGGGCGTAGATTTCTTTTGGTCACAGCTAATTGGAGTTCTATATGCCTCACTTTCTGTATGTCCTTTTCTTTTTCCATGTTTCGGAAATTTTCTGCTATCACTTCTGTAAATAGTGTTTTTCTGTCATTTGTTTTCACTCCTGCTGTTTCTTTGGCACCTGTTAATCTGACATTGTTTTCCTTTGCCTTGTCTTGCAGCTTTTGAATTGTTATTTCCTGGTTCTTTGTTATTTTTATGAGATCCTTCCTTTCACAATCCTTAGCTGCAGTGCTGTCTTCAAGGTCTGAAAGTCTATCTTCAGCTTAATTCAATTCCTTTTTTCCAACTTTTGATGGAATTTTTATTTTCCTGGTTATCTGCTTGAATCTGTTTCATGCATTATAGTTCTTTCCTATATTGTTCATGCAAGGTTTCCATCATTTTCTGTGGCAATTTTCTTATCTATGTCTTCTTTAGAGATGCTGAGCAATTCTTTCAGTATCACTGACCTTTCTTTTTTTACCTAAGAGATTATTTCTGATCTGATGTTTTCTATGGCCTTGATGGAGTTGTTTCTTTACTTCAATTGGTATCCTCTCACAAATTCTAGGTGTATAACTTCCAAGCTCTTCTATGTTGATGTCTGCTGGACTTGTTCTGGGTGTTCTAGAGGTCTCAGATTGTATTTTGTTCCTTCCTTTTGTCATTTGTGAAGATCTGGAGGTTCCCTGGAGCCCAGCCTGACTGTCCTGATGGTACGGAGTGGTGGGGCAAGAACTGGAAGGTTCCCAGTGCACAGCATAGTTCCCACAATGCCGTGCAGGGGTGAGGTGCAGTTGCCAATGCCCCTGCAGCTTTCCAGGGTTCTGTTGGCTCCCATACCCGTGGTGGAGGGGTGGATGTACAGTCACTGAGGCTTCCAAACCTGTCTGGAACTTGGCTTGACTCCCATATGGGGTTCCCAAAGCTGCCTGGGGTTCAGCCCTGCTTCTGTGAGGGTGCAGGTGTGCTCAGGTCCTGATCACCTGGGTTCCCTAAGCTGGCCAGGGTTCAGCCCCACTTTTGTAAGGTAGAGGGATAGGTCACGGTCAAGGCTCCAGGTGCTGCCTGAGACCCAGCCTGGTTTCTGCTCTCGGGGGGAAGGGATGAGGGCAGAGTCACTTTTGCTACTGGAGCTGTCTGGAATCCAGCTTAGCTCCAGGTTGTTGTTTGGTTTTTGTCTTTATTGTTATTTTTTTATTTTAAATTTTTCTTTAAAATAAAAAATAAAGCTATATAAAACTTTCAACTATTTGTCTCCATGTTAGATTGTTACTTCAGACCTTTCCTTCTGAGGCTTATGCTAATGTTTTGCTTAATTTTTTCTTACAGTTGTGTTGCTGAGATGCAGGCATTATTGAACTCTCTGTTGTTGAGTCTGATCTCAATTTAAAGAAAGAATGTCCTTATATTAGATCAGTGCCCATCTCTCTTGGCCTTAAGGCACCTTTTAAGTACTTACTCTTCTTTTTATTGCTTCCGGTATGTTACCTGCCCTAATTGTACCACCTAGCTGCATTTGTACTGTATCCTAACCCTGGTTCTTTTTGAGGGTTGGATTTCTATAATCCAGAAATTCCTTTTAAGGTGGGCTAGTCATAATTCGCTGCATCTGTTATGGCTGAGAGAATGACCACCAGACAACCTCTAACATTATTATAGCCTCAGTTGCATGCTAAGTAACATACCCCAAATATCATGACAGTTGAAAATTGCTATGACAATGACCCAAAAGAAGCATAAAAGAACTGGCACCCAAACTTCAGAAAATCTCCCATTCACAGGAAAGATTTGATTAGCTAGTTACTTCTCTTCATTTATTTTACCCAGTGTCTATAACCTCCTGACCCTCAACAGGTAGGGAAGTTGATTTGCAAATCCTTCTCCTTTTTTCCTATTCATGGCCAAGAATAAAACTTTTTGTTTGGTCAATTGGTGTTGAGTGTTGTTTGGTGGTTGTATTGTTCTGAGAGAGAAAAGGACTCAGGCTGGTTTCCAAAACTGGTACCATTCTACACATCTTGGTTTGATTAACTTTGATTCTAGAACTTCAGTGCCACCTTAGAAACCAGATAGCAGGGATTTCTGGGAAGATGGTAACTGGGTATGCAGCAGAGAAAGATCTTCTCAGAGAATTGTCATACAGACACTAGAATATAGCAACATGAGACAGACAAGAAGTAGAAAAGTGGTTCCCTAATCCCAGAAAGGATTTGAAATGAGAATTGAAGCCCTCAGAAAGAGCAAACAATATCCCTCCCAGAGGAAAAGCTTGGGCAGCTGCCATGGCACAATTAAAGGAAGAGGAGGAGGAGAAAGAGGGAGTCACCACTCCATGTATATCCTCAGCCCACTCCCTTATTCCTACACTTGCAGCTTCAGCTTTGGAAGCCTGAGCTTGCGGGAGCCTCCTGACTCGGCCAGAGGTGAGCAGAATTCTGAGAGCTGGGCCAAAACCAGAGCAGAGAAAGTGCAGCCTGGAAAAGAAGCAGCAGCAGTTGGGAGGTGTTGTTGAACCCAGCTTGAAGATGAAAAGGTACACTAAAGCCACTAAAGCAGAATGCCCACTCTGCTGCAACCCATTCTAATCAGTGCCCTGAGGCAAGCTGGAGACAAAGCAACCAGTACACAGCCCACCAGAGCCAGCTCTGCACCTGTCCAGAGGCTGTGGCCTGCTACCTCTCCCCTGCGAGAGCAACTACCAGCAGAGAGCAGCAGAGAGCAACAGGAGTAACCCTAGGGCCACACCAATACCTGGGGATCCAGCCAATGAACAAACGGGAACTGGAGAACAACAGTAAGAAAGAGCTGCAGATGGAGGTGGGCCAGATGGCCCTGCGCCCTTCTCACTCCAACACCAAGCAGGAAACATGAGCTGAGGTACCGGACTCCAGCTCCCACCCTGACCAACCTCTGTGAGCACCTTGAGACTTGGTGCCCCTTGCCCCCAACATGTGTTCCTGACAGCAATGGACTGAGTCCACAGGCTTCAGGACCCACCCTAAACTACTAATATGAGCACCAAAAGGTACGTCATGCTCCCTATATATATGAACCTTGTATGAACCCGTAGAGACAGATGTTACGAAAAGCAGCAGTCCTGGAGACCAAGAGATGACAACATACTCTACACAGAAGACCCGAGAAACTCCTCCAGTAGTGTAGAACTAGTAACTAAATTTAGTACACACTCTGGACTACCTCAGGGAGCATGGGTGGGGGAGACCTCATACCACTTGTGCCCAGCATTGTAAGTGCACCCAATGACCAGCTGTGTAAGGGGCGGGGAGCGGCAGCACTGGAGAACGAGAGGTGGAATGAGGCGAAGACCTGGAAGTGGGGTGCGGACCCGGTCCTCCAGGTGGGAGGGGATCGCCTCCAAAGAGTCATAGGCAGCTTGCAGGGAGACACTGGTGGCCTGTGTGGGGACTCTAGGGGCCTTGACAGGAAGCTCAGCAGCCTGTGGGGGGAGGAGTGTTTCCCACAGGCTACATGAAAATCCTGGAGACCTGGACCTGACCCTCAGGTGTGCCAGATTGGGGTAGAGCCTGGCAGTCCATGGAGGTGACCCTGCAGACTTGACTGGGCCACCGAGGTCCTTGAGGGTTTGTCAGTGGGGTGCTGATCATTGTGTGCCTGGGTCCCTGTCTATGTATTGTCACTGAGGTTGGGTGCTTTTTCACATAGTGCAATAGTAATTTGTGTACACACATTTGTTGCAGCATAATTTGAAACAGCCATGTGTCTTTCCAGTGTGAGAGCCCAAGGGAATGAATAAAACCAATAAGTACAGTTATTATCAGAGGGAAGATGACTGATTGAGTGGGAGAACAATGGAGATGAGGGTGGAGAAAATTGTTTGATTAATTGTATGTGCCTTTATTTGTATAACTGAGTAACAAATGCGAAGATAACATTATGTATACAGCAATCATTGTTGATTCCCTGATATCTTCTCTATAATTTTGTATTTTGCTATGGTTGATACATTGTGTCAGCTTGGGGAGTCTAAAGGTTTGGCTGAGTGATTCAGCAGGAAGCCAGGGTGCTTACTTTGTACACATCCTGAGCCTGTGGAAGAGGAGGGCATGGAGATTATCTGAGTGTTACACCCCCCTGGGTGGGGGGAGCCTGTTTACAATGTAAGGCAAAGTAAGAGGCTGCTTGCAGCCATTCCTCCCTTTTGCTGATTGTTTTGCTGTGTTCTGCTGCCATGAACATTTGCCCCCTGCCATGTGCCACTCTGCCTCTGAACCAGCCAAGTATGGACTGAGACCTCCACAAACTGTAAGCTAAATAAACCTTTCCTTCCTTCATTTTGGGCGTTGGGTATTTTGTCTCAGCAACGAGAGAAAATTAACCAAGACATATTTCCTTTATTGTTTTTGTGTTATTCTGGTTTATGTCTGTTTGGTTGTTGATATGTTTTGATTCTTTTGTCTTTAAAATAAAAAAAAAGAAACTTCAGACAGCAATAAAGTAGTCTATTTGTGTGCTTCCTTCAAATCAAAGGCTTCAAAATTTAAAAAAATCAATGGTCAATGTTTTTAACTGGTATGGCAATTTCTCATAAGAGAAAACAAAAATTTCTAAAAGTACTTTTCTTAAGAGCAAATGGGAAATCTAAAATCCAAAGTTGAACTTTCTTATTGCTCTCCGACCCTCCTTTGACATGACTTTCCTTTCTGTCTCCCCCATTCCTTGTACCTGTTCATTCTCCTTTCCAGTCTCCCACTGTTCCTTCCTAAATACAGCCCTCTCACCAGAAAGTACTCCTTGTCGTTGTATGTTTTAATGTAGACTGACGTGTCTTACAGCTTACTTCATATTTCCATAATGTACATAAGGATTTTCCAATATCTTTTAAGGAAAGATAGAATTTAAGAATTATCTTAAGGAATTTATAGTCTGGATCTCCCTGATTTTTACTAACTGGTTCATCTCTGTGTGGGAACTACAGGTACTAGGCCTTGATTTGAAAAATGAAATGGATTACTAAAATTAATAAAGGTAAAATAAAATTTAATTACAGGTGGATATAAGAAGCATAAAAATAAAATCTCTTAGCAGTTAATCCTGTTGAAATTGTATGACTAAAAAATCCATTTAGGTAGGCAAGACAAAATGATCCTTCCTCAAATGGATATCAGAGACTACTTTTTTCCAGAAAGGGGTTTTCACACAGTGAAGTTATCGCAACTGCCATAAACATTTTGTTTGTTGATGTGTTAAATATGAGGTCACAAATTTACTTAGAAGACAGAAAATAGCATGGCAGATTGCTGTCTGCCTAATTATAAAAGCATAATGGATACTTTGAAGATAATTCACCTCAGAAAATATTAGAGGCTAATAGCTGTTCATATTCCATTAAATTCAAGAATAAGAGCATGTGTATGGCTATCTAGACAAATATTACAGGGAAAGTGAATATTATAAGGAAAGTGAACATTAGGAAAACGCTTGCTCCAACCTAACTTGAAAAATAGAATCCAAAAAGATAAGCGAAATTTGTTTTGGAAACAATGAGTCCTACTTTAAAAAAATTTATTTTTACTTAAAATTTTTTATTAGTGTGCATTTTTGATACATAATGAACACCTTCATTGTGAGTAGTTCTCCACAACTACTTACAGCAGTTCTCTTAAAACAAAAAGGAGAAATTTCCAAGCAGTTGCAAATGAAGGAAAACAAAACAAACAAAAATCCAAACAAACTGACAGAACAAGTAAACAAAAAAACCTATTCAATGTCCTAGTTTTTAGTTAATACCAAGACTGCACATTCTACCATCAACCCTGCAACATTTCCATCATTTCTTCCTTGGCAGGAAACATTCCAGTGGTAGAACTCTCAAATATTCTTCTCACTGGTCAGCATAGTTTTCTATGGAGTATTTCACACTCGTTAGATATATTGAAATGAGGTCTACTTTGGAAATAGGGAGTCACTCTTAAATGTAGGATGGACAGTCTCTTTCTGGAACTCTGTGGAATTATTTTATGTGGCATGAATTGATTTTCCAGTGCCTGAGCCCTTGCCTGGGGTAGACATATTAGAACCTTCTGTAAATTAAAAAGGTCTAGCAAAAGTTTTTGCACTTACACTCCCCAATTACCATACACATTCATTTCTGTTTGTATATGAAAGATCTGGACAAGTTTTGGGGATTATAACTAAGCATAATAGAAAAGAAACACTCAGCACTTACAGTCAGTTTAACACACAGCAAGATCCTACCACCTTTGTATGCAGTGGCAGTGAGAACAAAATGAACTGAGGTTTCTGTTGATAGTCTTAAAATCTCCATCTATCATGGCTCCTCATGACATTCTGACCTTATCCTTGTCTGAAAACATCCAGCATCTTTTTGCTTCTGGATGACCTATGAAATCTTTATTTTTTGTAACCATATGTGTTTCTATCCCACTCTGTACATCCTTAAACCCCCAACCTTTCAGACAAAGGAGAACCTAATGACTGAAGTGCACTTATTCAGGAAATTTTCTTGACTCATTATGATTTTGAAATTCTTTTATATAATCCAGATGTAGAACTGTTTATGGATGGAGTCTATTCAAGAACTGAACAAGGGGCTATCGGTCTTGTTATATTATCAAAACCCATTGAAACTTAGTTTAGACTTTCCCAGAGGCAAAATTTTGCACAAGTTGCTGAAATTGTGACTCTTAACTATAGCTTGCTGATTTTCTAGAGATAAGAAAGCAGATATCTATCCAGATAGCAAATATGCTTTGGGTGTGGCTTGGGAATCTCGTTATGCTTTGAAGGAAATGCAGTTTCTTAATGACAACTGGTATTTCAATAAACATGGCAGTCACATAGAAATTCTATTAGATATTCTGTTTCTTCCAAAGGAATTGCTCAGATTAATTCTGAGCCTCGTGATAAGAAGCAAACTCAAGAAGCAAAGTGTAACACTTTAGCAGATAATTACAATAAACAAGTTGCTTTAACACCTCTAGACTGCCCAACAATTCTAAGAATCAAAGCCAAAATTAGGCCCTGACTTGGCATCTAGTCTTCATTTAACTATCAAACACTTGATTTGAGGAGGTATATTGGAAAAGATCAAACTCTTTTCTCACCCCAGATAGATGTAGTGGCCCCCAAAATATCTCCTGTGTGCCCCAAGACATTGAAGTGGGCCTCTCACAAAGTGTCATATGTGTTACTCACTATGAAAAGGAAACTTAAAAAAAAATAACCTTTGTAAGAACACATTGATACCTGGCATAGGATCTTTGTTATACTCCTATCTGTCAAAACTGCCATGTTTGGAAAAGTTGCAAAGATGGTATATGTACACAAAAAACCCAGTCCTCTTGGAATATATATATCTACAAATGTATCTACAAATGTGTTTTATTTAGTTATTCATTTGATGTCACTATGAATATGTTGGCAAAAACTTTGTCTCTGTTTTCTGAAGGGCTACAAGCCTTCACCACTGTCATAAAGCAACTTCTTTTGATAGTAACCAAGCTGTAGGCTTCATGTTTTCTACTTGACAATATCTACCAATGTGTTTAGTGATACAAGTGCCAACTAAAACTTTTAAATCTATCTGAGGAAATTCGGTTGCAGTGGCTAAAGAATTTTCCATTAGGTCTCAAGGTTGTCAGCTCCACTTTAATAAGAGCTCATAAACTATGCTTATATGAGGTGGCCATTGGAGGTCCAATGCAACCAAGGATCTACCCCCTAGCCTTGACTGTTCTTTTACAGCCCACTATGGGAAACTATTATAAAGGATTAATGCAGTTTGCCTATGTTTATAACACATTCAGGCACAGCACAGGAACTCCTACATGAGCTTCAACTTTAATTCTTGGTTTACAGAAAAGGACACTAATGTAAGACTCTTCCAAACCCTCTCAGAAAGGACCATATCAGTTATTAACCCCAAACACTACAGTAAAACTTCATGGATTCAAGCCTTGGATTTATGTGTCTAAGTTAAAAATATATCACAGATCTATTTTCTGGATTTCTATGTGAACAAGAGATCTAAGTGGGAATCCCTTGAGATAATCCAAAATAGTGATGGTGAGCCTTTTAGAGCTCTTAATGACATAAACAGCCTGCTGTGGCGTGTGTGCCGTGGGTTCACCACCACTGGAAGACAATATCATGAAGGTGGTAGTTTTCCTGTAATCTTTGCACGAAGAAGCAGCCTGGTAAAATTGGGTACCTTCTGTCTGAGACCTTCACCTCAAAATATCTGAACCCTAATAATTATGAATCACCATAGTTTTCTTTGTCTTTCTCTTTTAGCCATACTTTAGAACCTTTAAGTTCATCTTCATAGTTTTGTACTTCAGATAAATCAGGAGGATGAACAAATATTACTCAAACCTATTGATGTTCTTTTATAGGGACTCAAAAATGGCTCTACCTTCTAGGATAATCCCAGATGAGACAGGTCCTTGACAAAGAAACTTTGTCTGGAATACTTTTGTTTTTGTCAGCACTTATTGGCATATATTTTAACTCTATTATTTCTAAAATTTTAAATTCTTCTGCAGTTACTTAGTGGCAAATGAGTAAGGTTCAGTTACAAAGGGAAAATTTACCAAGAGGACAAGAAAAGTATATATATACTGGGAAAGAAAGAAGAGGAAAATATATATGTATGTAGAAGGATAACTGGGATAATTGTACTGCTGTTATCTACTGGTTTATTGAAAGGAACAGTTAATGCTTATATTTTTTTGACAAATTTTGCATGCTTATATCTGGTAATCTGAACAACTAATTTTAAGACAACAATATGCAGTGTAAGAACCATTGTTAAATTCCTACTATCTTGTTTAGTGAAGCTCTGTATTGTTTCTGATGTTTTTCTATTACTTTTTATTCTCTTTAAATGTTTGATCAATCTTGCATTCTTACATCTGGTAATCTGAGCAACACTGTTGAAGATAACCACATGTAATATAACAACCATTCTTAATTCCTATCATTTTGTTTTGAAATCCTGTATCATTTTTCTTGTTTTTGTCTTTGTTGTTATTTTGTTATTTTTTTCTCTTTAAAACAGAATAAGGACAGAAACTTCATTAGTTAGTGCTACTTGTGTCCCTATAAGGACTTTCCTGGGTAGTTCTTTATAAAGAAAAGGAATTTATTAAGAAAGAGAGTTCAAGGGCTTATATCTGATGACCTTCTTGCTGGCAGAGCCCTGGAGTGGCACAGGGAATCACATGGCAAAAGACGCAGAATACTCATGTGTATCTCTGAGTTCTCCACCTTCATGAAGCAAACAATATTCAATCATGGCGACTGCCCCCTGATGATTTTGTCTAAGCTTTATTGTCTCAAAACCGTGACAAAATCCAGACATGAACTGCAGAGTCAACAGTTTGTGGACCACCTGATTCTGTGTCTCCAGTCAGTTCTGGCCACGCACTGGATTCGGGCCTGGGCTGCACCAACAGTGATCACAGACTGCCTATGTGTGCGAGTTCCCAGAGCGTAGGGCTCAAGTGAAGCACAGCCCTGAACCGCAGCGTCAGCGGCTCTTGAGTGCTCACACCCGTACCTCAATCAGCGCTGGGCGTGCACGGGGAGGGCCCATGTACGAACCCCAGTGAGAACAGTTCGCAGGCCTTCTCAGTGAGGTTCTCCTGTCTCCTAGCTTTGCTTCTCAACTAACAGCCATAACTCCTCTGAAATGACCTTCTCCACAAAGCCCACTTTCTTGGTTCTGTAATCGCTACCTCTGCTCATCCATTCCGGCGGGGAACAGGGTAGAGATGGCCCCATCTGATTCTTTGTTACTTTTTCTAAACTGCCTAAATTTTTGAGGACAGTTCCTCCATGTAGTATCCTTAAATTACACAATTGAAAAGTGCCATTTAATTTCTGCCTGGATGCTCCACAGTGGGACCCTGAGTCTTGCTTCGAGCTGTTGTTCCTAGGAAGCAGTAAGCCTCAGACATAAGTCTCACTGAACTTCCTGTGCACCGGAGCAGCTCAGTCGCATCATGCAGTATGGGGATAAAGAGGACCAGAAGGACAAAGAGAGAAGCATGAAGCAGAGATTAGAGCACAGACTATGAAGCCAGACCGTCTGAGCTGGAATCCTGACTGTGCCTCTTACCAGCCCAAGGACTAGAGATATGCTTTTACCTCTGTGCTTTGCTTTCCTCATCTCTAAAATGGGATTATCTCATTACCTGTATAATTGTTCATAACATTGCAGTCAAGGTTAAATGAAATTTACACATAACACACAACAATACTTGGAATTTTATAATTAATCCATAAATGTAACCATAGTAATAATAATTACTTTTAATGACCAAGGGTCAGAAAAGATGCTGGTTGTTTCTGATGAATTGGTTGATATAATGACATCCAGAAGAAATGAATGCCTTCTACCAAGTAGTCCCCCTTCACATTTGGATACCCCACTGCTCACAGTTTTGTAGCTTGCCTATCCCTCTTCCCCTTCTGCTAAATATCTGGACCAGAGACCAGTGCTTACATTTTGGCATCAGCCAAATTACAGTGTCCTGCCCTGCCTGGCAAGGACTCTCACTTTGCACTCTACGATCCAGGCCACTTTCCTCTCCTCGGCCTTTCACTTCAGACTTGCATGAGGGACTTATCCTGCTCTCCTCGAGCACCCCTGCTATGTAAGTCATAAGCCCTTGCATACCCTTTTGTTGTGCATAGGTGGTCAGTTGAGAACACAAGTTGATTAAAAATTATGCTGAACAATTAGATCATGAACACAGAGAAATTGCAGATGTAGCAATCTTGCTGTAACTGAAGGGAACTGCTATTAGTTTCTCATGAATTAGTTATAAATAAAAAGCTATGAGTTCTTTGTTTAATAATATTTAATATTATTGGTAGAAATGATTAGCCCAAAATAAAGTGAAAATAGTTAAAACTGTATATTATAAAACTTGCTAGAGATGTTAATCTGAGGAATTACTTATGTCTTGATGCACATGTTGAAACGTGTAAATATTTAATAGGGAAAAATTTGACTTGGCAGAAGGAATCAACACCAAATAAAACTGCCAACAGCTAAACTGGCACATAAAAAGTTTATTATTGCCTAAAAATTGACAAATGAATCTAATTTTTTACTAAGTTTAATGTGAATAATTTGACCTGAAAATAACCAGGATCAGTAAAATTTGATATAAACAACAAAAAAATCCCAGTATTGAATAACATTTTCATTTAAACCTTATGTGGAAAATAATTGACTCCAATGAAATGAATTTCAATAAATTAAAAATCAAAATGGAAAAAGCTAAAGAAGGCTTATTACCTTGGAAAAAATATTGTGAAGTAAAAAAGCTTAACAGAAACTATCCCCAAAGTGCGTTTAAGATGAGTAAAATTCTTATGTGAAACAGGCTGGTTAACAATCGATTGTCAGTTTGACTGAATAGAGAGAGACGGGACTGGGCTGTGAGGGCACAGCACCGTCAGCAGCTCCACTGCTCGCTGAGTGGGCTGTTGGAGTTGGGGCCCACTTGGAGGAAGCAGATCGTGGGAGCACAATCCTGGGGACACATCCGGTCCCTCGCTCCTTCCTCTGGTATTCTTACCCTACTTTCTTTTACCCACCTACCATAAAGTGAGTAGCTTTGTTCCACCATGTGTTCCCGCCATGATGTTCTGTCTCATTTCAGACCCACAGCAATAGAACCACTGACCATGGAATGAAAGCTCTGCAGCTGAGCCAAATAGGCCATATTCTACTTTAAACTGTAGATGTCAGACATTTTGTCCCAGCATTAGGGAATCTCACTAATTCATAAAGTTTTCCACTCAATTTTCTTACATATAATTCTGATATAAAGGTTTCTACCTCTAACCATAGAGGTCAAAAGATTCTTACGTCAGTGTGTTGTAGGATTAAAATTGCCCTTATGGTCGAAATTGCTGGTTCAAAATAAAAGGCTCAACCCGGTGCTCCGCAAGGGCAGCCCTGTGGACTCAACTGGGCTCCTGGCAGTGCAACAACCAGGAGGAGCCTGGCGGTCTGCTTAGGCGAACCTGGGTACTCGACGGGGCCTCCGAATGGGCTGTATTGAGGCAATGCCTGGCGGTTTGCTGGGTAGCCCTGCCAACTTGACCGAACCCTGGATGGCCCTGAGGACTTGTCAATGGGGGCTTGACCATAGTGAACCTGGTTCCCTGCCTATCTACCGTCTTTGAGGTTGGGTGCTTTTCCACCTCCTGCCATAGCAATTTGTGTACACCCATATTTGGTACAGCATAATTTGAAGCAGCCATGTCTCTTCCCAAAGTGAGAGCCCAAGGGAGTAAATTAACCAAAAAGTACAGTTATTGTCAGAGGGAAGATGACTAATTGGGTGGTAGAACAATGGAGATGAGGATGGAGAAAACTGATTAATTGAACGAGCCATCTGTACAACTGAGCAACAAATGCAAAGATAACATTGTGTAATACAGTACCCATTGCTAATTCCCTTTCTTCTCTATAATTTGATTTTTCCTTTATTGCTTATGTGTCTTTAAAATAATAATTAAAAAAATAAAAGGCTCAAAACTTCCTACACACAGTTATTTTCTGTAGAGTGTCAAGAGTGATCAGGAAAAGTTTGGAACATGAGGTGAAATCAAGGAGAGCAAACGTTTATGGGGTGCCACAGTTTCATGCCTGGGTATCTAGATGGCAGGTTAGTGCAGCATGTACTCGGGAGAAAGGACACAAACTTCATTCTTTTTTTTTTTCTTAGACCTATCTCTCCTGATCTAGTTTCTTACTTCAATAAATGAAACATAAGTTTAATCCTTGGATTTGTCAGAAGCACAGTCATCTTCCTAGGTGAAAATCTTGATGTAATAAAAAAGACAAATAACAACAAATGTTGGCAAGGATATGGAGAATTGGAACCATCATATACAGTTGGTGGAACTGTAAAATGCTGAAGTAGCTTGCTCACAAATGTTTGGCACTGTTATTAGTTGCCAAAATGGAAACAGTCCAAATGTAACCTGATGAATGAGGAAAAAAATGTGGGATATTACTGGGCAATAAAAAGAAATGAAGTACTGATATGCTACAACCTGTATGAACCTTGAAAACAAGCTAAATGAAAGAAGCCAGCTGCAAAGACCATAAATTGTATGATTCCATTTATTTTAATGCCCTAAACAAAGAAACTGATTGAGACAGAAAGTGTATTAATGGTTTTTTAGGCTGGAAGTTGGTAGATAGGAGATGGGAAAGAAAAGCTAATACAATTATTTTTAGGGAAATAAAAATGTAAAACATGGTGATGTAACAACTTTGTGAATGTACTGAAGCCCACTTACATCAATGAATTGCATGGTATGTGAATTGCATGGTATCTTAATAAATCCTGCATTAAAATGTAAATCCTCATGATCATACTCCAAAGCTTGTGAAAGTCAGTTCATCCCTTTTAGGTGTCAAACTCTTCTTTTTTTAATGCTGATGTAAGGCTCTCATGAAGTTGTTGGGAGAGTAAGTGAAATAGTGAATGCAAAGATGCTTGCACAGCCTGTGGTTTATTGTCCAACGTGATTCATGTTCTTCCTTATGTGGGTTGAAATTGTAGCACAGAAACAGTAGCCCCAATAGAGACTGAATTCTCCTTGATTCTTTGCATTGTGTTCTGCTATGGTCTAGTTCTGGCCAGCAGCAGGTGAGAAGATGTGGTATGTATGGGCAAATGGTAACACACTTGTTATATCTATTCTACTTTCTTTTCCCTTCCTGCGACAGTGCTGAGGAATCAATAAAGAGAATGGAGATGCAGATAGAGAATGCCTATGTCCTTAAATCCCCATGTGAGACAAAAACACACTTGTCCACACTATATTTAACTGATAACCTTAGTGAGAAACAAACTCCTATATGGTTAAAATGTTTTTTATTACAGCAGTTTTTGTTATCTTCACTAATACAAAAATTCTAGTAAGTACCCAGTATGTTTTTGACAAAAAGGACAGCTTTGTCATTTGTTCACAGATTTCAATAAAAATCAGTAGGGACTGGGAAGGGGATGAATGTGGAAATCCAAAGGTGCAAGGCATGAATGCAAGGGGAAGAGCTGCTCCAGCCCACCCAAATCTTATTATTTATTGTGCCATTCATAGTTCAACCTTATTTTAGGGATTGGTGTACTTGATTCAACCCCAAGGTGATGGTGCAAATATTACATTAATTCTGAGTCCTTTGTACTATTTCCAAGTACTCATCTCTACAGTGAAAACGCATTCTCTAGGAGAGATATAGACATTTAAAAAAGATAAATAAAGCATAGGCCTATATTGAATGATGGTTAAGTGCCTTGGAAGTAAATAAACAAAGGATGGAAAGGTCAGAGATCTGCAGTGATGCTTACTTTTAAATAAGATGGTCAGAGACTGTGCCACAGAGATGGTGGCATTGGAGCAAAGATTCTAGGACAACAAGCAACCAAACAAGCTATGACTTCCAGAAGGAACAATGGTACAAAGATCTGAGGTAGGAACTGATTACACTCAAGGAAAACTAAGCAGCGCAGTGTGGTCAGGGTACAACAGGCAAGGGGAAGAAACTAGAGAGGAGGGCGGAGTCAGACAGCGTGCAGGCTGGGGGATGAGGGGAAGAGCACCGGAGAGCATCCAAAAGAACTCAAGGTCAGAGCGACCTGGCTTCCGGTCACTGACTTCAACAACGAAAGCCGGCCTTATGCTCAGAAAGGTAGACAAGTCTAGTTCCATTTTCCCAGATACTGTTTCAGGAATTAGACAATAACGTCACAGCAGGAACCACACAGAGCTCGATGGTGACAGATAACCAAGATGCTCTGTAACTCTGGCCACGATGGCCACTCAGTGCCCAAGTATACCATGTACTGTATTTGTAGAGAAGGAACAAGTTGGGAGGATCACTTTCTTACCAGTGATGGATTAATTGGGAAGAAATTGAGTTTCTAGGGTTAAGGAAACCAGGACAGGATATTTTCTTTGCATGTCTCAGTGACACTAGATTGGTTTTGATCTGTGCTACAACTCTATAAATTAATTCTGTTTCAATGAAATTAAGATGATATTGTTCTGGGCATATGTCTATCTGTAGTAATATGGAAACTCTAAATTTATTTCCTAGAGTACAATTTATGATGTGTATGACACTAAAATTTTATTTATTAACTTTAAGGGAAGACACCCCAACATTTGACCTAACTTTTTAAAAACAAAAGTTTTAAAGCTTGGCATATTTCTGTCTAATGACACTGTCTGAATACAATTAATCAAAAATTTTTACCATATAGCAAGCCAAAGAACAGGAAATTATAGTCACACTGTAGCTTTAAATATAACTTGGATGGCTTAAGGGAATTATGGAAGAAAATACTCAAAGTCTCATGTGCTTTAGAAAACAAATTTATAGTTGTTTTTGGTAAACATTGTTAAAATTATGTTTTTTTATTTTCTTAGAAAATAAGCAGATGTATGCACCAAAATACATATCATAGCTATATTTTAAGTATTTGTAGTTTCCACTATCTTTATAGAAAGTAATCCTAGATAATTGTTAAGTCACATTTTAAGCCATTATTTAAATTTCTTTTTCCCTCAAACAGAATAAAACCCACTCAGATGGCATCCTCTTCCCCAAAGAAGAAAAGAATGAGAGAAATAGAGAAAGGTAGGAAACTTTTACAAAGGGAAAGGATAGGGTTACTTGCTGATAGATATTAGTCCTGTACTGTATATCTGAATGCCTAATTAAAATCCCTGGCATCTAAACATTGAAAATGAAATCATGATTTTGCAAAATCCCTTTAGAAGACATGCTGGTGAACTGCTTTCACAGAAGCCGTCACTGTTAATTTTCTGCTGGGAATAAAAATGTGATGACTCTACCTTTACTGGTTTTATTTATTCCTTACCTAACACAGGTTCTTAGAGAGCTACAGTTGGAAAGGATCTCTAGGAATATAGAGATGCTTAAAACAAGATTACTGCCTGACCAGAATTGATTGTTATGTATAAGAGGAAAGGAAATCCAGGTGTGTTAATGAAGAGTCCCTGGTGTTCCAGGAAGGACTGGATGCTGCACCATTTATCCCTCACAGCTCTTTGTGTACATGTGGGGAGACGTGGGCCAAACGAGTGACTGAACCTGAGTGGACTAAGGAAGGGACCTTGGAGAACAACAGTTCCCATGTTCCTGGAATGCATGGTTAGGGTTTAGAGTAGAGTCTGCTGAAAAATCATCAGCAGATTTAAGAGCAAGTTCCTGTCAAAGATGTGTGCTCTGGCCATAGTGTCCCCTTTGCCCTGATAAGAACTAGGTCAACATGGGTCACATAACAAATCATCCCATTCCAGCCCCACCTCCAAAGCCCCTATATAATATGTTGCAAAATGCTTTTCCTCTCCATCTTGGTTCTCACGTCCTTGAATTACAAATAAATAACTGCAGAGGTCTCAGCTGGTTATTGTTTCCCTGAGGCTCTCATATGCTCAAGATGCAGCCCCTCCGGGTCCATTCATTGCCTGAACTAAATCTCATCTCCGAGTGATCCTTCTCATTCTCTGTGCAGCCCTGGTTACATACCGCTACAGCTAGGCAGTATAGTTTTCAATGTGCAATTGAGGACATGAGGTTTAGAGATAATTTCAATATAACACAGTGAGTGATGGCAGAACACAAACCTAGACAATTCAGACAATTAGGATGTCACTAATAGCCATGCTCTTCCACACCACATGACTTTGAAATTAGAGATCCATATGGACACCCAAGGGAAGCATTCCAATCCTCTTCCATATTTAAATCTATAGGGTATTCATTTTGTCCCCACCAATCGCTTTTTATTCCCACCCTCCTTCCTAGAATTTGGATCCCAGTTCCAACTCTTCCCTGCCTCTATTGAAAGTAACCAGGGAAGTATTTTGTTGATGATTTTAATGGATTACATTTTATTGTTAAAATAATTATTATATTACTCAAGGTTCTTCTCTGCTGCAGAGGAGCAATAGCACGTGCATGTGTTTGTGGGTGTGTGTGTTTCTATATAGACGGGAACTGCAAAGGATTGGCTCACATGATTGTGGACCCTGCCAGTGTAAATCAGCAAGGTGAAGACCAAGGAGAGTCAACAAATTAGTTTTCAGTCCACATATGAAGGACAAAGAACCAGGAGAGTAGAGTGTGTAGTTCTAGTTGAAAGGTCAGCACACTTTAAGTGCATTGAGACTCAATGTTTCAGTTTGAGTCCAAAATCAAGAAAAAACCCAGTGTCTTAGTTCAAAGGCTATCAGATAGGGACAATTCTGGTTTATTTTCTTGGAGGAGGCTCAGACTTTGCATTATATTTTGGCCTTCAATTGATTGGGTGAAGCCCACCCATATTATGCAGATGAATTTGCTTTTCTCAACCTACTAATTATACGTGTTTATCTTACCCAAAAATGCCCTCACAGAAACACCCAGAATGACATGTGATCAAATATCACTGTACCCAATAGCTCAGTCAAGGTGAAACACATAAATGAACCATCACATTTGTGACGCAGAAATCATATCTGGAGATGACTATATCATCATCTATTTAGAGACAGTTAATAAAAAGCCTAGCGGCTGTGTCTCTCGATGTGTCCCTCAGACAAATGTGGAATATGCCTAGTACATTCTGATCTGGCCTTGGACCGAAAGGGCACTTTACAGTTCTGGTGAAGATGATGAAGATGATGAAGTGCAAGTCACTTGAATCCTCGACAGTTGTATTTATGGAGCGAGAGGTTTCCTTTAATGTTACTTTATAGGCAGCAGGGAAAACTCTGCAAACATATTTTGGATAGCATACAAATTTGTCAGGGTCTTGAGTTACTCCACATTCAGAATGCAGGAGTATCTTATGTTCACATGGGACGTTTATACTTTATACAAGCAGGCCTTGGTGGAGTTTCAAAATATCTGGAAAACAGACTTTGTATACAGATGTTCATGGTGGAATGATGAGTATATTACAATTTCCCCAGGAAACAGATTAGTAGACAAGGCTGGCTCAGAGGCAGCCTTGAACACGACGTAAGATTTTGAAGCTCTGGAATCTACTGTTGCAAGAATATGAGACAGTGCAGTTGAAGGTGGACGGCATCTCATGTTCTTACCAACTTGCTTAAAGCTGCTGGTAAAAGCTAAAGAGAGGGGAGCTGCCCATAGATATACTATCCAAATTTTCTTTAAGGAAAGTTACTCATCTTGAGCACAAAATACCTAAGAATATCATCTTAGGCTGTTTTGGTTGGGAAAGGAAGGGTAAAGTGCCTGTGATATTAGTCTTTTGGGAATTAAACCCCTCTCTCTTTTCTCGACCCAAGTTATAGATCTTCATCTAACAGTTAGGAACACATTTAGAAATTAACTAATTTTTCTGTCTTGTCAAATTCAGAATTTAGGAGTGCATCAGATTTGGCTGGGGCATTTACCTCACCATGGTGAAGCCAGTTTTATAACATGGTGCATGTACATCTTCAGAGATGTTTCTAGATAACTTTCTGGGGCTGAGTTTTCTCATCACACATATGCCACTGTTAGTAGGAGTTGCGTTTTTTCTTCACAATGGAAGTTTTAAAATGTCGGTAATAGACTCGTTTTATTCACTTCTTTTACAAATATTTGGTGGTATCTAAGCAATATGGTAGGTATTGGAGAGAAAAGATGATTTTAAAAAACCAGGCAAGGGCTCCTATCCTCATAGTTATAATTTAGTGAGTTTATGAAGTGTGCTCAGTGGATGTTTAAATTTAGTAAATAATGTATTACACTACAAGGTGCATTGCTATTAATCTCTTTCAAAGTACTCATCCTCACCTCAAAGGCGTTTATCCCATCGTTCTTGCCATCTTCTGGTACAGTTCTGGAGTTTTCTTTCTTAAGTGTCTTTAATTGCTTTGTCATGACCTCAATGTGCTGAATCAATTTAAAACATTTATCTTTCCTGGTCATTTTGATGATGAGGAAGAGCAAGATAGTGCCTGGTGCCAGATCCTGATAGACAAAATACACTATAATGCTTTTAAAATTCTGCCTTTCTGCTCAGTGGCATGTGGCAGCAGCGGCAGCAGCAACAGCAACAACAGCAGCATATATTGTATTTCTAATCTGCGTAAAGGCACAAAAAAGGACTCCCAGAACTGCTTCAGAAAAGAGCACTAATCATGACAGAAGTGAGTTCAAAGGAAGGGAGAGTGTTGTGAAGGATTTAATGGCAATGTGTCTTTTTTTTTTTTATTTAGGCAACGTGTCTTTTACTGTAATGAGTTTTTTTACAATTTAAAAGTTTGGATCATACCTTTATTAAAAATTTCCGTAATTTACAACTTAAATATTTTAAATTATATAATTTATAAACATAAAAAACTAAGAAGAGAAGTCAAGTTAAAATTTTTGTCTCTGCTATCCTATTTTGAGTATTTCCAGTATGAAAACATCCTTCCATATAATTATCTTATACTTATCACTTTATCTTATTGTTAATTATGGTACACAGTTTACATTCAACTTTTGCTTTGTAAATTATCATCTTTTCCAGGTCTTACCTATGAATGTTATATCACAAGAACTTTCCTATTACTATGTTCAAAATTATAATTTTTATAAATACAAGTAGTTTTATAAATACAAACAGTAGCAACTTGCTCATTCTTAAATTAATCATTTACCTGTATGTAATTCCTTAATAAATAACATTAAAGGTAGTTTTATTCCAGCAACGTGTCTTCCAGACACTACACATTGCAATTTTATAAATTAGAACTGTGAGATGTTTTTCTTCTTTGTTCAGGGAGATGAGGAATGGACTGACATGCACTGGGGTCACTTGGATTTATCTCAGAATCCTAGCTGATTTTAGAAAAGCAAGTCTAAAACCCAAAAGCAAATGGAAATCATTCTGTTACCAAGTGCAAAGTACAAATATTTTTTTCTCTTCTTTTCATTAAAACCATGGAAGAAAATAGGGGAAATATTAAGGTATTACTAGGAACATGCACATAGAAAAGACGTGTTAACAGCATTGACGGTGCTTTAAAATATATTGACAACTTTAAATTGCACATAAATTGTCACATTTTTATGTTGGCCTACTAGAATTCTAAAATGTGGGTTTCTCCTTAAAACAACAATTATTTCTGTAAGATAGAAAAAAGAGTTATTTTTGTCAAATCTTGTGATGGTTTTATTTTTGATTGTATTGTATGGCTTCCCTTTGCCAATAATAGACTTCTTTCTTGTAAGTAAAAATAGGCATGGAATTATTGGAAGAAATGTGTGTGCCATTTCACCTCTCTTGGGTTGCTTCTCCAAAAGGACGTGGATGGGGAGGTGGGAGTGTTATTCCTGGAGGGAGTCCTTGTGTAGTTATCATGGGAATGTCTCTAATAAAAGACAAGCAGGATCTAATGAAGAGCAGCATACAGTAAAGTATTTAAACCAAGCCCTGTATGCTTTTCCTGTGTTTCAATTATTTTGAGTGGCCTACTGGCTTCTGAATTGCCAGCAGCTGCTCTCCTGCTCACTTCTTTGTCTGTCAGCTGCCAGCAGCTGTTCCTTCTTACCCCATATCCAGATGCAAACAGCTGTTCTCTCTTTCTTCACAATTGTCAGCGGTGGCTCATTTTTGCCCCAACCTCACGGACACTTGCAGCAATATGAATTTTATTTTTCAGTTGTGAGGAAATAGTAGAAAGCTTCAGGGAGATTGAATGTTGTAAGAAGAGGGAATGAGAGGTAAACACATGCAGAAGAAACCTGTGTTGGCAAGTTGGATGGTGGATGAGATTCTTCTAATTGTTTTTCAGGGGCTGCATAAGTCTGTAAGAACAGATAACCTCTGCTTCTTCCATGTGACATTCACCTTGGAAAGTATGGAGTCATCATGAACAAATGCCAGGAAGCTGAGCACTAAGGAGGATTTATGATGGTATTCAAGGAGCTGGTTTTAATTCATGCATTTAAGAAATATTTATGGATACTTACTGTATGCCATGCACTATTCTGGATGTACAACAGGTGCCAAATGAATGGATTTGCATTTATGGATGTATTCATACATGCACACACACATTCTTATTCATCCTGTGTCTGCTAATGATATAAAGAGATAATATCTTAAATGAATTGTTTCTGTTGAAGTCAACCGTTCTCCCTTGTGGAACTGAGAAACTTTGGATTATTGCCTTAGCTAAGAAATATTCCTGGTTCTCATCTTTCTTTCTTTTTTCAGGTGCTCTTGGGAGGAAGGTGAAAATGGGGAGGAAGGGAACTCAACATTTATCTAGCACTTACTGTATCTCTGGTATTGTGCACTGTTCTTCATGGATGATTCGATTTCATTTTAATCAGCAACTTAGGAAATAGGCATTATTACTCCCATACAGCTGATGGGAAAATTGAAATTGGAAATGTAAAGCTGCCTACCTCTAGTCACACAACCAGGGTTCCAGCTCGCCACTGTAGTGTGTACCATCCCAACTCTTTAGCATCCAGAAAAACAGTGCAAAGGAAGAAAAGAGAAACTAACTCAGGGTTACTTATTATTGAATCATAAAAATTATATGGCTCCAAATAAAAGAATAGAACTAAGAAATGGAACAAACTACATGGTGAAGTACCTGCATTTATAAAAATAATAATTTTGAAGATCACAGTAGAGAAATTGACACATTTGGATGCAACTCCCTCTCTTCCAAAGTATAAGTTTTTTTTCCCTATAATCTTCCTTCTTATGTGCTTCATCTTATAACTCTTCAGGCAGAAGATGATAGTATAGGGATTATTGGGTTTAATACTGAGATTGTGGAAGCAGATATATCATGAGTCCAGTGCCTTCATCTTGAATCAGAACTGTGTTCAAACTTCACGTCATCATTTTAAGGTGCAGGGCACTATATGAAACATAAGATTCCGAGAGCTCATTGCTGAAGTTCTTACCACTAATAAAAATGTCTGCCCTCTTTCCTCTGCTCCCAGCCTCTTCTATGTTACCAGAAGGCTTTGAAAGAAGCACGGACCAAAGTACGGGACGACTTGATACCCTCATTTCACACCCTAACTCCATCCATTAGTATTAAGAATTGTTAGTGGTTATCTTTTATACTATTGAGTGAGAAAGAACTGGCTGAGGCTCTAACAAAACTTCCTATGGTTTAGGGAGCCATTAAGGAAAAGCTCCTTATTCTTGTAAAAGTTTCCCAAACTTTTAGGGCCTGGTTTCTATGGCTGGCCAAGAGTCAGCCTCAGTTAGGATCCTGCCAAATTGAGCATCAACAGCTCATTTGGCTTGGAAAAAAAGAAATGAGAAACAACTGACATTTGTGTACTTGAAATTATGAGCTGTTTCTCTAACAAAGAGACCAAACACTTTGGGGTTGTTTTACAGTAAACATACACATTGAATAATCTGGTTGGCCAGCAGCTGGCTGTACATATGTAGGGCATATGTGAACACATATGGATGCATAAAACTCACATATGTTCACTTAAAAGGACACTGTCAAGTCGTTTTATGGCTTTTTTTGTTCTCCGGGCTCTATTGTTTATAAAATCTTCTTAGAAGCTTAAAAATACAATTCCTTTCCCTACTGATTTTTGGTTTTTTTTCAAGCAAGTATTTTGAATGACACTGAAATAAATGGGGCTGGTTCTATTTAAAAACTAATTCTACTTAAATGTATGCAGCACAGCACGGCGTCCCATCAAAAATAAAATGAAGAGAAAATGAACTACATTCTGTGTTCAGCGTGGACATTTAAGAACTGAAGAGTACTTGAAAAATTCTTTTCCTGTGTTCCTGTATTTCTAGTTACTATCAGATATCACATATAGACATTTAGAACTATGATTAAACCCTATTTTCTTCTTTTTAGAAATGTTTTAGCAATGATTTTCTAGTGTCTTCACTAAGTAAAAGGCCTTTTAAAAGATCTTGATTAGGGGAAAACCTGTGAAGAAACAAATCAGGGTGGGCAAAGAATCTCAAAAGATACTCATAAATCACAATGAATCAGGAAAATAGGAACTAAAATAATGATTTATGAATGACAACTTTGCACTCATTGAACCTGCAAAAAGCAAAAACCAAAACAACATATCACTAAGAAAGATGCAAAGAAAAGGGCCTTTGAAGAGATTGTTGTTGGAAAAAGGTTCTTAGCTGTTTTAGAAGTAAATTGGGCAGCGTTTGTTAAAATAAAAATGATTGCTTATACTTACCCTTGGTATCAAAATTCTTCTCCTAGAAATCTAACTCATGAAAATAATATAGAAATAGAATATAGCCACAATATTTCCATGAAGTATTATTGTGTCAAGAAGGAAAAAGGAAAGAAAAAGAAATCAAGTAAATGTCCTTCGATAAAAACTATTGTTGAATATATGAAGATATTCTGCACGATAGAATATTATATATCCTCTCAGAAGCATGAACTGGAGCATCAACAGTTGACCTGGAACAATTTCCATCTAGTATTGCTGAGGAAAAAAAGCAAGATGAATGGAAGACATACAGCACGAGCCCTTTTATAAATCAAGGACCAAAGTAAGGTTGAAAGTTTGATATGTATGCAGCTGTCTATTTGTCATATCATATCAATCATCTATCCACCAACTATAATAACAACCTTCCCACTGGGTTGTTAAAATTGGTTTTCTGAAAAGAGTGGGATAGTTATGGCGGTGTTAGGTGAGGAAGCTCAACTAAAAAGGGAGTCTTAGGAAAATCCCTACAGGAAAGACATGGTCGTGCTTATGCAAAATCTATGTGTGTGTATATATGTAAAGGAATTTTGCAATAATTTATTACATTAAACACCCTCATCTTCTAGCTTTCAGATCTGTGTGAATAGAGATAAAGCAGGATGCAAAGGTTGCCTGCAATCATTTCAGGGTACTGGTGCCACCAAGTGGTGTCTAAAGCAATTGTTGATGGCATGTAATTACCCCAGCAGTGACTTGGTTTACCAATGCCTTCCTTCCAAGACAGTGAGCAGAATGTGGGAAGCGCCAGTTATGTCTGGACTGAAGTGCATATCTGTGATCCTGGCACTCATATAAACAGAAAGTATAGGACATGGACAGAGAACAAAGAGCTCTTGCCCTAGGATTTGTGCTCCCCTTGGTTTGTCTCATTGGCAGGTGTTCTGCTATGCCTAACCTTTACCCATCGAATCTTGAAATGTGTACAATAATGTGTAGTTACTTGGACTAGCCTTACAACTTGTGTCACTTCAATGGCTTGATCTCTGATATAGGTTTTCTCTTTTTATTGCTACTGTCCTTATCTTGCCCACCATATGCCTCTCCTGGTGCCTTAAAAATGCCCTCGCCTTTCTAGCCTCAGTCGTGCCTTTCTCCCATCCAGCCATAACCCACTTCTGTACTAAGCTTCTTGAATTTCCAATCATTTAGTAACATGATTCAAAAACCTTAAATTGTTTCTTCTTCTCTACTGGCAAGTCTCGCCTCAGCAAAGCTTTAATGGGTCACCACAATGTCTCTATTTGCCTTAAATGTTCCCTCTTTACTTATGTTACCCCAATGTAATTATTATGACTTTACTCAATCTTGAAAAAGTGCCCTGGTTGGGATGATGCATTTTACAGATATCCTAGCTCTTCCCCACTTGGTTTGCCTTCTCTGACGTACAATAAATAGTCTAAGAGAATGTGCAAACTTTGTGGTGGAAGTACTGGACTGAAGGGGGGAAAGCTCATATCTAAAGGAGAACATGTGTATCTTTTCCTTTGAACTTCCAAAAGCCCAATACGAATTATTTGAAATATATCACTCCATTTAAAATTCTTTTTTATTACTTAATTGAGTGAAGGTTTTTAAACTGTATTAGGAAATTTCTTTTGCAGCTTTCACATAGCTCTATTAGTTTTTCA
Source organism: Dinomys branickii (assembly GCA_004027595.1). NCBI lineage: Eukaryota > Metazoa > Chordata > Mammalia > Rodentia > Dinomyidae > Dinomys > Dinomys branickii. The sequence continues at coordinate 38,035 of PVLD010001785.1, read as the reverse complement.
GTGATAAAAGTCTCGTGTGGTACTTGACAAATATTCTCATAATTCATTGCCAAACATGAAGAATATTCAACTAAATAAAAATACAAAAATTGTAAAAACTTTGAGGTACAAATACTTATACTGTGAGCTCTTTCAGCACTCACATATCTTATTTATTCACCCATGAATGTTTTTGAGCATGTAGAGGAGCTTCTCCCAGGTTATAGAACTGAAGTTTGAGTCCTGAATTCTCTTTTACATATTTTCTATTTCTCCTTGTCATACTTTGTGTTAGCCTTTGCGTTGGTGGTTGAATACGTACTATTTAAAGCAATGCTTTGTTCTTAGCTTACCATTAATAGAAATGCACAGTTTTTCTTAGAAAAGAATTTGAGCTCAACCACATATTTTTTCTTAGTCCTTAAGTATATTTTTAATACAACCATCACTTGGAATGGACTTTGAGTGAGAACTAGTTGGCCTGTACAAGCTTGGCGCTGTGACCTCATTAACGCCAGGTGCTCAGCAAATGAGTGTTTATTTAATGTACTTGCATTCCTCAGATCATCCTGTGCAGCTCTTTTTCCTCCTTTTATGGTCTAGTCTTGAGACAATCTAGAGCACAGGAAGTTGGGATTCAACTTTAGTTACTATTTAACTAGTTGGGAATCATTCATTCGTCATCATCGACTTATTACCTGTATGTCCTGCTAGGTTCTGAGCACACACTGAAGAGCCAGCAGTACTTCCCAAAGGGAGATTTTTTAGCCGAGGCACATATTTCCATGCACTCACACTCTTACATGGGCTAACTAGCCGGTCTGTTAATGGACAATGAAGAAACACTCCTCTTTAACTTCCTTTCTAATGTGATTTATTTTATGAAATTTTTAATGATTATACTAACATCATCAGAATAGAATCTGGCTTCAAACATAACCACATACAGACAGATATTCAGAACTTTGTTATACATCTGCTTTCCTTTAGATATATTTTTCTTTTTTCCCTAAATGTGTGTATAGTAGATCTGCATAATTTAGATACACGGCCAAGATTTTTATGCTTCATGTTTGTAAGAGTGCCCCAGATTTCTCATTCCTTCAGGTCAGGGGCTGTGTATTTTTATTGAACAAACTTTGTTTTCAAATCTCAGCTCTGTCAATTACCAGATCCGTGACCTTGGATGAAAGAGGTAATGTCTATATGTCTTGGATTACTTATCTACATTATGGAGCCGAGAGCCAATTTCCTGTGTTTTAATTTTTATTTTTAATAGCTTTGTTTAGATATAATTCACACACCATAAAATTTTACCCATTTATAGTGTTAAAGTCAATGTTTCCGAGTGTAACATTTACAGATTCGTACAACCACCCTCACAATGCAGTTTTAGAATGACTTTATCATGGTCAGGCTCCAAATCAGCCTGAACCCATCAGCCATTGCTCCCTTATCGGTTCATAGGTTTTTAAAAATAAGGACTAAATTACTTAATATATAAAAACTGCTGAGAATATTGTCTGACAATACCATCTAAATGTTTCCCATTATCATTACTTATATATTATCAACATGATTACTATTATCTTTGCACCTGGTGTTAGTATAATGCCTGATAATTACTAAGTTCTTGCTGAATAAATGAGAAATTGAAGATTGTGGAAGGCATTATTTTTTAAGCATTCCAAATAAGAATCGATAACACACACACACACACAAAACACAGTGCAACTCACAGCAGAATCTCTGTTCCAGTACAGTCCTTTACTGAAGCAAGATACATTAAGGTGGGCTGTTTTTGCACTGACTTAATCTGATGGTGCTGTTCCATGACCAAGGAGAATTAGTTTCAAGTTCTGAATATCAACAAGTGGACTTGTGACCTAGGTTAAGCCACAGACTCTGATCCCTCATGTAGTTCCTTGCTAAGTGAAACTGGATTTTCTAACTAGTTTCTTAATTTGTTCTTCTTTTGAACATCCAGGATATTTTACATCACTAAATGTGATGAGAATTTTATATATTATGTGTATAGTGCCTGCTAAATACAAAATTATATGGAGCAACTGTCATGATCTTGTTATAGTTTCCAGAGTATATTGTGTCCTCAAAGAGAACACAAATGTGAATCACTTCCATCCTTCAATCTTCCATTAGCCTACCTTTGCCTGAGGGATGAAGCCCAAGCTCCCTGGAGAGCATCAGTGACACATTTGGTCTTCTTTGTCTGTGGTGCATCCAGCCTGAGTTCTCTGAGAAGGTGTACAACTGATGTGACTTTAGCAGAGCTACACAGACCCAAGGCTTACAGGCTGGAGGGACTGATATTTATAGCAGCTCACCTTCCCTGGCCAAGGTAGGCCTGAAAATTTCAATTTTGAGTAAAGAAAAAAAAATGTCTCAAAGAACTTGACGGTGCCCTTTTGCAGGAACATACTGTGGATTCAGTTGCTGACATACTGTAGACTCAAATGCTCTAAGAAGATTGCCTATTACCTAAATTTCTTTACCTGTCCTAAATTCTTTAGACGTGCTTAGTCAGTGCACTCTTTGCTTCTATATGCTGTTCATAGCCTTTCCAAAAACTGTCTTCTCTTTTTTCTTCTTTTCTTTGGGGTTAAGTTGAGAAGAATCTAGTTCTGCTGTCTGCCACCACACAACTGTGATATATATATTTTCCTAATCTGATCCCACATCCAGTTTCACAGATGCTTTCTTTTTAGATTTCTGAACTATGACATCGTTTCTTGTGGTTTTCTGACAAAGTCTTTCTTTTCTGCATGTGCCTAGTTAATTTCTGTTCCTTCAATGCTTAGTTTAGCACATTTTTGGTGAGGCAGTCCTCCATCTCTTCCCCTACAGTTATAAGCCCTTGGGTCCTTAATAGTACTGCCTCCTGCACACAGCAAAATTACAACTTTTGTTACACATCCAAAAACCTACATAATTTGATTCTTCATATTGTTTAACAAGGGTGAGTACAGTCATTGGCCCTTCATTTTAGAGATTGTGAGCAATGCCCTCATGTACAGTTAATGAGTGGCACATCTAAATCTGAACCCAGCCAGTATGTTTGTACAGCACTGATTAGCAGTGCTCCTCAGAGGTTCTTTATGATTCCCCTTTTAAATTTGTTTACATGCCTGTCTCCACCTCTAGGCTGAGGAAGTTTTGCTTTGTTTAACTTTGTAATTCCAGAACACAGCATATGCCTGGCACATAGAAAAACTCCATAAATGAGACAATGAAGCAACACACAAACTCCCTCTTGGTCCTTGTGCTGAATGACTTATTTTGTAGATCGTTACTTTATTTCCTAATTTTTAAAATGCAGTTTAAAAATGCTCCTGAAGTTAGAAAATATCCTATAAGTGATGTAAATATTTAACAGCATCACTTCCTCTCCCTTACCTGACTATCCTGAAGGGTTAATATTGAAGCGATAAAATCCCTGTGATCATTGAATGTCATTGTCAACTTGATTGGCTTGGGAGCCACCCGGAGGATCAGTAGAGCAAACTTCTGCATGTGTTCCTGGGTGGACCTTGGGGTTGTGACCGTGGGCCTCTTGCCCTTCCCTGTTTAATTCTGCTCCCCTGATCTCTTTCCCAGATACCATGAACTAAGCACTTTTGTCTTCCATGTTTCTTTGCTATAAGAGGGGCTGTGAACCATGAGCTGGGTCCTATGAATCCATGAACTGATTTCTCTGAAACCATGAAACATTCTTTAATGTGTGAGTGTTGAGTATTGTGTGTCAGTGATGGAAAAACTGAATCATGCAATCCCCAAATCCATAGCTTCACAGTAAAATATCAAAATCTTTTTGTTTACTGCTTAACCATAGCAACTGAACTCCTTCTTTTGGCTTATCTCTTCTAAACACTGTGTCTGTGTGGCTCACTCTTACTGAATTGGGGCCTTGGGTCTTTTTCCCCAAACAACAAAACTATGCTCATAGTCAGGTATTTATTACCATGGTAACTAAGTAAATTTGGCCTTGAAAGAGGTCAAGATAGTTCAGCTATTAGAGAAAATGAGTTTAGAGGCAGTGCTGGATGGGGGCAGGGCCCGCGAACTAGCTGGTGAGGGAAGAGCAATGCGAGAGGGTCCTGCTTTGAGCACCTGCTCTACTCAGCTCAAGATTTCAGAGGGTGTAGGTTACATTGCTCTTTTCTTTCATTTCATAATAGTTCATCTACCCTAGACTGGGAGCTGCTTTTGGAGAACATAGTCAAGGAGCCTAAACATTCCTCTCTCTCCTAGTGCTAAGTCTGCATTATAGAACCATTGCAGTTTTCAAAGCCTGTCTGTCCCTTTACTCTGCATCGTGGCCTATGTTGGCACTGCACATTATAGGTTGTGTTCTGAACTATCTTTTGTATTTGTTCCAGTGTTTTTCTGAGAACAATGGTCCATAAATTGCTGACCGCACCTTTTTGCCTCTTGCCATTCACTCTATGCCCTTCTGCATCAGTTTCCACCACAGTAGATACCATGATGAAACCAGCCGCCTTCAGTCAACTCACTTGTTTGGGAGACTTGTGCTGCCTCTCACTGCTGTTCAGGTAAAGCCCCTTGAATGCTGCTAGATATCCATAACATAGTTCCTGTTGAGGCATTGTAGGAAAACTCTATAGTTTATTTTACCAATATTAGGATACTATGGTTACTAATTGCCCTATTTATTTTATGCACACCTTTCAAGGAGAAGTAAAAAACAAATGGCTGATCTTGCTTTTGAAACACGGATGTTAAAAGACAGCGTGAGAGCACTGCAGTTAGTGCATAGTTTGTAGTTTTCCTAAGGTGATGTCTTCCAGGTCACTTAGAAGCCCCCTTGAATTGTTATGAGCTAGAATCTAACCTGAGGGGAACTTCTCAAGAAAGTCTCATTCTCCCCTAATCTCAGAGAGTTTGGTCATTATTTGCAGAAAGAAGCAAATCTCCATTCTACAGGAATCACTAAATGTGAGAAAGCAGGAATCATTGTTCTGATGAAGAGAGTGATTAGATCTTTCCTATTCTGACAGATTCAAACTATTATTGAGGAAAACATCCTCTGACTTATGGAACAAAGTGTATTGGGTACTTTTTGTGGAAGAAAGGAAAGAACCAGTCCTCTGGAAAATGGCTGCGCAGATCACTAGGATGTGCAAGCATTTGTGTTAGGAGAGCTAGGGCCTTCTGTTTCAGCTGCTACTGCATGACAGGTTAGGATGAAGAGGCCCTACAGCAGTGGAACCAGAGCGGAGGTGGCTCACACAGTTCTCAGGGCCTCTTAGCCAAAGAAGTCCAAACCCAGAGAATTCTATTATTAGGATAATAAGAGCTATTTTTATTCTGGAACACTTTGTTTCATATTTCATTTTTTATTAGACATATGTGGCAAAAAGATATATTTAGTCTGTATTATCGATTTAAATCAAACACATTACAAGCCCGGTCACCCTCTTCTCTCTCCATCCTGAAAAGTACTACCATAGTGGGCTTTTGTAAAGGCAGTGCGCTGCTGGCGCTGGCGCTGGCGCTGCTGGCGCTGGCGCTGGCGCTGCTGCTTAGGATGAGCTGGATTCTGCACTCCCAGCATTGAGTCTGTTGTGGTAAGTTAGCTTTGAAATTTTACTAATTCCTCCAGCTTCCTTTTAGCTTCATCATGCAGCCTTAAAATACAAAGTCTTTAAAGAGAGCAGCAACCGCTATGTAGCAAGGATGGTACAACCTCCACCCAGCACCACAGTGGGGAGAGGGCAGGCGAGAGGATTCTTACAGAGCTAGCCCAAGGCACCACTACTACAGTGGGATGACAACTAAAGAGAAAATCCTAATGGGTTAAATTGTTTTTCTCAGCCTTCAGATTTTAGGAGAAAGGCAAATAGACATAGTACAACTTTACAATAAACAGAGATTTATTTAAAATTTAAAACTTAAGCAAATAAGTTTTGAACTGGGAGGGTAAATATAACAAAACAAAGCAAACCAAAGCACAATAAAACAGAACGAAACAGAACAGTGTCCGGTGCGTTGTAATACTTGTTAATGATTTCTTAAGTGAGTAAATCTTGTTCTCTTAACAGACTTGATTGATTTCCCTATACTTTCTTGGTCTTCTCATTTCTTTGGTGCTTAATGCCCAGAATGCCAATGCTAATCATAATGGTGAATACATAGGGTTATGACTATTATTAAAATCTTAGTAGATATCTATATAGATAGATAGATAGATAGACAGATATTCACACACACACACACACACACACACACACACATACTGTATATTTATATAAATTTTTTTTCCCACACAATAGCCCTAAGAGCCTAAAGTGTACTGCTAGTATTTTTATTCTACATACTGGACTGAGGTATGGAAAGGGTTAATATGCCAGCGGGTACAGTTCATTGGTAATGGGATTCGCTGCTAAGTCCTCAGTTAACAAAAACTCCTTCAGTCTGTCCCTCTTAGCTTACTTACTTAAGGGAGGGGAAGTGGAGTTGTATAACCTCAGCCAGAAAACCACTGACTGTAAGTTTTGATCCTGCTTCATCAGGCTTTCACAAAAGAAATGGGACAGGGCTCCTTGGGCTGAAAGTGTCTCTGTGCCAGACACTGTCCTGAGCCCTCCTGCAGACAGCATGTCTGAATGGCACACAGGCCTGTGAGGAAGGTGGGGAAGAATTCCTGCCCTTGTTTGGCAGGTGAGGAAATTCAGGTCAGTGGAGTGAACATTATCTGCTGTGGTCACATTGTCATTAGATGGCTGAGCTGGGGCTGAAATCTGGTCCCATCTGAATCTAATTTATTTCATCCCTTGTGCCACCCCAGGTTTTAGGCTTTTCTGATTGATCTATCATTCCAACATTGTTAGTGGCTACATGGCAATGCATGTATGTCTTAATGAGCTGAAAATTCCACAGAGATTTTCTTAAGCTTTGTTCTTACCACGAAATATTAGTGAAGCAAATAGTAGAAATTTTTGCCAAACTCAAATTGTTGCTATTCCTCTTATGTATTTTCCTTGCACATGGTTGATTAATCATTATAACCATTACAGTAGTATTGAATAACCAAGGTAGTCTGGTCACAAATACGGAAAAATATATGCAAAAGAACCAATTAACTGAGACAACATTATACCATGAACTTCATTATGGGTTATTTTCAATGAGAATGGAAGTTCTCAGTTAATGTTGACATCTCTACCAGAGAATAATTTATCTTTTTATTTTATGTTAGCTATCATTAATAAAGAAAATCTCCTAAATCTTATTTCTGTTTGCAAGTATTGCGAAGGTAGAGTCTAGACTTACAGTTGTCAAACAACACTGAATTCATTAGGAGCCAATGCATGCTGTGGAATGAATGACAGGGCTCCACATAAGTCTGAACTCTGGCATAGTTTGCGGTTTCCTTTCTGTTATTGCCCTTCTTTTCCTTCTTGAGTGCCTGGTCACCCTCAACCCCTACTTGCTGGCTCTGTTTCCTCCAAGCACTGAGCTGACTAAGCTGATTGATAACCTGCTTTCTTTGAGAGGTCCTGGCAATTTCTCAGGAAATAAGAGACAATACTGAGTGTTCATCTGAGTGTTCTCTGTTGATGTCCTGTAAACAAGAGGCCGCTTAGCCTTGTCAAACCAATTTTGGAAGAAGTGGCGATCAGTTCTGGATATGATATACTTAATAAACTCAGAGAGATGGGAGAATGCTGCAGCTGACTTGCAGATAGGGTAGAATTGCTTTATTTTATTTGACCCCTGTGTTTATCCTCTAGTATCATGGAGGTGGTCTGCCAAGGGCAGGACCAGAGATCAGAGACCCGAGTGCCCGCCACCAGAGTTGGGCTCAAGGCATTCCATTGCTTCTCTTTCTTTTGGTGCCACAAGGGAGGCTTTCTTTTTCTTTCAGAGTATTTACTTTTTAGTCTTCCTGATCCACAGATATAAAACCCAAATGGAAACCTCAACAGATACAAAATGAATAACCTGTATAATTCCCTAACATTCATCTAGGGATTAGTAAACTAAGCCCTTGGGCTAAACCTTGGCTAATGCTTGCTTCTGTATGCTCAAGAGACATTTACATTTTTAATAATTATAAAAAATCTGTGCTGAGCATGATGACACACATGTAATCCCACCACTCTGGGAAGCTGAAGCAGTTTGAACACAGCCCAGGTAATTTAACCACTTACCAAGACCCTGTTTCAGAGTAAAGGATGGGCTGGAGCAGAGCTAAGCGCAAAGGCTCTGGGTTTGATCCCCAGTGCAAGAAAGAAATCAGAAGAACAATACTGTATGCCGCACTAACAGTGTATGAAATTAAAATATCTGACCCTAAATAAAGTTTTATTGGAACACAGCCATACTTAGGCATTTTCATATGCTATATTGCTACTTTTGTACCAGGATGGCAGAACTGAGTAGCTGCTGCAAACAAAAACCCGCAAAGCCTAAAATATTTATAATCTAGTCCTTTATAAAAAATGCTTGCTGAATCTGATTTAGCCACTCATCTGGCATCAACTAGAAGAGCTGCTTGGAAATCACTGTTAAGCAGATCCATGGCATTTTCCCCTTGTAGGCATTTATTTTCCCAGGAAGATCTGTCAGCTTAATTAATTGCATCAGTGGGTATTAATACTGTACAATCAAGCTCATATTGGCCCATTTTCCTGCCAAACTGTCTGTGCAGCCTCGTAATGGTTGTGTGTTTCCAGTGCCCTTATGGAAATAATGAAATAGAATTAGAAGATGTAAAAGGGAGTTGATAACATTATTAGTTTTGTAATATAATTTTTCTACTCCATGTATTCTAGCAACTGAGTTTAAAAAGTGTTATGAATAATGCAAGACATATTAAAGCAAGACAAACAGACATAATTCCTGTCCATTAGCAAATGTGAACAAATGAAGGGCAACAAAATTAATAAACTTCCTAACAATCATAAAGCTATGAAATGAGAAATCCAGCTCTAGATACCGGGTATCACAATAATACATGTTGTAGTTTGGCTTCTTCATAATGAAAATGCCATGTACATGATGTTTTGAAGGATACCCTTATAGACTTCAGACTGGGCCTCTTTGTCTTTTTTTTTTTTTACTCAGCTTTCTGGAAAACTTATATGAGGGCATTTAGCTAATTTGTTCTGATCAATTCACGTTCTTCCTTAATGGACAATGAAATTAACAAGATTTTTGCGGGGGAACTTATTCCATTTCTTTCATTTGAGAAGAGAGGGTTTATTAGATTGAACTTTGGGATGAGTATTGAATACGTCTGCTGACCACAGATTCCCAGCTACAATCAGTGGATACCAACATTATACACTACGTTTCATACAGATTCGTTTTCAGAGTCAAGAATCTTCCACAACACAAAATTGGTTAGGTGGCAATGTACCTGTAGTCAAGGTTGTCATGTGTAAATTCACTGCTGTAAGTAGCTGTGTATGAATTGGCATTAGTGACTCTTGATACTGAAGATTTTCCATGGCCGACTATTTTTAAATTGAATTTTTATTTCTATTGGTACATGTTTGCAGTTCACACTGATCACATTTCTTGTGTGAAGTTAATCCATGTATGCAACACATCTTAATTCTTTTTTCATCCACTTCCCCTCCCGTCGTTTTTATCACCATACCTCCTGGTGACGAAGCTTCCCATCTCCTGAATATGTTGCCTCAACAGGAGGCATGTGTTTCCAGAGTTGCTTGTTAGACAACTCCAAAAGAGCCATATTGCTTTAGAGAACAATCAAAACTTACTTAATTAGTATTTCTTTATACATGAAAATTTGTAGGAAAAGATCAGCAGACATGCAAAATCAAGAGAATTAGAGGACTAACCCTAAACTGTACATCCAAATCATGTACAGACTTAGTGCCAGAATTTCCCTTGATTCTCAGGATTCAGTCTTAGCCATTCCGCTTTATTAATGGTACTTATATGTGCAATGTATGAATGACCATCCAATTGGCTTATTAAAATAGTGTATTCATGTTCATTTTAACAGCTTAAATGTTTTATTTAATTGATCTTTATCTTTTAATCACATTTTGTTTCTTGCAGAAAAATTGCTGAATTGTAACCAGCTGGGAACAGGGCAGTGAGGCCAGATTATTGGGAGGGTGATTTACCCCTTCTAGCTTGGAAAGTATATATTCCTTGGCCAACTGTGGCCATGATATATAACATGTGTACTACTTGCAACACTATATTTTATATATCACAGTTGGTGACGTGGCCGTGTAGAGAATTTTCCCCTTTTGTGCCCCCCTTTTCGTGTCCCAGTGTAACTGGTTTATGCTAATGATAATATGACTGTGCAGTTGAATTATGCTAAAACAAACAAACAAACAAACAAAAAACAAAGATGACCTGGGCAAGCCCTTTAGGCAGTTCTCCCTCCCTTCTACTTCTTTTGTTTTAAAGAGGAAAAAAAAAGCAATAACAAAATAACAACAACAAGGATAAAAACAAAACAGCACACAACAATAAAGCGATACAGAATTTCAAAGCAAGATGGGCCTACTTTTCTTCCCTTTCTCCCTCCCGCTTTCTGTACTTTTTCAAAACGTCCACTTCCCTTTCCTTTATCCTCCCCTCCCTTCGGCTTTCCCTTCTTTTAGGCAATAGCTTGTTTGTTCTCTCCATGAAAAGTACAGTAAAGTTGTTCGCCTACTCAGCTGGAGGAAATAATAGTCAGGTCTGGACCTGCAGGCAAGTGACTGAGCAGACTTTTTGCAAATATAGTTAATCAAGTTTAGAGCAGAAACAGACTGAGAAGCAGCACTCAGTAGTACCAGAGTGGAGGGAGAGTCCTGCACTGCAGCTGTTCTCAGTAACTCATTGAAGGGGTTTTAAATGGAACAAACTGTTTGCTTTGGTGAAGCAGTGACACGTGATGTAGCATGAAATGAGAGAAGGGTCTGAGTCTCAGAAAGTCACACAAGAGATGAGAGTTTTAAATTTACGTATGTCCCTTGGGTGTGACAGCTTCATATTTGGAATATTTTGCATAATTAGGAATGTGGAACTGTTTTGTATTTTAAAGTCTGCTGTGGGTATAGCTGGCATCTGTGTGCAAATTCATTTTTCTGTCTTTTCCAACAAAGTAAACTTAGCTTCTGCCATCTTCCCTATGGAAAGAGCAAAATCTCCTGAGGTAGGCAGAGCTCTGCGAAGATTGTACATAAATATGTAGCGCTATACACATACTCTATTTTTTATTATGTTAATATAACTGTGTTCCTCAGAGGGAAATTTAACTTTCTATGAGTTTAAAAAAGAAATTAGTAAGAATGAATAGGATTCTGGGCTGGTGTTTCTGAAGCAGCAGCTGCCTCTCAAGCTTCACTGCTACACCCAAGACTGATCGTGAAAAGGTGGAGCATCCTGTTCTCCACCTTGTACTGGGGATATAGCTCAGTGGAATAAGTGCCTGCCTAGCAGGCACAGGGTCCTGAGTTCAATCCCCAGTACCGCCATAAAAAATAAAAAATAAAAAAATAAAAAAAAATAAAAAAAATAAAAAATAAAAAAAAGAATGAATAGGATTTGGGGGCAATGAAAATACTTTGCATTATACTACAATACACATTGTATATTTATCGAAACCCATAGAATGCATGACACCTACATTGAATCCTAGTATGAACTGTGACCCTTGAGTGACTATCATCTGTCAGTGTAGATTCAGAGGCTGTAATGAGTATACACACTAGCAGAGATGCTGATAAAGAGGACGAGATATATGCATAGCGACCATTAGTAAATGATTGAATCTAAAACTGTTATAAAATTGTCTTCATTTTTAAAGAATGAATTATCCTTTGTAACTCCTGTGCCATTCTTTCTGTCTGCTCCAACTGAAATAAACAAGGGCTTCACAATAGTCAATGAAATATGAGGAAAGGAAAAGTCATGATTAAATAGTTCAGGTAGTGGAAATTTCTCAGGGAGGATTCTTGGGAGCTTTCCAAAGACAGTTTTCAGACTGACTCTACTTTAAAAATATCTCAAGGTCAGGATAATTTTTGTGAGGCAAATTGCCCATGAAAAACCAGAATATTCTTTCCTGGGTCATCAGAAGAAAAGGCTGTCATTTGAATATTCCAAACCAAGAGAACTCATGATTAGTATGAATGCTATTGTAAAAAATAAATGAAATCTTTTAGAGAAATGTCTTTGTTTTTTAAAAGGACAGACACATCTGTTTGTAGCATCCACGAGGGATTCTTAAACCTCCAGTTGTACAACACAAGCCTTATGGAGGAATAGTTATTATATGATTTTATACCTAAGTACAAAGAACATTCTTAGTTTGTTCTTATATCATAAAAAAGAATGACCTCGGTTTAAAAACCTGTCAATGCATCTAAACCACATGGGAATTAGGGTGCACTTTTGTGTATCTTCATATTATATTATATACACACATATACTAGTACAATTTTAATACAATTATATCATATATGCAAAAATATTATACATCCATATCACATAAAAATTAATCATATTCCTAAATGGGTACTATCTAAGGATCACTTTTTAGAATTAACAGTATATATTTACATCTATCTACTGATGGATTGTGCTCAAAAGAACAGGGAGGGAGAATACAGACATACACTACTATTTCCAGCTGCAGAACTCAAGGCTTGGCTCAAAAGTTGCCCCCGTTGCTGCAGTTGCTTCCAGATGTGCAGGCCTGGTACTCTCAAGCTGTGCAAAGAAGAGTGTGACACTTAGTCACCTGAATTTCAATTTCCTTTCTTATAATACAATGATAGCTTATGATGTTATTGCTAAATTTGATAATATATATATGTGTGTGTGTGTGTATATATATATATATATGTAGTTTCTAGTATGCATACACACATATACTTACATACAAGCCTTAAATAATCCAGAAAGGATATTTATAATAGGAGGAAGGGTCTATATCAAACCTTATAAGAGATATTGGCATTAACGACCTGCATTAGATATACTCTATGGAGTGAAAAGGAGACAGTATCTATGCCATATTTCTTAAGGCCATTACTCAAGTTTATTCCCTCACTTTTTGCCACAATAATATGGCAGCTGGAGAAGCAGAATCACTGACTTTGGTAGCTAGGACTTTGGATAAAAAATAATCTAGGTTCAAATTCTTTAAAATGGGGTTAATATACTTATGTTCAAGGATGGCTATTAGAAAATTGACATAAATCAATGAATGTAAAAGGGTCTGATACACTGTATGTCTTTATTCATATTAATTTGAAGTGGGAAAACAAGTGATATTATGATAGGTACGTTAACATGAAAACATCTGGACTGAAAATAAAACACTGTTGAAAAGAATGGATACAACTAATTGAATACAGTATATAGTCCAGGGCTATAATTTACTGTTTGGAAGATGCAATCTTGCATCACATTGTTGGTGGTTTCTCAGGTCACAGGAGCACATAGCAATGTATGGACAAAATTTCGTTAACGTATTGATTGACGATATGATGTACTGATATTGGTTCACACCTTAGGTTAAGTGTAGCCATCTCCAAGAGCTAAGCTGGTAGCTACTACTGGATGCTAACTCTTTTAGTCTCCTTGAGAGATACAAATAAGAAAAATATTGTTTTAAGAGGATATCAACATGCTCTTTGCTATGCCAACAACATAGTTTTTCCAGAAGGAATTCTTTTAGTAACCAGATAATCATAAGCGAGTGAAAGATTTGTGTATGTATCTTTATGTGTGTGTGTGTGAGTGTGCACATGACTATGTTTGCTACAACGGTAGCAACTTGAACGGGAACTAGAAAACAAACTATGATCATTGACTGATTTTAGAACCTAGAAAGAGTATTTTGAATGTCTACTGGTGATTCATGTTCCATAATTCTTTGGGTTTGAGAGTTCAGCAGCAAAATGTTGAGTATTCCTTCCCCTGCCCGCACTGGCTCATCTGCTCCATATCTGCAGGCACTTTCTCTTCCTTTCCTCACACTCCAGAAGAGGTGCCTTTCCTCCCTGCAAGGGTGCTGTACACCTAGAGCCAGGCCTTCCTGTCCCTCATCAGGCCCAGGAAACTGTGTCTTTATCATTTCTTCTTTCATGTGCATTTTCAACCTCTCTTGATTTTCTAACTCTTCTTACAACTTGTATACATGTGCAAGAAAAATCTTATGCATACTTTGAAAAAAATAACTTACTGCTTCCTTTTCTATCTATCTCCTGTCAGTGATCTTTCTTTCCCTAACAAATTTATTCAAAAGTCTGAAGTGTTCATCCTTATGTTCTTGCCTCCCATTCACCTTTTTACAAATTTAATTTCTTTTTATCAAAATGTGAAATTTGATTAAAAATATCTCATTTCAAGGGTCAAAATGTTTTATAAGGCTTGCAGTAAAAATTAGCATCTCCCAAACTTTGCCTCTTTTGCAGCCCATGGATGGTGGTCTTTAATTTCCTCCACTTTTGTATAGTTCATATTGTCACATAACTCTCTACTCCTTGGCTTTTTTCAGTTCAGCAGATATCTATTGACCATTTCTATGAAAGGCCGGAATTTGCCTCTTAGTAGTACACCTATGTACACACATACTCCCCAGAACTTTTTTTCTAAGATAATTACCTACTAATTTTGATCTCACATAACTGCATTCATTGGTGAATGGTGCATACCGGTGTTTCGTTTCTGCCACTTCTCTGTGCATTCCATGGAATGCACAATGTTTCTTTCTCTCATCTACTTAGTTTTTCTACTGACTTAATCCCTCTTAGTTGTCTAAATCTGCTCTCATTGTGTTCAAATACATCCGGGACCATACCAACTTCATCTTTTATAAGCATCTTTCCTTAAGCCTTCTGACCTGTCCCAGAGTATATTGGTTGTTATCCACACTTTGCACATACCTGTCATCCTGGGAACTCTGTTCATTATCAAAAATGTCCTTTGTTTCATTCTTGAATCCACACATTCTCTGTTGACACAGGGTCATTCTGGTAGAATATGCCTTTTTGTAATTTCCAGAGAAAGGCTGTGTGGGTGTGTATGTGCATGTAAGTATTTTGGCTCTTTGAATACTTGTCATTATTATGTGCATCTATAACAGAACTTGAATACATCATCACACTAAATTAGTAGAATCACACCAAATAGAGTTTTAAGTTGAAATAACTTTGCTTCAAAATTCTGAAGCTGTTTTGCTGTTATTATAGTGTTGTTAAGAAATTTCAGTCAAGAAAATGAGTGTTATAGTTCTAATATAAGCATGTCTTTGTATCTAAAAGCCAGTTTAAAGAAATGTGTCTGGTTGCCAAGTTGACAAGGGGTGGAATGTTATGGTTGATACATTGTGTCAACTTGGGGAGTCTAGAGGGTTAGCTGAGTGATTCAGCAGGAAGCCAGGGTGCTTACTTTGTATACATCTTGAGCCTGTGGAAGTGGAGGGCATGGTGATTGTGTGAGAGGTACACGCCCCCTGGGTTGGGGCAGGCTGTTTACAATGTAGGGGAAAAAAGGAGGCTGCTTGCAGCCATTCCTCCCTTTTGCTGTGGTTGTTTTTGTTGTGCTCTGCTGCCCTGAACAGTTTGCCCTCTGCTATGTGCCCCTCTGCCCCAGTGGAACCAGCCAACTATGGACTAAAATCTCCACAAACTGTAAGCTAAATAAACCTTTCTTTCCTTCATTTTGGGCGTTGGGTATTTTGTCTCAGCAAGAGAAAAGTAACCAAGACAGAGAGGAATACTCCAGTTCATGTTCCCACAATGCAGCAGTGTGTGACAACAGTGTGGCAGTGTGTGGACGAAAGTGCCTTTGTAAGAGTTTTGGGATCCAAGCGGAGAGTTGCAAAAAACCCAGTGAAATCCAAGATTGAGGAAAGCCACTTTGGGAGGACTTACTATGCTCAGGTAGCTGCTCAGTAGGGCAGACCAAAAGCAGCCCCATCTTTTATGGTCTGCGCTACTGCTACACCTAACCATGGACCTGAATCCAGACCCATCTCTCAACGGACCAGAAAGGAGCTATTCCCATCTGAGTCACTGATAAATCCTTAAAATTTTATCCCTATGTATAATAATGTCATCTTCACAGACAATTTTATTTCTTTTCAAGTTTGGATGATATTTATTTATTTCTTGTCATGTCTATTTGCTCTGGATACTATTTCAGGAGATGTGGTGAGAGTGGACATCTTGCCTTGTACTAGAACTTAGAGGAAAAGTGGAAAGCTTCTCTCCATTTGTCATCATGCTGGCTTTTCATATATGACTCACTGTCATATATGATAATTTCAATAAATACATTACTGATGGTTCTGATTATGAATAGAAGTTGAACTTTGTAAGATATTTTGTACATCTATGGAGATGATCATATGGGGTTCTTTCCATTTTCTTCATGTGTCATATCACAGTGGTTGATTTGGACATTTTGAACCATTTCCATCCCAGAGATAAATCTTATTTAATTATGCTATATATTCCTTTTAATGTGTTGAAATCACTTACTTAATATTTCCTTGGGAATATTTGCACCCATATTCAGAGACATGGACCTATACTTTTCTTGTGTTGTCTTTGGCCTTGGTATCGAGATATACCCTTAACTGAATTTGGAAGTGCTCTTCTTTTCTTGTGGAAGAATTTAAGAGGCAGTGGTATTAATTCTTCTATGACTATTTAGCAAGACTCACATGAGAAACTACCTGATCTTAGGCTTTTGCTTGTTGGGAGATTTTTTAATTAATGATTCGGTCTCTTTGACAAGGGTGCTAAAAATAAACAAAAGAGGAAGGAAAGTCTCTTCAATAATTAGTATTCAAAAATATGAATATTCAAATGGAGCAGAACAAAAGTGCACTCTTTTACCGTGTACAGGAACCAACTCAAAATAGATTAAATGTAAGACATGAAACTGTAAAGCTCCTAGAAGAAAACATAAGAGAAAAGCTTATTGACATTGGTCTAGGAAATGATGTGTGTGTGTGTGTGTGTGTGTGTGTGTGTGTGCATTACAAGGAAAAAAGATAAAAATGAACAAACCAGGTTACATCAAAATAAAAGTTTTTGCACATAAAATAAACCAATCAATAGAGTAAAAGACAACCAATGAAATAATATTTAGAAACTGTATAGTTAGTCAGTGATTAATGCTTAAAATATATAAAGCCAACTCAATAGCAAGAAAACCAACTGAAAGTCTCAAAAGATGTGAAAGGACATTTCTTCAGAGAAGACATAAAATTGGCTAACAGGTATATGAAAAAGTGGTCGATACCATTTATCTTCACAGAAGTGTTAACTGACACCACAATGAGATACCATCTCACATCTATTAGAATGGTTATTATCAAAAAGACAAAGATAGATTTTGATGAAAGCATTGAGAAAAGGGAATTTGTATGCTATTAGTAGCAATGTAAATTGATATAACCAGTATTTAAAGCAGTGTGGAGGTTCTTCAAAAAACTAGAAATAGAAAATCTGTGATACAGTGACTTCCTTCCTGGGTAAATATTGAAAGGAAATGAAATCAACCTCTGAAGAAATATCTGTGCTCCTAGGCTTACTGCACCATTGTTCACAGTAGCAAGATATGGTATTAACGTAAGTGTTCATTGTCAGATGAATGAATAATATTGGTTTAATGGTTGTATAACTTCTAATTAAGAAAAGTTACTTTGGCTCATGTTCCTGGAGGCTCCTGCCCAAGACTAGCTGACCCCATGCCAGGAGCCTCTGGTGAGGGCAGCACAGCCTGGTGTGACTATGTGGAAGAACAAACTGCTCCCATTATGAGCCTGCAAGAAGAAGAGAGAAACAAGAAGAGACCAAGGTCCCACAGTCCCCTCTGAGAGACACCTTTGACCTCTATCTAGGTCTCATCTAAAGGTTCATTACCTCCCAAGAGTGCCACCCCGAGGATCAAACCTTTCATGCATGGAGCTTTGGGAAACATGACCTTTATTAAAACACTTGTAGAGTAATATTTTTTAGCAATTAGAAAGAATGAAATCTTGTAACTTGAGACATCATGAATGAACCAGGAGGACATGATGCTAATGAAATAAGTGAGACACAGAAAGATAAATACTATATGGTCTCACTTTACATGTGGAATCCAGAAAATTGAATTCATCAAAGTAGAGACTGGAATGGTGGTAGTCTGGGTCTGGAGGGGAGGGTGGGTAGAAAGGAAGATGTAGTAAAGAGTACAGATTCATTCATGTGGGACATATAAACTCTAGAGATCTATTTATTCAGCATAATAACTATAGTCAGTAACACTTTACCGTATACGTGAAATTCATTAAGAGTTGATCTTAAATGTTCTGACAACATACAAAATTATGACTATGTGAATTGATGGGTATGTTAATGTGCTGGAATGTGATAATCATATATATATAATATATATCCTTTTTAATGGTAGCATAGTTTTATTAAAGGTAGGAAAAGAAACAGGCTCTGCAGAACAAGTTTGGGCCAAGTAAAAGAAGGAAAAGAAGTATACCCTGCAGTATCATAGCAGGCCATCCACACACAATGGCCATATATCGTATTGTTGATATAAAAATATTCAATTTTTGCCCAATATATTTTGGATAACCTGAGTAAAATACGAAACTCTTTAATTTATTTTCTTTGTTTGACTAAATTTTCTTATGATTTTATCTTGCTTCTCTTCCTAGTTGTTTTTCAAAACTGCATATTTGCTCTCCATGTTTTGAACCTTCTCAATAGGTCTTGGTGTGTGTGCATTTTTATCACTGGGTGCTTTCAATATAGGACATGCTCATGAGTGTGTTATCTAATGACTTTCTTCCATTATCTGTATTCATTTTTTCTGAAATGCCTATTATTTTAGTATTAGACTTTGATTGTCTAATTTTTCTCTTTATTGTTTTCTCTGTCTTTTGCTCTGCTTTGTTGCAGAGTTGTTCAGTTGTCACATTCCTTTCTGCTATAAATTTCCAGATTTCTGCTATGAATTTTCAGATTTCCATAACGGGGTGAAAACTGATGGCAAAAAGAGGAAGGCTGTCTGGGAGTTGGAGCAGTTTTATGCACTCATCCAAATATTCTTTTCGAGTTCGAGTTTTCTTTTAGTCAAACTTTCAGTGGTGTCAGTATCAGAGCCACTCCTTCTGGTATATTTGGGTGATCTATGGTGCCATAATTTTGCGGAGGTAAACCTTACCCTTTTATTCCACTCATTTTTAAGTAACATTTTCAGTCATGCTTCCATACTACTGAGACAACACTAGCAAGAGAACTGAGGACTCAGGACTCAGGAGGATTTGTCTTATAACTCTTGACAAGTGCTGTCTTTCACAGGATTTTTAACCTACTCATTCTCAAATCCCCTACTTCCCTTCCTTCTTGGTCCCTTCAGGGGTCTTTTATCTCAAGTCACCTTTATTATTATTGCTGTGCTCTAACTTTCTTTTCTTATTTCTCTTCTGACTGGCATACCCAGAAAACTGTATCTTTTTTCATGATTTCAAGTACCTCCTTGCTATGCAAAATTATGAATCTTCATAGGTCTTCCTAGTATTTTGCCTGTACTACTTGCATAATTTCTTTTTTGTAATTTTTATTTTAAAGACAAAAGAAGGAGACACACGAACCAAAATAAGCCATAAACAATAACAAAAATACAAAATTATACAGAACATAGTAGGGAATTAGCACTGGATGTTGTATTACATAATGTTATCTTCACCTTAGTTAACACATAAACATTAAAGGAAATACCAAATTATAGAGAAGATAGTAGGGAATCAGCACTGGATGCTGCATAATATAAAGTTATCTTCACTTCTGTTAATACAAAAATGATTGAGGTAATACAAATTATAGAGAATATAGAAGGGAATTAGCTCTGGATGCTGTCTTACATAATGTTACCTTCACATGTTACTCAGTTACACAGTTGATGGCCCATTTGATCATTGAATTTTCTCCTCCCTCATCTCTGTTGCCCTACCACTCAATCAGTCATCTTCCCTGTGACAATAACTGTATTCCTGAGTTTATCTGTACCCCTGGACTCTCGCCTTGGGAAGAGATATAGCTACCTCAGACTATACTATAGCATACAAAGGTGTATACAAACTGCCATGGTCGGAGGTGGAAAAGCACCTATGGTCACAGTGGACTGCCCGGCTCCTCCCCGTCGCTGTGCTATGGGTGGGGGTGGATCCAGTCCATGGGGCACCCTCAGCGGGTCCCACAGCGGAGCAGCCGCGGGGCCCTCAGTGGAGCAGCCACGGAGCCCACAGCACAGCAGCCGTGGGGCACGTGCCCCTGTTAGGGTGCCCTCGGTGACCTGTTCGGCTCTGTCCTGTTGCCTCAATGCTGGAGGCCCTTTCTTCTCCTCCTCCCACCTCCTGATCTCCAGTATTACCGTTCCCCAACACTTGAAGCTGGGCATTGGACGAACTTACAATGCTTGGTATAGGGGCTTGAAATCTCCCCAGCCCATTCTCACTGTGTTAGTTCAGGGTATGAACTGAGTTTAGAGATTAGTTCTAGAACAGAGTCGGATGATTTTCTCGGGTGTGCTGTATAGAGTATGTTGTTGTTTTTCAAGTCCCAGTCTGCTGCTTTTCATCTAATTTATTGCTATGGGTTCACGCAAGGTTCACGTGTGCAAGCTGTAAGGAGACCCTCTTGGTGCGCACATTAATAGTTTGGGGTGAGTCCTGAAGCCCATGGATTCGTCCCATTCTTACCAGGAACAGGCGGTGCTTGCTCAAGCCGCCGAGACTCAAGATGCTCCCAGAGAGAGTTCAGGGTGGGAGCTGAGTCCCGGCAACCCAGCTTGTGCTTCCTGCCTGATGTTGGAGTGAGAAGGGCGTGGAGCCACATGATCCACCTCCATCTGCATCTCCCTCCCATTGCAGTGCTGGAGCACCCATCCGCTCCTCAGCCGGATCTCTGGGAGCTGCCGCGGCTCACCGCTGAGGTTCCCTGCTGCTCTCCACCAGTAGCCGCTCACCCAGCAGACAGGCAGGGGGCCACCCTCTAGAGGCAGGTGCAAAGCCAGGCGTGGTGGGCTGTGTACTAGTTGCATTGATTCTCTCCAGGTGCTGATTAGGAAGGTTGCTGCAGGGTGGAGACTGCCCCAGCGGCTGTCGCAACCTCTCATTCTCACACTGGGTTCAACAACTGCTCCCGACCGCCATTGCCCCCTTTCCTGGCTGCACCCTCCCCTCTCCAGCCCTGGACCAGCTCTCAGAACTCTGTTCTCCGCTGGCCGAGTCGGGAGGCTTCCATGAGCGTGGGCCTCTGAAGCTGAAGCTGTGAATGCCAGAACGAGGGTGACTTCCTCCTTCTCTCCCTCTGACTGCGCCATGGTGGATCTCCGATCCTTTCTTCCAGCAGAGGTTTTGCTTAGTCTTTCTGAGGGCTTCAATTCCCCTTTCAGATCCTTCCTGAGTTCAGGATTCCCACCTCTTTCCCTTCTGTCCTTCACATGCTGCTATATTCCTATATTCCTTTGTCTGAGTGGCATTCGTCTGGGAGGTTCTCTCTCTGCTGCCTACCCGGTCACCATCTTGAAGTCCTCTCGTAAAATTTATTTAGTTATTTGTTACTTTCTGATGAATTGACCATTACATTTCTAAAGTTCTGAAATGGCCAACAGACCATGGAAGGATACCTCTTTAGGCTCCTGCTTGAAACCAGCAGCTACAGAAAACTGCTGGCCTTGATTCAGGGCCATATGTACTACTTGCATAATTTCTTAATGATTATCCCAATCTCTAATCCATCATCCACATTGCTCTCAATAGAACGGATCATAGCTCTTTATAAGAAGCAAAAGAGAGGTAGGTTTTCCCCATCTTTAAACTCTCACAGTTCTCTACTCATCATATTATGAGCCTTTTAAGTTTGCCTGAAGAGATGCTCCAAGACGTGGTTGACCCAGATCTTGGTATCTTTGCTCACAGAGTTCTCTCTGTTTCTGAAATCCTCTTCTCTGTGCTAAGAATGCACACAAGTTACCTTTCAGAATTCAGCCTAGCTGTTTCTCTAGCTTCCTACTGCCACCCTCATCCTACCAAGGTAGCTTTAAGTCCTCTGTTTTTCACCCAAGGGCTGTCTGTATAGCATAGGACTTGGAGTATAGGCTCCAGAATGATTCATAAATTGAAATACATTCTTTCCTTTCTTCATTTTTTGAGGTGAGGGTCTGAATACTTTGCTCAGATTGGTTTTGAATGCTGTCTCCTGAGTATTTGAGAATACAGGTTTGTCCCATTGAACCTGGTTTCTTGGGGACATTTCATTAATTCTTCTGTGCCTCAGTTTCCTCATCTGAGATGGGTTCAGTGACTATAACTACCATATGGGTCTAAGAAATTTAAAGGAGAAGTCATGTAACGAGCATTTAGAACGTTAGAATCACAGCGCAAAAACACTTACTGAAAGTTACTCATTATTTCTGACCCCACTGTGTTCTGTGTAAATTTTATTATACCCTCTGATACTTTGATCTTTGTTTGCATTTTTATCTTGTCCTGTGGTGTTTTGAACTTTTTTGAGGACAGGGACTAGCCATGATTCACTACTGGGTGCCTGGAGCTAGCCTAGGTATATAGGATTATTTCAATATATACTTATGGGTGGATGAGATTGAGGGTGACGGGCAAAGTATATGAACAATTTTGTAGACAAAAATTTTGTGCTTTCATATAAAAATATCCTGCATTATTGGAGAAATCCCTCCTAGATCATCTGATTTTGATTTTATGGTGTTCTGGTCTCTCGTGGACTTTGAGCTAGTTTACCATTCTGTAAATGAGAGATAACTGATAGGAATAACTAAGAACTATTATTGTGGATATGTAAGTAGGTGCAGCCCTAAAAAGATTCAACTGACTTCTCCCTGGCTATGGCAAGGGGAAGAGCTTCACCTCTGTCTGCATCTTTATTTCCACATTCCTGACCTACAAGGTATCTTTGAGTTCTCCTTGCACCCTTATAACTTCTTTCCAACTTCTTCCTTGGTGATTAAGTTGAGTAGAGTCTCCAATACATGTTCTCTTGATAACTGAGAGAGTCATAACATTATCTCCATTTTAAAAAAATTACCATTGTCATTGTCAGAAATTCACATAATTTTAACCTCAGACAATTAAAAATATTTTGCAAGGTAGTATAAAAAGGGCTCACTTTAGAGATGATCTGAAGCCACGTTTACTATGGGAGCATAAGATTATCATTCAAGATTAATAAAGCACATTAGTCATCTGAGGCCGAGTTTGGGATCTTCTGTCTAACGGGAGGCCTGACTCCTGGGTGTCTGTGCTAAAGCTCACACAACTCTCCTAACAACTCATCTCCTCCCATGAGACAGAGAACAAAGACATCTATATACTTTAAGTGTGCAGAGAATCATATGGGGCCCTTATGGGGCTCTGAGCATATGGAATCAGAGATGTAAGCATAGTCTTGAGGATTACAAAGAAGATTTGGCAGAATAATAAAGGAAGGAATGTTACATCTTGAGAGAACTCATTCAATCTTTATCAAATTATAAATTTTACAAAGATCATTTAACCATAAAAGAACCTACCTTAACGGAATTCATTTCCTTCTAAGATGACAGAGTATAAACTACCAAAGCTTCTAAAAGGAACAGATCACACAGAAAAGTCTACTTTGGATTAAGTGAATAGATGAATCATGTAAATTATCTGTATAACTCACTTATAGCAAACTTTGTCAATAAATAAAAGTTTAAAAAGGTCAGGTTATAAAGTAGGTAAGATGGCACTTGCCTTGCTCTAATGAGAAAATTCAAGTCCTTTGTAATCGACACATTATTTCTATGCAAATAGTACAGTTGCAGCTCTCAGAAATAAAAGGCTTCATTGATTAAATCAAACATCCTGGTTCCTTACATCTGCTTTGTCACTTGCTTCACATTTCACAAATGTGAAGTCTCTAATTATCAGCATGAATTAGTGAGGTTTTACCCTTATTTGGAAATTCAGATGAGAGATTAATCAAGGAAAGAGGAAAAAGTGACTGAGTTTCTTAATGTTTTTTCTGTTTAGCAGAGTATCCTACATACTTCCTTTTTCTTTAAAAAACATGATTGCTAGTGTTCATTTTAGTGGTTTTTAGAAGATTGTTCAGTGATCCTATGGTTTTATAGACTGGCTAGAATGAGGTCAGCAGCCACAGCAATAGCAAGGACAATCATTTGCTAACCGTTTATGAAGTGCTGTCCTGTACCAAATATTATATATGTAAATTTCATTTGAGTACATATTTGTGGATGACGTAAAATACCTTTATTCTCCCTGGTGAATGATTTCTTCCACACTCTTTCTAAAGCAGGGTCCTTGATTTTATATCAAATAAAATATTATGTTCTGCTAAGGCCATCAAAGTGGATTCTTACAGCCCATGACTTTCTTGACATTTTGTGTTTTTCCCTCATAGCACTTAGCACAACTGATTGGCAGCTATCAACATTCGTCTGCTGGTTTATTTGGTTTTTATTTTTTATGTGTTGTAAAATCTAGCAAGGCTGTGATTACATTTGCTGTATTAACTCTGGTATAACTGGCACATAATAGGTGCTTACAAAATATTTGTTGAATATCAAAAAAGAACAACATTCTCTGAAGCGTTACAAAGCACACTCTTACTTTTCACACTCAAAGCTTTGTGAACACAGAGCACATGCTTTTGCCAAGAGCCCCTCTTTTGCTCTCCTCCAGAAACCCATTGTCTCCTCTGTTCTGTTCCTCTCCTTAAAAGTCTTTCCTATGAGCTCAGTTGCCTTCCCTGTACACTGAGCTGCCTCGCGTATCACTGCTTCAGGGGAAAAAGCTGTAAACTGTTCATTTAAAAAAAAATCATGTTATTCTGATCTCAGCGGACACAGTTTGCACCCTGCTGTCCGTTAGTTTAATTAAAACCTGTCCTCTTCTTGGGCGGGCTGAGTTGTGCAAGGTGACTTCATGACCAGTGATGCTAACATGAAAGCATTCAAAGGATGTCAGACAGCTAGGGTACGGATTTCAGCAGAGATAAAAGAGGTTAAAAAGAGGGATGTTGACAAGCTAGAATGCAGCCTTCGGTTCCGCAATGTTACTTTCACATTAGGTTGCAATATAATGGCAGATTGAATAAAAGGAAGCACTGGGTGTTGTGTGAAAATACCTAGGAAGTCTAAACATATCTCTAATTATGATAATAGTGAGAAAAGTTGGTTAGTTGTTTTGTTAAGAGGTTATTGTGTTTCAAAATGATATTCTTATTTCTCCAGAACTCCTAAGAAAACACAAAATCACATTTGTTTTTTCTTTCATGCACTAAAACATCTGCTAGATACAGTTCTTGGAATAAAAGATATAAAGCTCAGGAAATATAGAGCCTTGTTGATTGCATGCTAGAAGAGAGAATATACAAATAGTCAATAAACTGCAAAAGAGAGTGCTTAAGGTGAACTATGAGGGGTGTTGTGCTGTAGAGCATATGTGAAAGGCCCGGTTGCCAGCTTGTGGTGCTACTAGGAGGTGGTAGAATATTTAGGAGGTAGCCCATGAAGCCCAGTAGAAGGGAGCTGGGTTTTGGAAGTATGTCTGTGAAGAGTTTATGAGAAATCCAGTCCCTTGCTCTCTTTCTGTTTCCTTGCTCCCATGAGACAAGGAGCTTTGCTCTATGATGTACCTCCTACTGTGATGTCTGACTCATCACAGGTTCAAAAGCAACAGAGAGAGCTGACCATGGACTGAAACCTTAAAAATTATAAACCAAAATGAACCTTTTCACCTGTTAAGTGATTATCTCAGGTGTCTGACCCAGCAACAGAAAGTTGACTAACACTGTGGGAAAAGTGCTATTGGACTTCAGAAAAAGAAATAGATTCATTTTAAAAGTATCTCATGTGGAGTTATCATTTTATTTAATACTTGAACAAACAGGTCTGATTTCATCCATTAAGTTATTGGTATGGGAGAGCACTTGAGACAGGGAGAATGGAAGGAATAGGACATAGGAAAAGGGCAGAAAGGCCATACAGGCTTCATAGATGATATACATCGGGAAGTTTTAGGTACTGATATGAGAGTCATTGGGTGACTCTAATATTAAGCAGCCTTGATGTTTATAATTTTGTTTGGGTTTGAATTTTTTAGGATTGGGCATCTAAAATGTGGAATATTTTCTTTGGCAGCTTATCATGAACTAGAGAGATAAAAGATTATGTTGAGAGGAAATTTTGTATGTTTCCCCAACATGTCTGCACATCTATTGCGCATAAGCGTTGGTAACTTTTGTTTGAGATCATCTTTTCAGGAATGTTTGTATAGCCCTCAGCCTTGGAAGACAGAGCCCCTGTCTCCCTGTGGCCAAGGAGAAGCAGTCTCTTTAAAATATTGGGGTTTCTTAAACTTAGATCCCTCACTTGTAATATAAATTTGCTGTTTACTCAGCATCGACCTGGGCCGATGGGCATCTCCCCCATGGGATATGGGGAATGAAGAGAACTCATGCAAATATGAAATTCACAGGGCTTGTTGTGTCAAGATTATAAAGACCTTTGTATCTGACCCAGGGATTGCATGTGTTTTGATGGTAACTAGTAAACTATGGCAGGCTATCAAGTCAGTTTAAAAAATGGTGAAATCTTAGAGCCTCCACAGTCTCAGCAGTGGAAATCTTAAAGTCACAGGAAGCAGTCTTCCACCAATCAGTAACACCTGCCTGTAACCCCAGCGCTCAGGAGGCTGAGGAGGGAAGATTGTGAAGAAGCAGAACTCAGTATGGGTGACATAGTGAGTTCAAGGCCAGCCTAAACTACATAGTGAGACCCTGTCTCAAAAAACAAAAACAGACAAAAAAAACAACAACAATATCCAAACAAACTTGAACAAAACAAACATGCAACAGTTGGGGGCAGCATTTGATTCAATGGGCTTAAGGTTAGAATTATTACAAAAGTAGCAAAATATGTCTGTAAATTAGGAAAATTAGTTGGTCAAGAATAATTAATTTTAGGGCTGGGGATATAGCTCAGTGGAATAAGCGCCTGCCTAGCAAGCACAGGGTCCTGAGTTCAATCCCCAGTACCGCCAAAAAAAAAAAAAAAAAAAAAAAAAAAAAAAAAAAAAAAAAAAAAAAAAAAAAAAGAATAATTAATTTTGTCTCATTTTACATAAGGTGATGTTTGTCTCATGCAAAATAAACAGATTTAAGAGAGTGAAAGACAAGCCACAAAAAGGAAGAAAATATTTGCAAAACACACGTGGGGGCTCAGAAAATGTTATCCCAAAATATGTCAGCTTGAACTTTAAATAGCGAGCATTTGGATCTGCCAGAGGAACACAGGCAAGGTGGCAGACCTGCTGGTAAACATGTGAGTTCTGTAACTATCTGCTTTTTCAGTTCTTGTCCTCCCTTAGCCTCAGACTTGGTCTTCTATGACAATACAGATGTACAAGAGCAATGCAAGGCACTTGAATCATTAAAGTCCCAATGTTAGGAAATTCAGGGAAGAACTAGGTCATCTCAAGCTACTTTTACTGGAGCTTAATTTCCTGCCAAATACAGGGTCCACACTGACCAAACAGCAGCTCTTTCTGACCAGTAACATTCTAGAGATCTTGGCCCAGGAAATATCCTATACAATAACAGCCCTTCCTTGCAGCCTTCATGGCTCAGCTCAAATGCTGCTACTTTGATTGCAAGGAAGAGCATTCCAGTCAGCCTACATGTACCATCCCTTGTGTCTAAACCTTCAGTTCCTTCTGCCCCCGAATCTGGGGTTAAATTCTATGCAGAGGGGGAGTGCCTGCCTGGCAAGGACATGTAGAGCAATGATTACATCAAGCACACGTTCCCTTGAGCAATACTTGATGAAAGACAACTACAGGTGGCTGTACAAGTTCACATTCCTATGACCAGTGAATAAGCATTCTTGATCCTGGTGAAGGGTAACCTCTCAGATGAGAGCTACACCTTCTGCATCTACTTCTTGTCAGACTCTATCATAGATCAAATTGCTGGGAGCATTAAGAAGACATATGAGGAAATCCCTTTCACTGAGGCCACCTGGATCCTCTTCTTCAACGCAGCCAAAAGGATAACAGACTATATCAAAAAGCAAGATTGGGTCCTGGGTCCCAATAGCTAATATAGTTTGGCCACACAGAAGTCAGAAGATACCAAACAGGTTGTTAAGTGTGACTGACAGCTGGAAGTGATCCTTCAAGCAGGGCATGTGCTATTTAAAACAGCTACAGTTCAAAGTTTCCTCTAATAAAGGTAAATTAGCATTAAAAAACATTTATTAACCCTGTAAAACTGTACATATCCTGCATTCATCTCTTCCCATGGAGAAGATTTTTAAGCCTTAATTATCTGGCCCTGTTTGAGTTTCATGTTTTGCATGGGTCTCGCGTCCATGTGCACATTAATGAAACTGGCGTGCCTTTTACCCTGTGGGTCTATGGTCAGTTTATGTTAGCACGTTCAAACTTCTAGAGATGGAGGGAAATTTTTCTTCACCTCTACACAATATATGAATGAGAACAGGGCTCCAAAATATGCAAGGAACATTTAGGACAGCAGTAAATGAAACAAAGAGCCTAGTGCCAAACTTGGCAAAATATCTAAAAGAACCTCACAAAGGAAAATGTACAGATGGCACTAACCATATAAAAACATATTCCACTCACATGTCATCAAAGAATTGTAAATAAAAGCAACAATGAGATCTCATTGGCTATCTATTAGAAAAGGCTAAAATCTAAATCATTGATAACGCTATACAAAGAACAACAAAAACCCTTATTCATTGATAGTAAGAATGTAAAATGGTGTGGCCACTTTGGAAGATAGTTTGATAGTTTCTTACAAAATGAATCATGCTCTTACCAGACAATCTAGTGCTTATGTTCCTTGGTATTTGTTTAAACGAGTTAAAAACTGTGTCTATACAACACCTTGCATGGATTTTTATAGCAGCTTTATTCATATTCACTATAGAACCACTATGGCCTTAAATGAGTGAAAGGATCAATAAACTGCTATATCCATACAATGAAATATTATTAAAAATAAATATGCTATTTAAGATATAAAAAGACATGGAAGAAACTTAAATGCTTATCACTAAGTGAAAACAGCCAGTCTAGAAAGAGTACATATGCTGTAATTTCAACTTGATTGCATTTGGGAAAAGACAGAACTATTGAGATATATAAAAATCAGTAGTTGCTAGGGGGAGGAGGGAGTAAACAATGAGGTGGTAGAGTACAGAGAAGTTTTACTACTATGTATGATACTGTAATGGTGACTACATGTTATACATTTTTGTCAGTATCTTTAAAATGTACAACAGAGTGACTCCTAGGACAAACTATGGACTTTATTTAGTAGTAATGTCTCAATATTAGCTCATTAGTTGTAACAACTTCCACACTAATGCAAGATGCTGAAAATAGGTAAAATTTGGGGGGTTCAAGTATGGAGCATGTGGAAATTCTCTGATTTCAGCTCAATTTTTTGTAAGCCTACCACTGCTCTAAAAATTGTCTATCATTGAGAAAAGGTAAAGGCAAAGAATGATGATTTGTTGCTTAGAGAAACAAGTTGATTTAAATTTATAAAGTCGAGTTTGATGTCCTGAGGGGTATAAAGAAATCAATATGGCATGTAAACACATTAAACAGTTGGGGAAAAGTGATCCGCTAGAAAAGCCCCCCAAATATGCCAGGTATACAGCACTGAAGTTGAGAATAGCAACAGAACTTTGTGGGAAACTCAGGACTATCCACTTCAAAAATATTGCCTACTTCTAGCTTATACACCATATGAAAAAGTCAAGATAGAGAAGAGGCTTCAACCCTAGGTACTCCTTTGAAGAACCAGTTTTCTTGCCTTCCCATTACTATCAGCTCTAGCTTCAGCTGAACCCATGAACTTTTTTCCCTAGAGAGTAGTCTAACATGTGCCAAATTGAAAAAATCAAGACGAAAACACGGAGCATAAAACCTCACACTAGAATGTGCTGTTCTCATATGTATCTGCCTGTTGTATTACAGTTACGATAATTGTGCTCAATTCTATGATCCTGAAAAGTCTCCTAAACATTTAGTTTAGTCCCTGGTCACTGACTTACCCTCAGATATTTAGGTTGTTTCCATGCAGCCAATATAGAGCCAATATAGGTGCTCATACCTTGCTTGGTGACCCAAAGAAGATCTAATGTACCATCCCATGTGACATTTAATCTTATATATCTGACTTATTTCACTTAACATTGCATTCTCAAGCTACATTTATTTACCTACAAATGTCTCAAGTTTGTCTTAATTTATGGAAGAGTAATAGTCCACCATTACAATCTACTTAGCTGTGATCTGCATTTATAATTTCTTTTAGGCACGCATAGAATCAGTGAAGAGTTTAAAACTATATGACACAACATTATAATATTGATTGTACATGTGGTAAGAAATTCTATCCGTTTTATGTGGGAACAGATTTTCACATCATTCTGAGATTCCAAGTAGGAGTGGAACTGTCCAAAGCCACAGTATCCCAGAGTGTTTTCTTTTATAGCAAAACTTGAAATTACTTAGAGTAAAGAATTTCACCTTCGTATTTCGGCATGCTTCTTGCCACTTGGGCTGTGTCTCCACTGTGTGACCAACACTGGTCTACTCTAACCCAGCCATAATGTCCATGTAACCCCAGCCAGTGGTAATCAGGAGTTTCATCTTACTGTATTTCTTTTTCTATGGATCTTGGCATCAACCCAACTCTTTCTTTAAGACACTTATGTTTTTTTGTTCGTTTGCTTCCCAGACATGATGCTCCTGCTTTTCCTAATTCACTGTTAACTGCTTTTTGGTCCTATGTGTTTACTCCTCCCCTTTACAATTTTAAGTATTGTGCTGTAAGGAAAAGATCGGACTTCTGATGTTATCTACGGATGCCTTGTCCTTAGGTCATTTTATCTAGCACTTTGCTTTTAAATATTATCCATATGGCTTGAATATCCAAATTTTCATCTGCAGCCCTGAACATTTCTCTAAATTCCATATTCATATATTGAGCAGTTGCTCCAGTATATCTGTTTGGAATCTGATAGGCTTCTCAAATCTAAAATGCTGAAATAGAACTACTCCGCTCTCAGTTTTCTCTCTCTGTGGCATCCCTATCAACTAACTTGTTCAAGGGGAAATCTGGGTTTTATCTGTGTTTCTCACTTTCTTTCACTCTCAATGCTGATTTCACCTCTGAAACATACCAGAACCCCCTCCCTCCTCTCTTTTGCTCTCTCCCTTGAATAGCCACCCTCATTCTCTGCATGGATCACT
Source organism: Dinomys branickii (assembly GCA_004027595.1). Lineage (NCBI taxonomy): Eukaryota > Metazoa > Chordata > Mammalia > Rodentia > Dinomyidae > Dinomys > Dinomys branickii. Next base: position 6,699 of record PVLD010001785.1, on the reverse strand, counting down.
GGGTCATGTCACTCCACTGCTTAAAACCTGCCTGTACTTTCAGCAACTCCAGAGGGACTTCATTCTTTTTCTGCCGGCTTACAGCTGTCTGCAGTGCCGGGCCTGAAGAGTCCTCCCTGAACTCATCTCATGCCACACTGCTCACACTGCCCACACCGACTGACTTGCTCCAGCATGTCAGGTTCTCGCTTACCTGGAGCTTTTGTGCTGTTTCCTCTTTGTCTGGAATGCTCTTAACCTAGGTCTTGGCCAGGCTTGGGCCTTCTTCTCACCAGGTAAGACCCACTTTAAATGTCACCTCCTCAGAGTTCCAACTAATGTGACGCAGTTCCTCCACTTACTGTGTAATACAGAATGCTGCCATCTTTCTCTTTCTAGTGGCTCCTTGAATAATTCTTCATTTGCTATCTCAAGATGGTAGACTGTAAGGCCCTTTAGAGCAGGATAGGTTCTATTTTTCTTATAATCTGGCATTTACTATGCTCTGCAGTAGAAAGACAATAGGGCACACAGTTGTTTTTTGTTATTAAATAAGTACATTTGAATAGCTTACAATTCAATCATTCATTAAAGACATTTATTGAGTATCTATTACGTTCTAGACCTTGGCAATTTGGCAGTGAACAACAGAGAAACTTTAGACCTTCTAAAGTTCAAAACTCTAGAAAGGAAACAGAAAAAAAACGGGTCAACACGTGTAACATAATGGACAGAGAGGGTGAAACTTCCAGCTTTGCAGAAAGCATTCTGGAGAAGGAAAAAGAAATGTTAAACCTCTGAGTGAGGAACATACTTGTCAAGTTCAAGGAGGAGGAAAGACCCCTCTGGGGCCAGAGCAGCATGAGCTATGGAGAAAGGGAGTGACAAAGTGGTCCAAGGGTCTATCTTGTGTGGTTTTGGATTGTATCCTAATAGGGATGGGACTGCATTAGAAGGTTCAACATTGGGCAGTGACTTAATCTCTTACTGCACAGAGATTTGCTTTATGAACTGTTTCCTTCTCAGAGATCTCCTTAGGGGATTGGCAGGGAAAACAATGATTGTCAAGAAACTTGACACTTCTGGCTGACACTTCTTATGTAGCAGATCCTGTGCGGGTTGCTAGAAATCCCAGAATGTATTCCCATATCGACCCATTCCTTTTGGAGGGTCTTGGCTAGGCCAGTCTTTCTGGCTTAATGAAAGCACTTCACACTCCTGTACTCAAGAAAGCGTGAAGAGAAAGGTGAGTAGAGGGGGCACAGAAATTTCCTGGCTCTCTGAAGCCTCAATTAAAAATATCCTGCAAAGAAATTATCATGTAGAAAGAGTTTAGACTCTTTCATAAGTGAAAAAAACAAAGCAAAACCCCAGAAAGATCTTCTTTGGAATATCTTCTGAAGGTTTATAGATTAGTGTGAGCAAAATTAGACTCATGAAACAAAACAGTCCCCAAGATTTGTTTCACCCATAGGCACTTGCACAACCCCCAAGGGTAACTTATGTAAAATAAAATGTCTGACTCCCTCACATGGTTGGCCTATGGAGAGGAACTTTTTAAAATTAACCAGGGGGTTAATAAGTAAGAGAATTACTGAGAAGGTCAGAGAAGGATACGTTAATGCCTGGCTATTAATAGAAAAAGGAAACGAAAGAAATTTCTAGAAGAAACAGTACATTCCATTCCTGGTTTGAGGAAGACTGCATTTGGAAATTGTATTTCTAAATATGTACACTTTTATTTTATGTTATTAAAATTAGGTAGCTCGTGCATATGGGATGATGGTGAAGAAAATGCAAGCAGGCTTTTGTCCTCCTTTCAGACTGGTGGCTTCAGTATTCAGCCACAGGTTTTCTGGCATAGCCATTTTTTTCCTACTCTCCTTCCATGAAGAGAAAAATCAAGTCTTTCAAATGCTCAAGAAAACCTTAAAATAGAAATCTCTGTAGTTAAAAGAAATCATTCAAAGCAGAACATGAATTATTTTTTACCTGAGCTTATTTGGGACATGTTTTGTTTTTTCTTACACAAGAGTGAAATGGAGGTTTGGGATTTCCTCATAAATTTTACAATGACTTCCTTTTTTTTTTTTTATTGTTCTCTGGGAACCAGAATAGTCTTGTAAATACATTCTCATATGTGAGGTTGAATAAATTTTTCTAATCTTGACTTAGTCACTTGTGAGATCCTAATTTGTGTTATGAGTGAAAATCTCTGTTTATTTCTGACCAGTCATGGGACAAACCTCTTAAATTCAGTGTAACATTTTGTTTGTTTCTTGGATTTCAGAAGCTGGTGTCTGATAAAAGTGTTAAACATCCCCACCCTAGTCTCTTATTACTATTTCACTTTAAACTCTGTGCTGGTTGTCTCTGCTTACTTCTTTTCCTCTTAGTCATTATTAACTCAGAACCTAATGGATTCATCAGTGAATGTGTACTTTGGGAACATAACTAAACAAAGGACTAATTCAGAGAACTCATAGACAAATAGGTTGGCATTTAAACTTTAAGCCTAAAAAGCAAACAACCAGGTAAATATTCACTACAAAAAAGATCATTCAGTGATTGTGGGCTGGAGATTGCAAAGCCAGGTTTTGTGTTCTTCACTCTGTTGCTGAATATTGATCTATATGTGGGTAAGTCCCAGTTTGGAGAAGAAGGCAAATAAGATTGACCTCTGAGAAAAATTATCTACTAAAATCTATAGGACTGGACCAAAATATCAATTATGTGTAAGTGAAATTTTTAGAAATATTTAAAATGCAATTAAAATATGATCTCAGAAGGAAAACAGAACTAAAATTCTGGCAAATGGAAACCAACGAATTGCCATGAGCCTTTGCCTGGAGGTAGACTGTGATCACAGGGCAGATAGGGACTGAACAGTGCAGAGGCAAGGGAACCTGGAGAAGAAAGACTTTGGTGGCATGTCACAGAGATAATAAGGGAAAAGATGCTAAGACCACGAAGAGCTTTATCGGGAGGTTTTGTCTGCTGGATCACTAGGAGGGTTCTAGAGTCATCAGCAGATCATATCAAATTCTGGCAACAAACCTACTGACTCCTTCACTGAATTCATCCCAGAACCTACCATCTGGGCATGCTCAAGTTTGTGTGACACTTTTTTTTTAAAGGGTAAGGATTTTCTGAACAGCTGCTGTCTTGCGCTGGATGGTTCTTTGGACTCATTTCTTGTGATAAACTAAGAAATTGACATTCAGGCTCCTGGGAGAACATTTAATGTTAAGCTTTCCTAAGAGCAGATGATCCCAGGCCTAACTTTGGGAGATGTCAAGCCAAGGACCTGAAATGAGGCTCTGTTCAGCAGCAGTTTTTTTTTTTTCTCTACCTGCCATAGCTGCTGCAAGTATAAAAAGAATATAAACACTGTAGGAGGCCTCATGGGAATTCATAAGCACCTCTATTTCACCATGGTCTGAAATTCCATTTTTAATCTGTATACTATTTTGTCTCATTTTTTACTTATAAATACTTACTGACACATTTGGTGTTCCAAAAATCTATTTTTCTCATACATGGCTTCACATTGTCCTCACACAACCTACATGGTTAGAATTTCTTGTTAGGTAGAAATTATGAATATTTTAGAATAAAATATCTATAGAAAATGAAACACGTTAATATCTGATATTGAATAGCCACAGCTTGAAATAAAGCTGCACTTTATTTCTGACCTGGAATTAATCCTATAAACACATATTATTATTTTAAAATGTTTGACAATGAAAGGAAAGCTACCGTGCTCGTACCAGATGCTTTCCACCTGCAGCGGGAAGATGTAAAGGGTTCTCATCAGCCCGCGAGTTTCAGGACAGAGGGCAGGAAGAACTGAGCAGTGAGCTCACGTGAAAGCCAAACAATGCTGGTCATCTGAAGGTTGTGACTGGATTAGAGAGGAAAAAGTAAAACCAAGACCGTAAAGCTCGTAAGCGAGTTACGTCAACTTTCCAGAAATAAGAGAAAAGAGTCTTTATAAATGAGACGTGCTAAAGACAGCCATGATTTTCCCTTCTCTCGAATTGTATAGGGTATATGACCTTTGCCTTTACACACCCACCTCTAAGTATGGTCATAAGGAAAAGAACTTCCAGCATCATATTCTTATTGTTGCCAGTCTTCAAGAAAATGAATTTACTATTCACAACATCATTTAAAAAAATACATATATATTACAGTGAGACTGAATAGGAAGGTAAAGAACCTTCTCCTTAAAAGGCAAGATTTGTCTTTTTATTATGTATTCCACTGACACATGCATTGGGTCACCAAATTTTGGAAACAAAAATACCAGGAGGAATTTATCTTCTCACTACAAGCTTCACAAAGGTAGATGTTTGTATTTGCTTGTGAACTTCCATATCACCAGCAGCTAGTACCATCTCTTGCAGTACAGTCTGTTGAATGAGATTTTGAACATGACTTATGGAGGGGAGGGTGATACCATTATGAAAATATTAAGTACCTTTATCTGCTTTCTGGATCAGGACCTCTCTTAGCCCATTTTGTGCTGCTGTAACAGAATACTAGAGAATGAGTAATTTATAAAAGAGAGAAACTTACAAGATTACAGATCTATCTGTATTTCTTAAAGTTCTGGAGACTAGAAAAATCAAGCTCAAGCATGTAGTGATGACCATCCCAGGAAGGCAGAAGTGAGAGAGAGTGTGTGTGCAGACAGGAGAGAAAGAGAAAGCTGAAGCTGTTTTTACGACAAGTCCACTCTCAACAAAATGGACCTTCTCCAGCTGTGATGGCAAATCCCTCAGGACCTAATCACCTCTTCCTGGTTCCCCTCTCAGTACCGGGGATTAAGTTTCCAACATAAGGACTTCAGGGGACACAAACTAGATCAGGTTCCAAATGTAAGTCTTGTTTTGCTGATAGCATGGAAAAATGTCACATTTTATATAGGGCATCTCATGTTCCCGCTCTTGCCCTTTTTGCCACCCTAACTTGAAGAATCTCTCTCTCTCTCTCTCCCTTCCCCACCCTCCACCACCCCTTTTCCCTGGCAGATGTCACATGTGGCTATCAAAATCTGGTACAACAGTGACTACTTCATGGAGAGTTTTGTGATTAATCAGTTTTGAATCTATGTCTTGCTTTACCTGGGCATCCTCTATGAGTAGTAATAATTGACATGATCATAACACTAGGAAAATTTTATTTAAATATATTGGGCTTTCTTCCTACTTTCCCCCAGTTTTGCTTTGCTATCTCACTCTCCCTTGACTGTCCTTCCTGGCCTTATCTTCACAGGTTCTAAATTTGTTATCAACACTTCCGGCCTGACCCCAACACACCCACCATGGCTAAATTATCTGTTCTGTAACAACTTCTCAAGCTCTAAATGACTCATGCTGTTATAACTTAAGACATGGTTGATAACAATGGACACACTATTGATCTGATAATCAGGGAATCTTATTTCTAGAAAGGGTTAGGTTACTATCCTGTTTTGTAGACAGTCTCCCTGGATGCTTTCACCTCATGTAGGAGTTTGCCTAGAACAATGTTCCTGTAAATGTGAATGTGCGTTCTGTAACACTAGCCCAGATATGTCTTGGGAATTTAAGTTCTCTAGGGAATTGCTATACATTTCCTTCTTTATTTTTTATTTTTTATTTTTCCTGTCTTTTTTTTTTTGGTGGTACTGGGGATCGAACTCAGGACTCTGCACTTGCTAGGCAGGTGCTTATTCCACTGAGCTATATCCTCAGCTCTACATTTCCTTTTTTAGAAAAGTCTAAAAGAAGTTATTCTTCTCTATCTGATAATTGACTTCTTAGGAAGGAAGAGTAGCATACTGGTACTTCCGTAGAAAACCTATGAGGAATCACTGTTTGAACTTCTAGGGAAGCTGGGTGGAGTTTTATCTCCAAAGCAAAATGCTGAAGATACAGTAAGGAGCAGGCCAAGATTTCTACCTTTGAGCACAAAGGATCAAATTGGAAGAGACACAAATAAAGGAATAGGAGACAGCCATTGTAGAGTAAAGGTTTGCTCAGATCGTAAGGACATGAGGACCAAGACGCAGGTAAGGCTGCGCAGAGTGGGGGCAGTGGATGAGGGAGGGAAGTCTCTGCAGGGGAAGTGCCATTTGAAGTGAGCTCTGAGGAGTGTTTGCAAGAACCCACCGGATGTAGAAGATGGGAAAGCATATTGCAGGCAGAAGGCACAGCACAATCCAGAGGCATGCCGTATGCCTGTGCATGGATTCTGTGGTTATTGTTCTAGGAATGGAAGCTGTCAAGGCAGAAAAGGAGCAAGAGAGAGCCTTTCATGGGGGGTCAGGGCTATGGGCTCTCAGTGCCACCCTAAGAAGTATGAAATCTATACTATGGATGACAAGAAGCCATCCTTAGGTTGATTTTAAATCAGATAATTGAATGACCCATAACCGCTTAAAAAATGAATTCTGATCCAGGCCTTGTGGCACATGTTTGTAATCCCAATACCTAGGAGGCAGAGGCAGGAGGATTACCATGAGCTCCTGCCATGAAGCAACCTGTGCTACATAGTAAGTGCAAGGCCAGTCTCAACTACGTAGCAAAACCTTCTCTCCTATGGAAAGAGAGAAACAGAGAGAGAGAGAGGAAGGAAGGAAGAAAGGAAGGAGAAAGAAAGAAGAAAGAAAGAAAGAAAGAAAGAAAGAAAGAAAGAAAGAAAGAAAGAAAGAAAGAAAGAAAGAAAGAA